>CM024763.1:16773237-16889606 GCA_014218235.1 Colocasia esculenta
TGGGGACCTGGAAGGGCTATAATCTATGTCTAACAGGATATGTAATGGAAATAAATGTCAACTACTGATCTAGAAGTGTACGTGCAAAAACAGAAAAGAGAGTGAGAGCACCACGTACCACTCTAAGTACAGTCCCAACGCACGCACGCTAGTACAAGTAAAAGGTAGGGGAAGAACAAGTCCCTTAGGGGCATACCCCGAGGGTGACGTACAGTGAAGAAAGGGGAACCACTGCTGACTATGGGGACTCCGACTACCGCCCCGTCTCCTCTGCCCGGCGCGCGCCCTGCCGCTGCTGAGAAGTCTCACCTGGGAAAAGAAGGGATGAGCTTCACAACATAAGCTCAGTGGGGACTACGAATCTCCTACTGGCTCTAAACAGGCAGGAGAAATATATATATATATATTATATATATATATATATATATATATATTAAATGAATGACAGCAGTTTATAACTTCTACCTACAAACGGAAGTGCGGAAGCAAAACTACAACTAGTACGGTACGGAAGGTACACGCAGTTGGAAACTCCGTACGACTGCTCGTCGTGACCACCACACGGCTAGCAAACACAGACGGAGGGAACTCCGCCTGGACAAAGAACACTAGCTACGGAAGCACTACCACTAGTCACGGTCAGGTGCGTCCATCGACGTCTTATCCTCGACCCAGGTCCTGACCCTCATGTCTCGTCAGAGCGAGGTAGGACACAAGTAACACAATAGTAACCGTCGTAGTCTGGCCAGACTATGGTCCCACGCCTGACTTCTCCAAACGGTTCTTGGGCCGCAAGGATCGAGGCAGTGAGAAGAAGGACTGGCTGGCCTGCGCCGGGTAGAACTCCTAACTGTCCTCGGCGTCCCAGACCACCCACGAGAGCTCTGCAAGTGACTCACACGCCACTGTCATAACCACCGTTTTCCCCTAAGCTCCAGAGTCCTCCTGGTGGCTGCCAACTCGAGCGCACTCGTAGCCCGGAGTACTCCCTCAACAGGCTCCCGAGGATGGGGGTCCCAAGCAACGGTAACAACCTCTCACACGGGACAAGCCCTCAAGTGCCGAGCACCCGGAGAAGGACTAGTGTAGACCGTACTAGGGGACTAGCACAGGTGCCACGGTACAGCAAAGCGAAGCGGAAACGGTGTCAGGTGAAAACCTGTCTCTTGGTCGATAACGCGACAGGGCGGACCGTCGTGACCATGTCGCGATGCCCTAGCGTGTCGCGACCTCAACACGACGCTCAGGAGCGTCGCGACCGGGCGCGCCGTCGCGATATGATCGCGGCCTCTGAGGCGGCCACATTTCCAGCTGAGCAGGGTTCCGGAGTAGTCTCTCTAGGAACCCTCCCCAAAACACGAAATAACATTCACATGAGGGGAAGGGGATCATGCACAACATGTATTAAAAGCTATAAATCCACCAAACCACCCACGATCCCTTAAAAGCATGGATCTACGCTCGAAGGAAACCTCACTCAACTCGAGCATGGAGTTCTTACACTCCCAATCCCCAAACCACAAGGAAACCACAGTCTAGAGGGGGGGATCATGCTTAGGGCGAGAGGGTCGGACATCTCTACCTCCACACAAAGAACGCACCCGTTGAGGCCTTCTCGTAGGAATGGCTGTCTCCTCCTCGCACCGCACGCCACAAGCACGACCCCTGCACGAATGGGACGACGCGCTTCTTCAGTACGGCCACCTCAAACATGGGGGAGCGCCTAAAAACCGCAAGGGAGCTCCGAGGGGGCAAGAGGGGAAGAAGAGGAAGAGGAAGAAGAGGGGGGAAATGGGGCGCACTATCGGTTTTAAACCGATGGCCCCCCCAGACATTGTCGCGACGCCCAGGAGCGTCGCGACCATGTCGCGACCTCCCGCCAAGTCGCGACACCAAAAGCACGGTCAAACCTCGAAGACTGAAAAAGCAAACGCGATGGTCTGGCAGGTCGCGTCAACGCCGCAAGACCCGACATGACCGTTCTGACAGACAGGACAGCGGTCAAGCCGTGTCAGAACACAGTCGCGACAACCATGGGTGACACGACAAGGACGCGACGCTCATCCCCGTCGTGACACGAACCGCCAATCCTGTCGCGACAGGCCGCTCTGGCGCGACCATGTCACGGCCAGGGCGCCTGTCGCGACCTTGGGGATGGGGCCAAGGGCCCAAGGGGGCCGGGTCTTACATCCCACCCACCTTATGACATTTCGCCCTCGAAATGAAGACAACTCGGTCTCAACCCGGAAAACAGCGAAGGGGAGATAACAACATACCGATCAATCAAACAAATAAGGGAACTGCTCCCGCATCTCATCCTCGCGCTCCCAGGTGGCCTCGCCACCGACACAGTTCTGCCAAACGACCTTCACCAGCAGAATCTGCTTCCTGCACAATTGTTGAACTCTGCGGTCGGCAACACTGACCGGGTACTCTGGCACTGACAAGTCTGGCGCTACCTCCAGCTGCGAGTAGTCCAACACGTGCGAAGGATCTACGACGTACTTCTTGAGCTGTGAAACGTGAAACACACTGTGCACACCTGCTAGCTCTGCCGGAAGACTCAACCTGTAAGCCACCTCGCCGACCCTCTCGGTGATAAAGAATGGCCCGACGTACCTCAGACTGAGCTTCCCCTTTTTGACAAACCTCATGACGCCCTTGGTCAGCGAGACCCGCAAGAAAACAAGGTCACCAACACTGAACTGTAACGGTCTCCTACGTACGTCTGCATAACTCTTCTGTCTGCTCTGTGCTGCCCGAAGCCTCTGCCTAATCAGACTGACTGTGTCTGCACACTGCTGCACTAACTCTGGCCCCAAAAGCTGCCTCTCACCAACCTCAAACCACTATAGTGGAGTCCTGCATGGGCGACCATACAAAGCCTCGTATGGTTCCATTCTGATGCTCGAGTGATAGCTGTTGTTATACGCGAACTCCACCATCGGAAGGTGCGACTCCCACGTGCCGCTCCACTCTAAACAACACGCTCTCAGCATGTCCTTCAGTGTCTGAATGGTCCGCTCTAACTGTCCATCTGTCTGAGGGTGGTACGCTGTGCTGAACCTCAACTCTGTACCCAGTGCTCTCTGAAGACTGCGCCAAAACTGGGATCCCGTGCAATGAAACTTGACCCGAGTCCGTCTCCCGCGAACGGGCCGTAGCCTCGCAAGGGATACCACATACGAGTCCATGTAAACAGAAAGGAACACACATGCTCACATATATAATTCATCATTTTATATATATTACACCAGATTTACATAGCCAAATTTCAACAAATGTATAAGAAAGTATAGGAGCCTGGGGCATACCCCAAGGTAAACTGGTACAACTGAAGAAAGACACTACACTGCTGGGGGCGCTGGCCCAAAACCGCCGCGGTGTGGCTCTGAACTGGAAGACGGTAACGAAACCTCCTCCTCGCCTTCACCTGTGGGGAGTAGGGGTGAGCCTCATTAGTCACTAACTTAGTAGGGAACTCCCCCAACTCGAGCAAACCATACACAAGTACGGAAGCAGTAAACTATACTTGCAATTTATAGTACAACCACGCAAGATAACAAAGCAATAAATATACTTACTATTTGCCGACTATATTAAACAACTGAAGTAAACAAACGGAAAAACTCAGTCACGTGTACGTGCTAAAGTAGGGACCGCCACACTCGAGCCACGTAGACTGGTTCGCGACAGTAGTGACTGACTCGGACAAACAAACATAGGTCTACCTCTCAGTCTCGCAGCCACGGACGAAAGGTCCAGCTGCCGCTCCACGTGGAATAGTCAAACAAATGTGGAGACCAACTAAACACCACTCTTGCAGGTACACAGCCGCAGGCCCATGCCTGGCACCCCTAGGGTCTCTGGCCAAGCACCCTAGAGTGAGGCACTGGAAAGGACTAGCTGGGGACCAGTGTCGACTACCGGTGTCCGTGCCCCCTACTAAGAGCGCGCTACAAGTGACTAAAAACAAACTCAAGAGTCATTGTCCCAGTGTCGTCTTTCCCTCAGTCGGACATACAACTCAAACAAAGGAGTGAGGGTGTCCAAGACAGACGACACAGACCTCGACGGTACAACACAAGTACTGGGACAAGCCCCGAACTAACAGCCTGGCTCACAGAGAACCTGGGGTACCCAACTAGAGAGGTAACCACGGTAGGTGTCGTACTACCTGCCACGCACACAAAACCACGTGTGCACAGCACAAACCACGTGAAATCTCACAACAATCATGAGTACCGACTGTCCACAACACGTCTCGCGTGCATACCACGCCAACACGTAAACCACTAGCTAGCTACGTAACCAACATGCTAGCCTCATAAACACGCGCTCTCAGAGCACCACAGGTGCCAATGCACCATACGATATTACCAAATACATCGAATAACAACAATTGGATAATCATGTCACATAAGCCATGCACATTCTGACCATTCATCTGTGGTCGCGACATGGGCCTGTGTCACCTTCAGAACGCGATGGCCCGATATGGCACATTCACCACATGAACGCGACGCACCAACATGTCGCGTTCCCCACCTGAATGCTGCGGGTCGACCTGTCGCGTTCAGATCACGATAGGGGGTTCCGTCTCCTTCACAGGCAGGAACCCTAATCCGGGATCCTCTCCACGGATTACCACCCTACGCCATGCACACCACCCTTAATTCATGTTTTTCATGCTTTTGTGAGTCCCTAATCATGGTATCTATTATTAGAAATGCAAATAACAGGTTAAACGATCGTCACCCATGATCTACAGCCCAAAAATGGGAATAATTACCCTACCTCCACGAAGAATGCGCAACACGGCGATTCCACGGCGTTTCTCCTGCTCCACGCGAACTCCCCGCGGTGAGAACACGCCAAACTGCAAGCTTCCACGCCGAAACACCCCAGGAACCCCGCGCAGTACCTCCCCCTAGCCAAACTGAGCATACTGTGCTCTGTTCTGGCCAGCAGGGTTTAAGCACTGTTTGCGGTTAAGAACGCGACGAACCACTCCGTCGCGACCTCATCGCGACGGATTTGGGTGTCGCCTTCCTAAAGCTGACGTCTGCAAGTCGCCCAGCGTGCGACACATAGTGCACATGTAGACGATCGCCAATCCCTGGCGGCTATCAGAACGCGACGGGCAGGGCTGTCGCATTCAGAACGCAACGACCCCCTCTGTCGTGTTCAAAGACAGAGAATTTCAGGGTGCTACGGGCCCAAACTGTTGGCCCAATAAGCCCCAAAAACACATGCACACACCGAACAATAGCCACATTGGCCACACATTGGCCTCACAAGCGCTAAACACAGGATCCAGAAGGATCCGAAAAATGCGCGACGTTACACTGGAGCTCAAACACACAGGGTCTAAATCGCGTCGAGTCTTCCCACCGCGTTTAGAAACGCGTCCGACATCAGCGACGCCTTTAAACCCCGACGTCTCTGCAAACGCCATGTGGCGTGCATGCAGCGGCGCTAACGTAGCGGCGGTCGAAAATCGCGTCCATGCAGGTGGACGTGTTCTACTCAGAGTCGCGTCGTCTGGTTATGCCGTGTTCTTAATGAACGTGACAGAGGCCTGGTTGGGTTGAGATGCCCAACCCTCCAGCCTCCCACCTGCACCATAAACCTGTAAAAGCTTATATAGACCCACATGGTCTACCAATGGGCCATACATTGGCCTCCAAAACCTGGTAAACCATGATCTGAACGTACCAGATATTACAATATTATTTTTATTCTCTCTTTGCAAACTCTTTAAAAATCTTATGCAAAGTGAATTAAAATGAGCATGATGAGTGAGTATAATTATTTCCTTGGCTTACAAATCAAGTAGACCAAGGAAGAGGCTCACATTTGTCAAATCAAATACATTTCATATTTGCTCAACAAACTTGATTTTGACAAGTGTAAGCCATTATGAACTCCCATGAGCTCAAGCATAAAGTTAGACAATGATTCAATTGGTAAAAAGCTAAATTGAAAGATTTATAAAGGAAGGATTGGTTCATTGTTCTATCTAACTGCAAATAGATCAAACATAATATTCAGTGTATGTTTGTGCATCATATTTGAGGTTGATCCCAAGAAATCTCATCTAAATGCTGTTAAAAGAATTTTTAGAAATCTTATTAATACAAGCAAATTAGGTTTATGGTATCCTAGATGTTCTGAATTTATTTTGCTTGGATATAGTGATGCTAACTATACTGGATGTAAAATAGATAGAAAAAGCACCAGTGACACTTATCAATTTCTTGTAAGTTGCTTGTTCTCTTGGTCTTCCAAAAAGCAAAATTGAATAACATTATCCACAACAAAACAAAATACAATATAGTTGAAAGTTGTTGTACTCAACTGCTGTGGAGCGAACATCAACTGAAAGATTATGGTCACAAATTGAATACAATTCCTATGCTATGTGACAATACAAGCACAATCAATCTGACCAAGAATCCAATCCAGCACTCAAGAACCAAGTACATTGAGGTCAAACATCATTTCATCAGAGATCATGTAAGTAATAGTGATATTATACTTAAATTTGTTGATACTACTCACCAACTAGCAGATATATTTATCAAACCTCTCTCTAAAGATATATTTACTTCAATAAGAAGAAAAATATGAATCTGTAATTCTAAACAACATACTTCTCTAACGCTAAAACAACTAAGTATTGAAATCCAATGTAAGAGATCTTCACTTCGACTAAGGCCATTCATTAGTCAAAGTTCTCACAAGTCGTAGTTGATAACTGCAGCTGAAGTGAGAGTCGAAGTTATAGCTTTAGTCGAAGTTGGAGTCGAAGTTTTTGAAGTCGAAGTTATAATGAGTTACATTCAAACTTTATTTGATTAATTTAATCATAAAACATATATATAATACAATAATATAAGATTCTTTTCTCTCTTGCTCTAATTGTCATTTTCGAAATCGAAGTTTTAATCTCATCCATTGATCTTAATCAACCTCGATTACGAACACTTTATCTCTTGATATCTATTAGAGATATCTCTCATAAATACTCTTAGTTTTATTTTATTCTCACCTACCACCATTTACAAAACTTTGAAAACTTTGTCACCTTGTTGCCTCCCACGCTCGTTGTCGACTGTGAAGATTTCATGTTGATTTCATCTTCTCCTCTCCAAAAGCTTGAAAAGGTAGAATCTTTACTATGATTTCAAGCATTTTATCACTTACTTTCTTGATCCTCGAGGTGATTCCTATCAATTTTCTTTCTAAATGGCTTCGTCTAAGGATTTGGACTCCTCTTTCTTTACTCTAGATCAGTTCAAAAAGCTTTCTAACACCAAGGCATCAGTGTGTGCCGATAAATGTGTAAATTTATCTCAGTTAATAGGCCAACTTGTTTTGTTTACTGATATGGTAGAAGCTATGCGATGGAGAAAGCTATGTGAAATCTAGGAGCCTATATATGAAGATTTGGTTAAGGCTTTTTATGTTAGTTTTAAGGTAATAGAGGATGGAGCACTAGAAGCCAATGTTAAAGGAAAGAAAATCAAACTTTCTAAAGATATTCTGGTAAAAGTCTTGGAATGTCCCAAGATGGGCCATAGGGCCAGTGATGCTGTGATTTTGGAAAGACAAAGATTGGGCATCATTGGAGCCGAGGGGGACATACATAAGAAGAGTTTGTTGATCAACCAATTGATAGCTGAAAAGAGACTGCTTCATACTATCATTACAAATATTGTAACTCCAATGGCAGGCACACACTCATCCATCTCCTCTAATGATGGAATCTAATGTTTTGGGCCATCCAGAGGCATCTTTTGAATCTTGCATCAGTGATCATATAAAGGATGATTGAGTCCATGAACTTAAATGAATCCTTGCCCTATGGACCACTGCTGATAGTCTGTTCAAGATGAACCATATTGATTTGAGCAATGAGATTCCAGTATAGATGAAAAAGAGCATTGGAATGTCCACACTGAGAAGGAGTCATTATACCTTAGTAGGAAAAGTCCAAAATATTTGGAGTAAGGATTTGGTACCAGACTGCTCTCATGAAGTGTTTGTTCCATCAGTCGCTCCATAAATTCTAATAGTTGAAGTTGAGACAGAAGATATGGCACCCCCAGCAATAATAGAGCAGGAACAACTTCATGAAGAGACAATTGCTCAAGTCATTAATGATATTAAGGGTAAAACAATCATAGAAGATGTACCCACAGAACAGACTGGCATGTCTACTAATGAAACTCTTAAAGAGCATCCATATCATCACATCTCTCCTCCACATGTTGAGCCTTCTAGACCTTCTCAATAGCCATGGGCTCAGGGGGAGACCAGTGGAAGCAGATCAATTGATGGTGTTAATAGTTTGATTTGCAAGCAACAAGAAATGATCAATATCATTCAGATGCAAATCCGTCAAGTGGATGTCAAGTTTGATTACATGTCTGATGAAATGCAACAATTAAAAGAGTTGTTCTTTCAATTCATATGTAGTTAGAATAAAGACGACACTCAAAGTCATGCTATGCTTGCAAAAATAATAGAAACAGAAACAAGCAGCAGCAATAATAGAAACAATAGCAGCCACCAACTGTAGCAGAGAAAAGTGAGAAGGAAGTAGCAAAAGAAAGGAAAGTTGACTCCCCAAAAGGGACTTCTACTCAGGTATTTCAATGAAAAGTCAAAAGAAGATTGGTGAAGTTTGGATCCAAAGTATTCCTTTCCTCTCCAACCCATCCTTTCATTTTTGCTATACAACTAGAATCCACTACACCAACTACACCAGTTCCACAACCAACAACCTTACAAGCTCCACCTTCTACTATAGCTCAACTTGAAGCCACTTCCTCTACACCTATTCAAGTCAACCTTAGCACTACTAGCATACTTTTTCCACCTATTATCATACTAGAACCATCTGATGAGGCTACTTCCTCCAGACTGGTAGGCAAGCAACCTATAGAACCTACATCCTCCAATGATGAATCCAAAGACAAAGACTATAACCCAGAAACCCAACCAGAAATTCAATTCTGTCCACCTACAATTTTCTTATCTCTTCCAAGGACCTCTGAGCCTAATCCGAACCAGAATGCGCCACTTATTGCAAAGTTGGTACCAAGAGAAGAGATCCCCAGTCAACTTAGGAAGAAAAGAAAAAGAATTGTCAAAGAAAAAGTGTTTCCTCCATTCTGATATGCTTTCATTCATTATTCTAAGAGGTACTTTGATTTATTTGAAGAGTTTTCGAAGATAAAAATATTTCTAAAAGTTTATGATATGCATGGTTATAAGCTTGAAGATTGTTTTCCCATTCTATTAAGAATTAAGGACATTCCAATAGCAATAATAAATGTTATCATCAATGCCAGTCTTAGTATGTCAGTTGATGAATTCCTCAGAGCTTATCCAGGAGAAGTAGTAAAGTACAGAGAAGCTAACAAAGGTAAATTAGTACCACTCAGTGTCAGGAACCATATGAATCTAAGATTTTATGACCTATTTGGTAAGTCTCTCAAGAAGAATCAAGATATCTTCACCTGTATGAGAACTTGCAATGAAGAAAGGTTTAAGTGGAATCTATGATATGTTAGCATGGATCAATGGTTTATGTTACTAAATGGGTAGAGAACCATTACACCATCTATGAACATTGGGTTGCCCTCAAATTTGTACCCAAGTTTGATAGGAGCAGTCACACTCAGAAGAGAGTTTGCTAGGCCAATATTCAATAGACACATCAGGTTGGTAGTCAGATACTAGGTGAAACATAGCAACCATCTCTCATATCATAGGTTTGCTAACTTCACACTATAAAGTCAAAGCAATACCTTAAACAGTTTCAAGATTGCTTTGTAGAATTAGATAGACTGATAGCTAAAAAATGGGTACAAAGGCATCCTGATGAAGCTAAAGAATGCAAGAAGGGAAAGTTTCATCCTTATTAGTTCATGCACAGAGATTACGAAAGCCTTAGAAAATCCCTTGAGCTGAAATGGGATAAAAGATATCAGATCTACTACAAGGCTAAGGCAGAGGCATACTCAAAAGGGCTATACTGGAATATTACAGCTTATGAGTTTATGAAGAAGGCAGCTACCAAGAAGTTCATTTCCTTGAAGCAGACTATGTTGAATGGAGACTATCATGAGAAGCTTAATTGGTATCATCGCCAGCACATCAAGTCTTATAAAAAGTTTTCATCCATAGCACCCTCCTACAACATTGGCAGCTCCCTATTCATTCATAACTTTGAAGATAATGAAAGGAAACTCTAGAATCTAATTACAACCCTACTTTGATTAGATCCCTTCCAATCTACATCTTCCTAGTTCTTCTTGAACATCATCTTTTTAATATATCATTGTATTCCATCAGTTCCCTTTATTTCTCCACTCCTTTTATGGCTCTTACACCTTCTATCCTTTTTGCTGATGACAAAAAGATGAAGAAAATATAGAAGATTATAAGGGAAGATTATCAAAATAAGGGGGAGAAAATATTAAACTTAGAAGGATCATATATTCAGGGGGAGCATCAAGTAATTCTATTACATATCTATATCTGCATAACTTATTTTCTAATTGATTTGTTTGCATATGGTAATATCATTATGAATTTTGATATATGAATTTTTAATTTATAAGATTTTATCACCAATAAAAAGGGAGAGAATTGTTGAGGACTTGTTTGTACACATTTAAGTAAAGCATTACTTATAGATTTGAATATGACAAAATCCTATTGCAGTCTTATTTAATTAACAAATCCATCTGATTGTGTGTGATTAGAATTACTTGTAGTCTAGATTTTATTTTATTGTCGACAGATCTCTCTATATTGTCAACATATTTATCTTGGGTGTCGTCACATGCTTTTCTATTTGTCGACACATGATTTACTTCAAGCGAATAATTTTCTAAGTATGAGATCGGCTCTAACTGGGTCAGTCGAAGTGCGACATCGATTGGTTAGCAAGTCTCAATAGTCGAAGTCCAACTCTGAGTCCTAGCCAGTCGAAGTGCGACATCGATTGATGAACAAGTCTCAATAGTCAAAGTCCACTCCAACTCGTGACCAGTCGAAGCTTCACATCATGTCGATTGACATTATTTTTGTTGCGATTAATGAGCACCACATCGATTGACGTTATTTTTGTTGCGATTGATGAACACCACATCAATTGGCATTGTGTTTTGTTGCGATTGATGTAATCCATATCGATTGGTGTTATATCCTTCCGATTAGTGAACAATAGATAAGTTGTGTTCCCATTACTGATCAAATGTTCACTTCTCATATTGATTGGTGTTATATCCTTGTGATTAGTGAATAAAAGGTTAACTTGTGTTTTGATTACGGAACAAGTATTCACTTTTCATTCCGATTGTTTTAAAGTGTTCCGATTGCTGTTATATTCCCGCTTCAACTCTTTTCCAGTCAAAGTACTCTATCATTCTCATTTATGTTAAGTATCTAAGAGTCGAAGTATGACTCTGACTTATCTTGAAATGTCTAAGAGCTGAAATTCAAATTTTTGTTTCCCTCTCTTTCTCTACAATGTTAAAGATATTATATTTTTTTGAAGAGAACATAGCTTGACTTGTCAATTTAGAACCTCTGTTGTTAATATCTTTTAAACTGACAAATGTTTTAATATTCTTTTTAAGTAAATCTTTTGTAGCTGGCTTTTACTTGCCAAAAGTAAAATAAATTTACTTTTAGAAGCATGTCAGATATTACACCAATAAGGATACGTACTTTTTCTAGGACAGAAAGGAGTCAATATTATCTTACTTTTTTTCTTCTGTCTAGTATACTATCCGCTTCCTTTCTAATCTCAGAAGAAAGGAAGTGTCTTGCGTGTTTGTGATGTATGTAGGTTTCCCATGCACACAGGCTATCCTAGAATGGCAACCAAGCTGATTGTTAAACAGAAGCATGCATGCTATCCTAGAAGGGCAACCAAGCTGATTGTTAGGAAAAAGACTTGGAGACATTACACTCAAGATATTTCTTTCCAATCTAAATGTTCATATTTCAACTGTCAGATTCAAATGGATAGTCGAAGATTGAAGACTCTATAGTAGGCAATCGAAGCATTTGAAGAAGGATATAAACACATACATACATTTCTAAAGATAGACAACGACCTTCAATGAAGAAAATCTATTCATCTGTTCAAGCCTTTGAGTAGTCTTCAACTATGTGGACAAGTTTCTTAGATCATCCATCTAATCCACTTAGAGCCAGAAAGAGAAGAGTGCATCCAATCTTTATCCTTTGTAGATCTCTTTTTGTCTGTGCTTGGTCATTCTTTGAGCATAAACATTAGTGCTTGTAACCAGTAGGGGGTTTGTTCCCAGTGTTTCTCTCTTGTAGAAGGGAGGGCCTACTAGAAGTAGGAGATTTGTGTGCCCCTCAGTGAAGGGAAGACTTGCTTAGGAGCAAGTGGTGTATGTCCTTCTTTGAAGGGAAGACTAAGGTTTCTTGGTGGTTAGTGGAAAATCTCAAGAGCTGCTTGGGGACTGGATGTAGGACTCTTATTTGGAAGGAGATCTGAACCAGGATAAATCATTTGTCTCTTATGTGTGATTAATTCCGCTTACTCATATCTTTATTTCACACATTACACTAATCGCTAACAAGACTTCGAGTGAGTTTTAGATCATTCTATCTTACCAAAAATTGCAAAAGAAAGTCCTATTAACCCCCCTTTAGGACATCTCAACTTCATTTCGATCCAACATTTAGTGTGGTGGTTTAGATTATCACCCTAATAATAAAACAACCCAAATTCAAAATCTAAAAAAACCTCATGAAAAATCCTTTTTGAGTGCGCCTCGTTCTCCCCAGCCTTATTTTCTCGGCATTTGCAAAGAATATATAGAAAAAGCTGCATGAATTGTATTACTACTTTTTCTCGGCCTATTTTTTATTTAAACTTTAAATAAGTATAGGTTGATCGACATCAAGTCCCTGTTGGATCAAAATGGAACAGAGATGTCCTAGTGGGGGGTGAATATGACTATCTTTGAAACGATCTGCAAATAATAATTAGATCTGAAAATACTCAAGGCATTGTTAGCAGTTAATGCGATGTGTGAAATAAAACATATGAGTAGTGGAAGCAATCAAACACAAAAGACAAAAAAATTATTCTTGTTTGGTTCTTGTTCCAAACAAGTGTCCTATGTCTAATCCCAAAGCTACTCTTGGAATTTTTCACTAACCACTAAACAACCTTGGCCTTCCCTTCAAAGAGGGCCTACACCACTTGCTTCTAAGTAAGTCTTCCCTTCACCAAAGAGGCATACGACCTCCTACAACAAGTAGGTCCTCCCTTCTACCAAAGGGGAACAATCGGAACAACCCTCCTTCTTTTAACTTTTCTATTTCTGATTTTAGTAAAGTGTTAGTTTTTTACTCGTTAACAAAATTTAGCTTAAGAACTTTTTATTTCTTTATTACACTTTTATATTTATCATACAATTCATGAAAGCATCTTCTAAATTATCAGAATTTGAATCAGAACAGGAAGTGAATGAGATTTCGGAATTTACTTGCTCTAGTCCTACCATGAGGGCTAGATTTGCTTCCTCCATTTTTGATTCTGAACTTGATGAATTTGAGTTTGATACTTATTCTGTAATGTCCCAAAGTTTATAGTAAATTAATATGACATTTGAAAATAAAAAATGATAGTAAATTATATGTGAGACATGGTCATTCACATAAAACATAATTTCTCTTAATTTAGGGATATTTCTATATTATTAGTATAACTCTGGTACTATCTTCTGATGCACGCATCCCGACGAGAAGTCATCATAATTTGATAATAGAATTAAAATTTGACAATACCATAATTCTTAGAAAAATATATTGATTCTAGATATAGAAAAATTAAGAATTATTGGTGCACTAATATCAAGATTATTACGACCTAATGATTTTTGAGATAATTTTCTCTTGACAAAAATAATTATAAAATTAAAATAGAATTACTAGAATTTGTAAGACCTCTCAACTAGCCTATTTTTAAATTTTCAGATTAATTGGTGTCATTTAGATATAAAAATAGGGAAAATTAATTGGGGGTCCCTGTCAGAGCCTGGAACTTATTTCCTCGTCCCTGTCAGAATACCGGTTGATGTAAAGTCCCTGCTTTTCTCCAGGTTTAATTTCCAGTCCCTGCTTTTCAGATGTCACCATTTACGGCCCTCCACACACGATTTCCGTCTCCTTGGCCTCCGTCTCTTTTTCCCATTCCCGTCTTACCCTTCCCTCCTTTTTTCCATCGCCTTTTCCCCAAACGACGCTGACGCTTCGGTGGCCCGTGAACTCTGACCGATGCGAAGTTACTGTTACATACCCTGCCAAGAACTGATACAGCAACAATTGACAGCACTTACAAACAGTCTTCGGACGACCGTTCTTCACACTATAAAAGGAACCCAGGGTCATTCCTATCCTTCATCACAAGCTTCCCTCGCTCTTCTTCTTCCTATCTTTGTTGCTCGTCTTCTTCATCTTTATTTGCAGATGTATTCATCTAACCGTGCTCCCCAGAGGGATGGCAAGGCACCTGCCTCACCGGTGCCATCGTCGCCCCCGGCTCCCCCGTTGCGACAGTCCAACTTCAGCGCCGACTACTGAGACGATTTTTACATCGGCTGGAAGATGGCTTTACAGAAAGCCTCCCGGCATTACGGCGACAAGGGCCTCAATAACATCCTCCCAGACATCGGCCCTAGGGTAGAACACATCCCTTCCTCCGCTTCCTCCGCTGACCGTTCCGGCAACTGCCCTTCCTCCGCTGACCGTTCCAGCACCTGCCCTTCCTCCCCTGACCGTTCCGGCACCTGCCCTTCCTCCCCTGACCGTTCCGGCACCTCCCCTTCCTCCCATCCCTCCCCTGACCGTTCCGCCTCCTCCCCTCCGTGCTCTACCAGTGGTCGGTAGAGTAGAGGTAGAGAGTTATTGTAACATGGCTTGTTTATGATAAGCATTTTTCGTTTGATGCAGTCTTCTGTGTGCTTATGTATGTGCTCTGTATCATGGAAACTCAACATGTTACCAATAACACACTGTAACATCCCCTCATATATACTATAATCAACATGACGAACGACTGTAAGAGATTATAACATATAATGTAAAACTGTATGTTAGACTGTAGTGCTTGAACTGTAAGAGTGTAGTGCTCAAACTGTAACAGGGCTTTTCTTTAGGTGTAACACTGTAGTGCTCGAACTGTAACAGTCTAGAACTTAAACTGTAACATTTTATTACGTATAATATAACAGAATACGTAAGTACTGGAACTGTAAGAGTGTAGTGCACGAACTGTAAGAGTGTAGTGCTGAAAATGTAAGAGTCTAGTGCTTCAACTGCAACATCTTATTACATACATATACTGTAACAGAAATCGTGAGGAGACAGTGCTCTTCTTCCTCCTATCTTTCTTGCTCGTCTTCTTCCTCTTTATTCACAGATGTCTTCATGTAACATACGGTACACAGGTCAAACTGTAAGAGTATTAGAGTTAAACTGTAACACTACATTACGTACACTGTACAACAAAACGTAATTGTAAGTGCGCGAACTGTGCAAGTGTATTGCTGAAACTGTAATAGCGTAGTAGTGAAATTATAACAGCGTAGTGCGTACACTGTAATAATGTATTACATACACTGTAATATTGGAATATTAGGACGACGTTCTGTTGTAACTAATATACAAGATTTAAAATCCGTCAGGATTGTGGGGTGGGTTGCTACAAGTTCTTCGGTTGTGACCTGTTTGTTTGCACCTTGAACAAATATATGCATGATCTACTTATCCTCTTGAATGTATTCTCCTCTTTCTCGGTCTTCCTGGCAACCTTTTTGTTGTCGGTGGCTTGATTAGAACTTCTGATGGTTGAGGCGGATCCGGCATGTCAAATGTTGGGATAGGTTGAATGTTTCTTTCATATGCAGCCCTATACACTTCTGTGCTGTAAAATGCCGAAACATATTGAGTAACGGCCTCCTTGTTACTGCCAATTGCTGCACATGCATGCTTGCAAGGAATCTTGACAAGTTGCCAGTGTCCACAGGAGCATGTTTGTAGATGGAGGTCTACGGCGTACGTCTTCATACTTTCAACAACCTCAAATTTGATTCCATCTGAATGACGGATTGCTAAGCTTCTCCTTTCTTGAAGGTTTTTTTCGATGATTTTTTGTACTTTAGGACAGTATGGTGTATCCCACAATGCAACATCAATTTTCCTCTTTGCAGCCATTTTCCATCATTTGCACTCTAATTTTGTCAACCATCTGTAGTATTGGTAGACTTCGCGCGTCATGTATCCAATTGTTGAATGACTCTGCCAAATTAGAGTATAATTCACCAAACCTGTATGGCCATGTGAAGGAAATTAGGTTAACATCAAATATCTGTAACAAGTGTCCACTACATACTGTAACCTTATTTAACACGTTCTGTAATAGATTATCCCTATAACTGTAAGCACATAAATGGCAGAATGTAATAGAACATATCGCTTATGTATTTAAAGAGCCGAACCTTTGTCCCTGGAAAAGAGCATGGGACCAGTGTTCGACATCATTTCGGAGCACCCATCTTTGGCCTCAGTGGAATTAAGCTCCATTGCAGTCATTGCGTCTTGGTACTCTTGTTCAGTAACAGCATAGGCAATGCGCTGGAGAATTTTTCTAAGTAATTTTTTGAAAGGGGCGGCATACTTCCCCGCACATTGGTCGTTGAAGTTCTGCATGATGTGTTGGAAACAGTAGCCGTGATGATCATTCGGAAATACGTCAGGGATCGCTTCCTTCAGACCTCTCCCTCTGTCTGATAGGAACGCGATCCTTCTATCTGATAGCAATGCCTTTTTCAAATTTTGTAGAAACCAGACCCAGTTGTCATATGTTTCCGAATCTGCGATGGAGTAGGCTACACTGAATAGCTCATTGTTACTGTTTAAGGCACTTGCAGCAAGTATAACCCCTTGCACTCTATGCTGTTTGATATGAGTTCCGTCCAAAAAGAGCATAGGTCGACAACCAACTTCGAACCCATATGCAGACGCCTCGAAGCATATGAAAAACCGTTTGAAACGTTGAGTCTCCGGGTCCACTTCTAGAGACAAGATCGATCCCGGGTTTGACTGTAATGCACGTTCGCTGTACCAGTTCAACATATGATAGCTTGTTCTGAAATCGCCGTATAGTGAACCGACAGCAACCTCTTTGCCCCACCATGCCTATTCAAATGATTATACATGTTCTGTAAGAGTGTTACAGTTCTTGTCCTCATACCTTACAGTAGCCTTCTTAAGTTGTTACAGTATACGCTCAAATGATTACAGTTGTTACAATATAAACCCTTACAGTATATGATTACAGTTGTTACAATACAAGGGTCAGAGACTTATAGTATATGATTACAGTTGTTACAGTGGCATGCAGATATTGTTACAGTGGCATGCAGAGACTTACAGTATATGATTACGTTGAAATGATTATAGTTATGACAATGATAGTCTTACAGTATATGAGGACAATTGTTACAATGCTAGGGTCAGAGAATTACAGTTAAGGATCTATTGATTACAGTAGACATCATGATGTGTTACAATTCAATTCATGGCATACCTGATGATAAGGGATGCAGATACCGTATTCCCGACGGATGTCACTCATCATTTCACTTGCTCTGTAGGTGGGTTTATCAACTAGTTTCCCCTTCACAGCATTTGCTACCCACTTCTTAGATGTCCGTGGATGTCCGTCGCTCATAATGTCACATCCACAGGTGTGTATGTTGTTGAGAGTCTTGATTTCAAATTGTGGACCTTGACGAACGACGGACGCATGCAGGCGCCATGGGCAAACAGAGACATTGCAACGTACAGTTAATCGTATAGAGTCGTTCTTCAAATATTTCCAATTAAATCCTCGTGCGATCGCGTAATTTGTCAGTTCCATCTGCAATAGCTCTTTGCTTATGAAGACTTGTCCTACTGAGTGTATTCTACCTACGGAATATTGCGTCAACACTGGTACTACACCTTCCGCTCCTTCTCCTCGCACATACAACTCGAAACTGCTTCCTGGTAATTGGAGGGGTTCTGGGGTTACCAAAGAACCGCCATACGTGTTTGAAGTACTTCTACAAATAATGTACATACATACATTCTTAAGACGAAGGCTTGTTAAGAATGCATGGGATAACATGAAGGGTGGTGAAGAATACATGGACCACGTACCTATCAAGTGGTTGCGTTCCATCTGAATGACGACTAGCATGCGTACTAAGGCAACGAGTTTCCACCTGATGAATTTGTAGATTTATCAATGATGTTCCCTGACACTTGTGAAGATCAAACATAGCTTGGACATCCCCATCGTCAAGCAACACCTGTTCAACGTCGGTATCCATGGGAAGATGATACTTCAGCATGTTCTCCTGCATGTCTACACACAACCTTTGGGAAACCCTGCTATGAATGGATGCCAAATCCGTGTCCCTCCCTATGAAAAGAACGAAACTTTGATCTCCAAATGAACATCTTCCAGGGAGCTGCTCCATTGGGTGGCAGAGGAAGACGAACGGTTCGTGGAAGACGTTTCGTGTATGAGTGGCTCACTGGCTTGGACTGGGGGTCAAATTGGCGGGAGTGCATATATGGCTACCAAACATGGCGGGAAAGCTGTATACGAAGGGCTGTGATTACATACACGTCCCCTCGTCTGTCGTACCGAGTATTTTCAGCCGCTCGATGGTCATCATTGCAGTGCACCGCCATCCTCTTGAGTCCAGTGTCCACCCGTCGGGTACACCGACTTCATATATCATGACTTTTCTCCTTCCCTTCTCCTACACCGCCATTCCTCCACCAGACCTCTTCTCTGTTACAGTTTCCCTTCCTTCTGATACATCTCCAGACGAAGCAATCCGTCTCTCCCCTCTAACGATGGCAAGCCGTCGATCTCCTACGAGCGCTGACATTCAGAGCATTGCAGCGGATGCGGTGCAAGAAACGTTCGTGGAAGAACCCAGACTCCAAGTCGTACGAAAAAGTAGTTTCTTCTTACCCTAATACGGATGTTTGTCGAATGAATGTTTTCATTTTTAAGATGCGATCTTTTCTTTGCAGAAAAGAATGAATATAATACGCGATGCTCGCTTCTGTTCTACCGTTCCGTTATGGACGATTTGCAATTTAGGAGCGCGCATCTGAAGTTGATGAGGAATTCACCATTTCGCGCGTATATCAAATGCGAAATGGTGACCTACCCAATTTCACTCATTGTCGATCTTATGACACGTTTCGATGGAGAGCGTTTTAAGATTGGCTCATACATCATGACTTTTCGCCCTTCAGACATAGCCAAAGTTATGGGTATACCAAATGTTGGTTCCCCTATCGACCTGAACACGGATGGGACAAAAGCCAGTTTGCGCCGGATCCTTGGAACCAAAATAACGATGGACAGGCACAATGTCCATTTGAAACTTAAGGAGTACGTTCCACAAGAGGGTCAGCTTGCTGTTGAGATTTCGGTGAAGCTTTGGGTTGCGCTTCTTTGTTCCTATTTCTTCTTCCTCACAAGTGGGATGTCGGGGTCGCTGTCCATTCTGTCATACCTGGACGACCTCCATGACATGAACAACGCCAATTGGGCTGCCGCAATCCACGAGTACCTGATGTCGGGGGTGATGGCATTCAAAACAGCAGCTGGTTCCTGCAAAAACATCTTCCTAACCGGTTGTGTCCCGCTCTCGGTGTGAGTATACTGTTACGGTACACTCTGTTACAGTTCCTGAATGTGTCTATTCCAGAAGACTCATAGAGTACATTTACAGAAGACATATGTATATGTTACATACGTTTTCATATGTCCTCTGTTACAGTTCAAGACGGTCTCTATTACAGATGACATATGAACCTATTACAGTACGCGTAGAATACATTTACAGAAGACATATGTATCTGTTACATACGTTTACGATACACTTCTCATACACATTATCTATTTCATAATGATGTAGGCATGGTTTTTGATGCACCAATACAAATGGAAACCAGATCATCCGGAAAGGAATCCCCCATTTTTCCGTTGGGATTGCCGGAATAAGGGACCGGAGTTATCCGCCCTACTACGGGGGTTGCGACGATCTGATGTAAGTGTCACTTACCCCTGGAACTGTGTTATCTTCGTATATGACTTATACCTGTACCTGTACCTGTGTTAATTCAGGTGTATTTGGAGTATAATGAAAATGAGGAGCCACCTAGAGCTTCGCGACGATTGACGGCATCCACGTCAACCACTTCCCGAACCCCTCCATCAGATAACTCTCTGCATGGCATTCTTATCCAGTTACAGCGGCAGAATGACCAGTTATAGCGGCAGAATGACCAGTTACTTCAGCAGAATGACCAATTAAAGCGGCAGAATGACCAATTACACCGGCAGAACAATATCCTCCAGTCAATGGATGGAAGGCTACATAGACTGGAGGAACAATTTCAGCGGCAGCCTCGGTGGCAACATCCCCCCCTAGAGACAGAATGTGCAATTTTAGCCCTACCTCCATTGGAGCTCCCAACAGCTTCAGTACGATCACATGCCGTGGCAAAGAAGTTACCAACATCCAGGTAAACATTTTGTGTCGTTACATTGTTTCATTTGCTTAGTTACAGAAGATGCTTTCCTCATTTACAGTTAGAGTCCTAATCTCTTACAGTCATTCCAATACTTAGTAATACGATTGTACTCTACCTTTACAGTTTCATTACTTGTCTGTTACAGTCTTTCATATACGAAGTTACAGAATTGTTCTCTATGTTTACAGCTCTCTTTCATAGACATTAACAGACTTTTGTGTTCTCAGTTACAGGAAGGAGATCCGTCCAGACAAGGTCACGGCGGTCATTTAAGGAGTTGCACATTCCCGAGTTGAAGGAGGGGAAAAAGAGGGGGCGAAAGGAGGAGGAGGAGGACCAGAGGAAGAGGAAGAAGGAGGAGAAGGCGGAGGCGGAGGAGGAGGAGGCGGAGAGGAAGAGGGAGGAGGAGGAGCAGAGGAAGAAGGAGGCAGACAGGAAGAAGGAGGAGGAGGAGGAGGCGGAGAGGAGGCGGGAGGAGGAGGAGCAGAGGAAGAAGGAGGCGGACAGGAAGAAGGAGGAGGAGGAGGAGGCGGAGAGGAGGCGGGAGGAGGAGGAGCAGATGAAGAAGGAGGCGGAGAGGAGGCGGGAGGAGGAGGAGCAGACAAAGGAGGCGGACAGGAAGAAGGAGGAGGAGGAGGAGGCGGAGAGGAGGCGGGAGGAGGAGGAGCAGACGAAGAAGGAGGCGGAGAGGAAGAGGGAGGAGGAGGAGCAGACGAAGAAGGAGGCGGACAGGAAGCAGAAGGAGGGGGAAGAAGAAGGAAATAAAAGGAAGCGGCGTCAGATATCCCCATCATCATTGTCCCGACGTGTTACAGCTGGGACGAGGATAAGACGACAACCAGATATCTTTACGGTATGGTTTCCCCTTACAGAATTTACATAAGCTGAGCATTCGGTTACAGAACCCTTCATGAGACATAACAGTTTGTTCCGAGTCCGTTACAATTACATTATAATTGTTTTACAGAACATTCCTTTTTTACTTACTCTATCACAGCCAGACGATTTTCGGCACCACAAAGCCACGAAAGTGAATGTGTCCACTTGCGAACCGATCCTTGTTGAGTCTCAAGAGAGTACAGACACACTTCCAACGGGCAAGAAAGAGGAGAGACGTGATTACGTCGCCCGGGACGCATTAGGAGTGGCCGAAAAGTCATTGATTGAACGATTTTTCAATGAGTGCTTCATTAATGAGTACGTGTTACAGTATATGTCTACCATGTTTACAGTTTCGACCAAAGATGTTTACATTATATATCTACCATGTTTACAGTATATGTCTACCATGTTTACAGTATATGTCTACCATGTTTACAGTATATGTCCACCATGTTTACAGTTTCGTCAATTACTGATGACAGTCTTAATTCTTACCTGTAGAAATTTAATGTTCAACGGCCCTGTGGAAGGATATGACAATTTCCTCTCGTTTCATGACATCCGGGAGCTATTGTTCGCGAGGGAGAGCGAATCAGTCATAATTGACTGCTATGTCAACGCTTACTTGTTTCGCCCCTGTGAAGAGAACCCGGACATTTTTTAGAATTTTGGATATTTGCATGCCGCTTTAAAGGGTTATGTCCGATCTTGCAGAGACGATAAGAGCAAGGAACAACATTTCGAAAATGCTTTCAAGAGATTGGACCGCGCCCCAAATGAATTCGACCTCATCTTCTCCCCCATGCACGTTGGAACGAACCATTGGGCTCTTCTGGTCATCCGTATGAAGGAAAAAGAGTTCCACGCATACGACTCATTACGAAACAAACATCGTGCTGACATTCCACAATATGTAAGTGACCAGTGTTCCATACGATGCTTACATTCGTTACAGAGCGCGAGCACTTGTGTTACAGACGTAACAGTAACATGAAATCTACGTTAAGTTGCTCGAACTCTTTTGTTCATTCTCTTATGCAGGTGGAGGAACTGATAAGATACCTGAAGGGCAAGCAGATAGATGCAGCTACATGGCCGCTACGCTACCCCGACTCATGCCCACAACAAGGATCGGGAGACGACTGCGGAATTTTTACTTGCAAATACATGGAATGTCTAGCACGTACGGACATTCAAGATTTGCCCTTCAGTCAGAATGACATGCCTATTGTGCGAGCAAAAATCGCCCTCCACTTCATCAAAGCGTACTTCAATGGAGAAGGGCGTTCATAGCGTCTACAACTGAAGGAGAACTGCCGCACGTACTAACTCCTAACCATTGTAATGATACTTGTTGTATGGTCTTTACCTATTCTTGTTACAGTATAAATGATACTAGGTTGCAGTTGAAGAAGTACTGTCTTACAGCTTGAGCGCCCAGCTACGCCTACCTCATTACAGTGTGTGTAGAATCCTGTTACAGTCTTTACCTATTCTTGTTACAGTATAAATGATACTAGGTTACAGTTGAAGAAGTACTGTCTTACAGCTTGAGCGCCCAGCTACGCCTACCTCATTACAGTGTGTGTAGAATCCTGTTACAGTCTTTACCTATTCTTGTTACAGTATAAATGATACTAGGTTACAGTTGAAGAAGTACTGTCTTACAGCTTGAGCGCCCAGCTACACCTACCTCATTGCAGTGTGTGTAGAATCCTGTTACAGTCTTTACCTATTCTTGTTACAGTATAAATGATACGAGGTTACAGTAGAAGAAGTTCTGTCTTACAGCTTGAGCGCCCAGCTACGCCTACCTCATTACAGTGTGTGTAGAATCTGTTACAGTCTATACCTATTCTTGTTACAGTATAAATGATACTAGGTTACAGCTTGACCGCTTCGGAGGAACCTGTTAGTATTACAGTACACGCATCATAGATAGCACATACAAGCCCACAGAAGATGCATATAAGGAAAATATTTATATTCCATAAACAAGCACTGTTACAATCTTAACTCCGTAACCCAATAGCATGGACACTGGAATGAAACAGAGGGGAGGGGACAAATAAGGACAGTAGAGATAGGAGGGGAGGGGAGGAATAAGAAGGATTGCAGAGAAGGGAGGGAGGGAGGGGAGGTGAGGTGTAGGAAGGGATGGGAGGGGAGGGGAGGAACTAGTCGGGGAGGGAGACACTCTAAACACCCTAACCCGATTACTCGGTGGACGAGGGAGGGAAGGAATAGGAGCGGGCCGGGGAGGGACGAGGGGAAGGTGAGGAAGATATGTGTTCTACCCTAGGGCCAATGTCAGGGAGGATGTTGGTGAGGCCCTTGTGGTGGTACAGCCGAGAGGCTTTCTGTAAAGCCATCGTCCACCCAACGTAAAATCCGTTCCAGTAGTCAGGGCTGTACGTCTCCGGGAAAGGTAGAGCCGGGGGAGCCGGGGGCGACGGTGGCACCGGTGAGGCAGGTGCCTTGCCATCCCTCTGGGGAGCATGGTTAGATGAAGACATCTGCAAATAAAGATGAAGAAGACGAGCAACAAAGATAGGAAGAAGAAGAGCGAGGGAAGCTTGTGATGAAGGATAGGAATGACCCTGGGTTCCTTTTATAGTGTGAAGAACGGTCGTCTGAAGGCTGTTTGTAAGTGCTGTCAATGGTTGCTGTATCAGTTCTTGGCAGGGTATGTAACAGTAACTTCGCATCGGTCAGAGTTCACGGGCCACCGAAGCGTCAGCGTCGTTTGGGGAAAAGGCGATGGAAAAAAGGAGGGAAGGGTAAGACGGGAATGGGAAAAATAGACGGAGGCCAAGGAGACGGAAATCGTGTGTGGAGGGCCGTAAATGGTGACATCTAAAAAGCAGGGACTGAAAATTAAACCTGGAGAAAAGCAGGGACTTTACATCAATCGGTATTCTGACAGGGACGAGAAAATAAGTACCAGGCTCTGACAGGGACCCCCAATTAATTTTCCCATAAAAATAAGGTCCAAAAGAAGCCTAAATAAATAAATTTGAATTACGTTACCTATTTTACCTACGTAAGCACGTACCTTTCTTTAAGATTTAAGAAAGGGCGGTTGCTACATGTGGGAAGTTGGTTAGACCCTATCTAACCAAAGTTGTGGCTTCAAGAGGGCCATTCCCAGCCTCTTATCGTGGCTGCGCTGCAAGAGCATGGCAATATGGCATGCCTTATGGTTAACCTTCTGCAACCCTCTTGTACTCTTTTCTCATTTTCATTTTCTTCTTATTCTTCTTCTTCCTACGATCATCAGTACCTCACCCTCTGCTTTTCCTATTTACCTTCAACCGCTTCATCTTCCCACAACACTCCACCATCATGTCACCATCATACCCTCTAACTCCTCTCTCCACTCCATCACAACTAATTCACCTTCTGGGATAGAAAGAAAGGAAGGAGACATAGAGAGAAAAAAGGGAGAATAGGGGAAAGTACCATCGTGCTATTTAGGAGTCCATTTTCAACCCGATAATTGTACTCGACTAAGGGTCCATTTGGTTGCATGTAAAACAATTTTAGAGGGAAATAGTTTTCCACGGAAAAACTTTTACGTGAAAATGAAAACGTAATTGTCTATTTGGTTGTTAGGAAAATATAAAGTTGTATGAACGAGTATGAGATCTTATGATCTACTCAAATGAGAGAGAGTCATATACTAGTGTATTAAAACTATTCATAAAATATTTATTTATTTATTTTTTATTTTTAATATTTTTAAAAAATAAAAATAAATAAATAACTAATAAAAAATAAGTAACTTTGACAAATATAATTTAAAGTAGGAGAAATAAAATAAAAACACAATTTGAATGAATAGTATTCTATAGATATTTTAATAAAAAAGTAAAAAATAAATTAACTAATGAAAAATAATTAAACTTGACAAAGACTACTTAAATGTGTAGAAAAAAATAAAAACACAAGTTACATGAATAGTACCTAAACTGGTTCCTGGGAACCAGAAACTGCAGCCGCTGAAAATGGCATCCGCGGTTTTCACGCGGATGCCAAAATCCGGATTTTTTGTGATTTAGTTTTTCAGATTTTAGTTTTCAATGGTACCAAATGACATAAAAATTTAAGTTTTCCCGAAAACTATTTCTTAACCCGAGTTTTCCGTGCAAACAAGCAGACCTTAAGATAGGCCCCTCCCTACAGCTCTAACTTACTCGTCTAACTTCATATTCATAGTTTTTTTTCCCCTATGAAACCAGATTATTACTTCTCTTTTCACGCACGATTATGTTCAATTTCTACTTTCTATCGATTATGGCTTCTACTAGATTTGGTTAATTAACTTGAGCACGATTCCCTTGTTTGAGAAGAAGCAAACCGTTCTAGAATACACAGTCGATCTACCCCTATATTTTAGACAACTAACTCTTCTCAAATGATTGATTGACACTGCCAGTTAGTTCATACCATGATTGTCTCCATGTTTCATTCCATTGATTTTTTGATGAGGGTTTTAAGTGGGAGCTAAATTTAAGTATCCTATCACGGAGTTCTTCTATGAAGCCCAAAAGGAGGTAGAGAAGGCTATGTAATTTTCTTGAAACTAAAACATCACTTTTAATTAGAAACAAAACCCAAACGAGCAGGTTATGGAAGCCCAGAGCAGGTTGGCCTACTTTGATCAGCAGGTTGATACACTCCTGACATAGGTCGACCTACTCTCTTTAGAATGCTTCAGCAGGTTGACACACCTCTAACCCAGGTTGACCTAACTTCTTCAGAACCCTTTAACAGGTTGACCCACATTCCTTACCAGGTCGACCTACCCCCAGTTAGTAAGATTTTGGACTATCAAACCAAGTGGGATATTTTAATTTTCTTTGGTTCTAAAGCTATTAAACTAATGGGATAAACCACGTAACTGTTAATTGGACCCTTCCTTGGGACAACCTTGGTCGTTCTAAACCATTTCTGATTCTCGTCTTTTTGGATATTTTGGAATGCTAATATACAATGATTCATTCCTTGTGAATTGCTTTACTTCGGATAAGTGACCAGGCAACTATGAACGGAGTTTTAATGTGATATTCGGAACACCGACGACACATGATTCGATTTGGTTTCAGAATAACAAATCTTGTATCACTCTAGTTAGTTGGTCTTCAAATGACTTCAGTAAGCCCAAATTCAACCCCACTTCAAATTGACTCTTAAAAAATCGACTATGGTCTTATGTCCCACTTCAATATTGTTTAATGTACCTTTCATCACCGTATAATATTATTTTTCATTTTAAGAGGAAATCTCGATTTTTTATTGGAAAACTCAGTTTTTATCCGAATTTCTGGTTTGACCGAGAATTTGATTTGTTTTAAAACCGAGCCTTGCCTATTGACTACTCTCAACTCTTCTACAATCCATGCAATACAAGATCATGTACAATTACCATATATGTATATTGAAACTCTAAAGTTGCTACACAAATAATTGTCCGGAAACGTAACGGTAAGGAGTGTCTACATTTTTTTTGGGTCTTCGAACTCACCATGACTGAGATGCCAGTGCAAATAGAGGCAAGTCTAGTCCCTGGGAGGAGCACCCGAATATGTTTAATTTGAAGAGCGTTAATAGATCACCTGTGTGTTTGGCATTAACACTACTTCCTGCTGGATTAGTGGATATTCTATTATACGTTGTTGTTTCCATGCTTGTTCCACTTGGTTTGCAATTGTCATGAACAACCAGTACCTATTTAGAGAGTTGCTAGGCAGCTTGATATTTTGACGGAACATCATTATATACTTGATACTTGTCATCCTGGCCCAATTCATTGACATGTAACTTTATTCTTATTACTGTTACTTATGCTTGATTCAACTCGTCTACATCCTAATTTGTACTATTCTCTGTTTACTTGTACCCTGTTATTTGTTATATTTATGTGTAGCAAATTTCTCCTTGATTCATATATCTGTATTCCTTGTTATTGGAGGATAACTCCTACTAGGCACAATTGCTCATGCCTACTATTTTCCCCAAGTGAACTACAATACTAGAAGGCAGGTCATCGGGAAAATGTGGGATGAGAGATAAACCCTTGCTGCTTCTGTCCTTTGATTTGTAGTTTGAGAATCACGTAAATACCTCAAATTTTAAGAATGGTAGTAATTATTTTTATTTAGTTAAAGACCTCGGGCAATTTCTACTCGAAGAGTTCAAAAATTATTCTTGATTTCCTAATCACTCACGTTATGACATTTATAGATGTATTAAATGTTGGGACATGACATCTTCATTGCCCCAAGTTGTTGTCATGACTTTCTTCTTGTATTTCCTATATTTCTTCTCTTTTTCTTTCTTCTTTTCATACTTCTCAATCGGATCTTTCCTTTTGAGTTTAGGACACTCTGACTTGAGATGTCCTAGCACGTAGCAATTTGGTTTCTTGTTTTTTTTTTTTTCTTGAAATGTCTTCTAGATTCAAACTTCTTCTTCTTGGCCAGTATTTTCTAAAGCTTTTTTGATAGCATAGCTTCATCATCATCACTGTCTTCAGAGTTTTCTTTCGAATCTTCAGAGAAGGAAGAAAAAGAGAAAGCTACAGCTTTCAAAACAAGAGATATTTCTTTTTCAAAAAATCTTGCCATATTAATTTCATGTGCTACGAGAGATCCTATTAATTTATCTAGAGGAAGTTCAGTTAAATCATTAGCTTCTTCGATAGTTGTTACTTTTGAAGTCCATGGTTGAGTTAGAGATCTAAATATTTTCCTAACTACTTTTTCATTAGTGTAATTTTTTCCCAATGAACTTATGTCATTTGTTATATTAGTAAATATATTATACATTTGAGTTATATTTGCATTAGGTAGCATTTTAAATTATTCATATTGTGAAACAAGAATATCTATCCTAGTTTGTTTTACCTTATCTGTACCTTTATAAGTTATTTTTTATTTATCCTACATTTCCTTAGCAATTTTACATGCTGATAGTTTATTAAATTCTTTCTTAGAAAGTGCACAATAAAGATAATTTTTAGCTTTGTAATTTAGAGATATATTCCTCTTATCAGAATGACTAATCAGATAAACTTTCTGCAATAATAATATGATTACCTTGCTCTATTATCTACCACAGATCGAAGTCTGTGTCGCGGATGAAGCATTCCATTCTCATCTTCCAATACATGTAATCTTTACCATAAAAACATGGTGACCTTGTCACAGATTGACCTTCATGGTTGTGCATCTCAGCTGCTATCTGTTCTCGAACCATTTGATTCTTTGGAGAAGATCCTACTTTGATACCACTTGTTGGAACGAAATTGTGCTAAGATGTCCTAGAGGGGGGTGATAGAGCTTTCTTTGAAACGATATGCAAATACTAATTAGATCTGAAAATAATTAAGGCATTGTTAGTAGTAGTGCGATGTGTGAAATAAAAAATAAGAGTCAAAACAATCATACACAAAAGACAAATGATTTATCTTGGTTCGGATCTCCTTCCAAATAGGAGTCCTATGTCTACTTCCTAAGCAATTCCTGAGATTTTTCACTAACCACCAAGTAGCCTTGGTCTTCCCTTCAAAGGGAGGCGTACACTACTTGCTCCTAAGCAAGTCTTCCCTTCACCAAAGGGGCATACAACCTTCTACAACAAGTAGGCCCTCCCTTCTACCAAAAGGGAAAAACTGGGAACAAACCCCCTACGGGTTACAAACATTGATGGTTGCACAATAGGTGCTTCTCAGAGAATGAACAAATATAAACAAAAAGAGAGCTAGGATGATAACAAAAGATGACTCTCTTCTCTTTCTGACTTTTTGTGGACTGGACGAATAATCTAATGAGTGTTCACATGGCTAAAGACTAGTCGAAGGTTTAAAAAGATGAGCTTTGGTTTCTTCACATGTAATCTCTCTATCGTTCGTGTATATCTCTATCTATCTCCTTGTCTTTATCTCTATCTTTCTTCAAGGGCTTCGACTATTTTATATAGAGTCTTCAGTCTTCAATGTCTTCAGCTATCTGTTTGAATCTAGCCGTTAGAAATGTGAACATTTGGTCTTGAGATGATGACTTGATAAACATTTACAAGTCTTATGTCTAATGATCATCTTTGTTTCTGTTTAGGGATATCATGCATGCTTCTATAGCAAGATGCGTTGAATACCTGCATTGTAAGGCCATGGGCCTTATTGGACCCTTAATGGGCCTATTTTGGAGCAGAGGCTGGTTGACGTCAAGGGTGCTTGACGTCAAGATGGTGTTGACGTCATGATAGTGTGCCGTCAACTTGGTCTTGATGGCAATAGATGTTGCCGTCTCCCTGGATTTCTAGAAGTTTTTGAGTTTTGGGGAGGGTTTCTTCATGCCGGATTTTGAGGGTACAATTGTCGATCCAAGCGTTGGATCGTTGTTTTCCAGCTTTACACTGGTGTTGATTGATGATGGGAAGTATTTCCCATCATTAGACTGTGTGGGTTTGGGGCTAGATTGCTCTGGGGAGCGGGCTAGGGCCGTATCAGCTACTTGGAGCTGAAGAACTTGACGTTAAGTGTTGTTGATGTCAAGCTCTTCAGGAGGAACTTGATGGCAAGGTTCCTTGCCATCAATGTGAGGTTAACGGCAGTTGATACTGCCGTCTACTTGGGGTAGACGGCAGGGCTTGTGCCATTTACCCTGGGTTAACGACAATCCGGGTTGCCGTCAACCCTACAGGTAGGTCCCAACAGTGAGCCCCTTGTGTGTGTGAGGTTGAGACACACGGTGTCTGCCTCCTGGCACGGTGTGCCAAACGTTGAGAGCGTCTCCGTCTGTGCGTGTTGTGCTATGTCGTGCTTATGCTTGGTTGTGTTCTTCTCGGATGTTGAGCTGGGCTCCGTTTGGATGACTAGCATTGAGCTATTCTACTGGTGAGCCTAAGCGTCAAGTGGGACTCCGTCGAGTGCGTGCTCCTCGTTGTGGTTATGAGCCAGTTTCCGTGGGGCCCCTTCTCCACCGTTTGAGTCCAGCATAGGGGAAAACTGGTTGAGGACTAGACACGAGGGAGAGCATCTGAGTGTGCACACGTGACTAGGGTTTGAGGACTCTATGGTGTCGAGGCGCCAAGCCATAGGCCCTAGCTGGTCCTACTTTCTTGTGTGAGTGTCTTGTGATCGTGGTTGTGTTTTGTTGTGTGCTATTGAGCCTGCGAGGTTCCAGTCTTTTGTCACGCTCTTGCGTGGAGTTGGGCGTCACACTGTCAGTTTCTGTGTTTATGAAGTGTACTTTAGTGTAGTTTACTTTCTTGCTCTTCCTTTCGTACTGTTTACCGGTGGGGGTTAGTGTCCCTATTGGGTCTCTTCTTGAGACTCACTCCCTTCCTTTTTTAGGTGGTTCGTCGTCGGCTCTACGTGCTGAAGAGCCGAGTCACTCCGATGCTGGTCCTGCTTAGCTTTGAGAGTGGCACTTTTTGTGTACGTACTTGCTGTACTCTTTACTTTTGTTGGATCTGCTCTGAGTTGTACCTTGTTGTTATATCTATAGAGTGATTTATTTTTAGTTCTTGTGATTTTTATATTTTCTTATATGATCTCCTCAGACACTTACCTTTAACCCTTCCAAGCTACGGCTCGTGGGTGGCGGTTCACGGTTCGGGTTACTAGTGGGTAACTGGTAATTCGGATCCTGAGTCGTTACATGCATGCATCGAAACCATGCAAAACACTTTCTTCTTTTTTAGATTAGAAAGGTAGCAGATAATATACTTGATAGAAGGAACAAAGGTAAGATAATACTGACTACTTTCTGTCCTAGAAAAAGTATGTATCCTCTGACATAGTTTTGTTTTACTTTTGGTGCATAAAAACTAGCTACAAGAAAACTTACTTAAAAAGAGCGCTAAACATTTTGTCAGTTTTATAGATGTTAACAATAGAGGTTCTAAACTGATAGGACAAGCTACGTTCTCTTAAGAATAATAATACTTTTGAATTTTAGAGAAAAAGGAGGGAAATGAAAATTTGAACTTCAACTCTTAATTTCTTAAAGAGAAGTCGAAGCAAACTTTGACTATAGAACACTTAGAAACATTCATAGTGATAGAGCACTTTGAATGGATAGGAGTCGAAGTGGGAATATAGCAACAATTGGAACACTTTTAAAGTAATCGGAAGATAACTTAACATTTGTTGATCATCGAAAGAATATTGCACCAATTGATATGATAAGTGAACATTTGGTCAATAATCGGAACATAACTTATGTATAGTTCACTAATCGGAAGATATAACACCAATCGGTATGATAAGTGAACATTTGGTCATTAATTGGAACATAACTTATATATAGTTCACTGATCGGAAGATATAACACCAATCGGTATGAAACTCCTTCAATAATTGATTGCATAACTTCGATTGGTCAGTAGTCGGAGTGTGTGACAGAACGCCTCGATCCAGCCTGTTAAACCGATAACGTACTTGATCCGAGTCTGCCTCCCGCGAACGGGTCGAAGCCTCGCAAGGGATACCACACCACAGTCCGTGTAAACACAAAGGAACACACCATTTCATATAAATATTTCACAAGTTTACATAGCCAAATTTCCACAAAACTGAAAGAAAGTACAAGAGCCTGGGGCATACCCCGAGGTACAACTGAAGAAAGAAAACAACTAACTACACTACTACTGCTACACTGCTGCGACTACACTGCTGGAGGTACTGACCCTGCGCCGCTATGACGCGGCTCTGAACTGGACGACGGTCGAGAAACGTCCTCCTCGCTCTCACCTGTGGGAGTAGGGGTGAGCCTCGCTAGTCACTGGCTCAGTAGGGAACTCCCCCAAAACCGAGCGAACCAAAAACACAGGTACAAAAGCAGTAAACAGTGCCAACAATTAATAGAACAGCTAAGCAGGATATGAAAGCTATAAAAGTACTCACCATTTGTCGACTACGAAAAACAACTGTACTAATTAAATGGAAAACCAGTACAAATGTACGAGCTAAAGTAGAGACTGCCACACACGAGCCACGTGAACTGGTTCGCGACACCAGTGACTGACTCGGACAACACACACAGGTCTACCTCTCAGTCTCGCAGCCACGGACGAAAGGTCCAGCTGCTGCTCCACGTGAAAAGGTCAAGCAACTGTGGAGACCAACTAAACACCACCACCTGCGGACCACACGGTCGCAAGCCCATGCCTGACACCTCTGGAGACCCTGGCCTGGGCTCTCTAGAGTGAGGCATTGGAAAAGGACTAGTCGGGGACCAGTGTCGACTACTGGTGTCCGTACCCCTAACTAAGAGCGCGCTACAAGTGACTAAAAGACAAGTACGACAGTCACTGTCCCACTGTCGTCTTTCCCTCAGCCGGACGTACAACTCAAACACAGGAGTGAGGGTGTCTAGGTCAGACGACACAGACCTCGACGGTACAACACAAGTACTGGGACAAAGCCCCGAGCTAACAACTTGGCTCACAGAGAACCTGGGGCACCCAACTGGAGAGGTAACCATGGTAGGCGTCACACTACTGGCCACGTACACAAAAACCACATGCATGTCACACAAACCACGTGAAGACTCACGTAAACCGCGTGCACTAATAGCCCACTACACATGAACACCACGTAGACACGTAAAGAACCAGCCAACTGCGTACCCAGTATGCTAGTTACAGCAACCATGTGCACCCAGTGCACCACAAATACCAGCACACCGCTTATTATCGATAAACATTCTATATGGCAATATTTAAATAAACACATGCTAGCGTCAACATCGACTGTCGTCGATGGAATATAGACGGCAAGGCATCTGGCCATCTAGTTCCCAGTTGAAGAACCTGGCGTCAATCGATATTGACGTCAAGCTCCTCAACTCCAGTTCCTGCAGAAACCCTAAATCGATTCTACAGGCATTCTTGGTCCCCAAACCATCGAGAAAGCATAAGGAAATACTTCCTCTAACATCCACACACTATAACTAAACCATAACAGCATGTTTCGCTACTCAAATTAATCAAATCACCTATTAACCCGCATGGAACACTTTCTTCCCAAAAATGTTATTATCACGTCATTTCATGCTTCCAAAACACATTAAAGCGATTAGAGTGAACTAAAGGGATCGTCCCCTACCTCCGGACGCGCTTAAACCTCCTAAATCCTCCTGATTCACACCGAACCCTCCGCGAGCTCCTACGGAGATTACACCTCGCTCCGGCGTTTCCTTGGCCGATTCGTCACCACCTCGCGTTCCACGATCCTCCAACTAACCTTCTACAACTGTTGGAAGTAGTGGGGAAGCAAGGGGCGTCAAAACAGAGTGAGGGAGAGGGAGAATGGAGTGAGGGAACTGTCCTCGGGTAGACCTATATTCTGCAGATCGCACAAGTTGGCGTCAACATGACTGCCGCCAATTAACCGCCAAGGTTTAGACGTCCATATCTCCTGCCGTTAAGTTCATAAGTTTGGCGTCACCTTCGATGGACGTCAAGCCAGTCAACGACCACACCTGGCCGTCAACCCCTAATCAATTGCAGTAGGTCCTATCTTGTTTCAGGACCAAACCTGCTCCAAACCTGCGCACACCACACGTCCAAACCACACTGGCCTCACAATGGCCACCACAACCAACACGCACATGATCCATAAGGATCCAAAAATCACGCGACGTTACAGAGTGAGTCTTCAATAATCAAAACACATATATAATAATCGGTATGAAGTCTTGTTCACATAGTTAGTAATTAGTATGAGGTCTTGACTAAGAGACTCTATGAACTTTAATATTGAGTTCTTTGAGATATAATACTTAAAGTCCTTTATTTTCCTGCTGTCAGTCTTCATGAAAAATATGTGTTAATAAAATATCACTGTGAACGTGTTTTTTTCAAACACCACAAAGAATTAATTAAAAATAAAAATATATAAGTGATAAAGAAGAAAAGAGGGAGTGCGTGTGTGCACGAGATGGAGGTGTGATCGCCAGGTACACATGGGTACCAAAGGAGAAAGCGAAAGGTGGAGATTACTTACCTGCACTCGAGATCACGGAAGTGATGTGTGGGTTGACTCTTACTTTTCCAACCGGCCGGCTTGGTTCGTTAGTTACCTTGCAAAAGAATGAACAAACAAGTGAAATGAATGATTAGACCAAGTTGTGTAATATCGAATCCAATGAAAGAAGTGAGAAACTTGCTTGCATGGGCTAAAACACACCTTGTGGAGGTGGTGTAAAGCCCCTAAAAAGTGAATATGGGTGTGGAAGAAATAATGCGATATGTGTGAGAATTCTGGAGTGAGATGAATGCACTAAAGAGAATTAAAAGAAATACAAGAAGAGAAAAAGAATCTGTGGGAGAGGGTTTGGCACAGCAGTGGACGAAGAGGAAGACTCCTCAAGCTTGGCTCCATTTGACTAGGGATGATGAAGCAAAGTCTCCTCCAATTGAAGAAAACTTGAAACTTGCTTGAGGGGAGGAGTTCTTCTCTTCAAAGCTCTGAAGTTCAACTCTCCAACGCAGTACGTAGGGCTTCGCCAACACTTGTGTATGTCTATCAAAATAATGGCCTCGGGGGTCCTTTTATAGGGGTAAAATTGGTAAATCATGATGGACACAGTGGTCGCCTATTAAGTTGAATCACGATCGACTAAAGCGTCGCGTTTAAAAGTATTCCTTACTTCGACTGTGGCCTTCCCAAACATCGATTATAGTAGGTGTGAAAATCACGACGACATAGACCGACGTGTTTATAACACTTCCAATATTAATCGGATTCTTACCAAATTAATAAATGGAAATATTGAATCGCGACGACTTGCGCGTGGTCTCGTATTTGAAAGAATCAATCTTTTGATGGGAATCAATCTTTAAACAATGGAAGGTCAAAAACGCGACATACTAAGTAGACGCAATTCTATTTAACAACAAAATCATTCTAAAAATAATTTTGGAAATTGCCATAAGTTGAATATGGAAACTCTTAAACGCAACGCCTCTTATGGACGCGATTGTAAAACATATGACATGTCAGACTAGGAAGATAATACACGACGGTATGACCCGTCGCGGATCAAATTCTTGAACTGCGACCACTGTGTCAGTCGCAAATCAACTGTGCACAGAGGACCGCCTGAAAGCCCTAGAAAAATTCCTAAAAATTCTATAAAAATAGAAAAATCACTCAAATTGTTAATTGAAGAGAGCCACTTTGAAACATTGCAGTATAACATAAAATTTACTTGATATGTTGTCAAAAATTGTGTACCTACAATCATTAGAGTTCATATTTAAGAAGACAAACAAAAATGTAATAAAAAATGGCCAGAGACACATGGACAAATGATGATGTGTGTCGACACATGATGATCACAAGTTGACATGTCTATTGACACATGATGATCACAGGTTAAGACTTGGTCATCACACATTGACATGTATGTCGACACATGATGATCAGAAATCGACATTTGAACATAAGACTTCAGTAATCGAAAAGCATATCAATTTGGACAATTCGACTGGAATTTTCATACATAGAAATTTTATACTTTCTTGAATATTTTACATAATAATAAACTATCTTTAACATAGATATGAATTATTTGATTGCATGTAATTCTTTTAATACTTAATTAGGTGAATTTGATAATTAAATAATATTAAAATATATTTAAAATAATAATAAATAATTTACTTAGATATGTACAAATAAATACTCAACAGTCCCACAACACTTGTGGATGGTCTCGTAAAAAATCGTAATAAGGTCACCAGGTCGCTCAAATTTGTTTTCAGCCATGAAGAGTTTATATGTCTGAATCGCGGCTTAACTTTCTTAAGAACAATGCCACATGCATGAGAAATACATTAATTGATACCAAATGGACGCAACCGCTAACATGATTTTTCGTGCAAAAAATATTAAATTGTTTCCTGAACTTCGAGAACTAACTAGTGTAGCCGAAATCCATGACTTTTTCTTGTCCATGGACGAAAGGATACTTAAGAAAGTTTAATAAGAGAGTGAGAAGAGAATTTATCACTCGTGAAGCCCATAACCCAGTGTGTTGGTGTTGACTTGATCTACAAGTAAATGGAGTTGGCCTCGGTTTTGAGTTTGTTTGGGACTCGATCTAGATAAGTATTATAGAAGATTGCCTTAACATAATTAGGAGATTATTAGGAGACCTTTATAAATACGGCTCTACTTTAATGGGTGGCACAGAGACTTGAGACTTGAGAGTGATATATTCGACAGGCATTTAAAACAAAAGGCAGTGTTTGGGACCGGTTTTGAAAAAAGTTTAAAATAAAAAATCTTCGAAAAGACCGGCAAAATTCTCAAATGACTCACTTTTCTCCTCAACTTCGGTGCGCTACAAAATCGGTACTGAGAAGTGAGATAGACGGACGCGGTGTTTGCTGAAAAAACAAGAGTAACCCGTTTTTTTTTAAATTTTGGCCGGGTGGAGAGAGACGGGCTCAACGGAGGTGCTTTAGGAGTTTTTTTCTTTCCTTTTTTTTTAAAAAATATACATCTCATCAACTGCACGAAAGATGCGGGTGATGAGATGAAATAAGTAGTTGGGTAGACCCACAAAATCACACGGGACGAGATTTTCTCGTTACCAAAAAAAATATGTGGTTGGATATGCGAACATATTTTTAAGGATTTTACCTTTATGAAAAATACATACAAACACTGCCAAAGATATAATTCCTGTTTATAATGAAAAATTGTGTTTCTTCTAAATCCCTTTCGAGAAACGAGTAGTTTTTTACCCGTCTGTGGATGGGTTTTATTGGATTTCTGTGTGCGAATGAAAGTGTGCTTCTTTCATTCGCACACACAACTCCATATATCGTGCCCTATTTTTCTACCCTTTATGTGGGGGCCGTTCATGTGGATGGGTTTTATTGGAGTTCTGTGTGCGAATGAAAAAGAAAAAAAATTAGAGCACGATAGATAACATTTGGGAAAGAGGAGAGAGATTTTTTTTTCGCTCTATCTCTTTCCTCTTCCGAAAATTTATTTGCACCAAAACTTGTATGCAGTGGCTAATATTTGATATTACTTTCGATTTTATCAGAGCTTTTGAATTTCAAAATCGCCCCAACCGAGCTCCCAAAAAGACCAACGATTATGGACTAATCGGGTTGTACGCGGACTTGGTTTAGTGGGACATATATAATATGCAAATTAAGCCAGATAGGACGCATTTGTCAATAAAATATGGCAAAACGCCGGGTCGTTGCCGCAACCATGCATGTACATACCTGCTGCATCTCCCTCCCTCATACGGCGCATGCGCACTAGACCTGCACTACCTCCATCAACACCAAAACAGAGCTCCTCATGGTCATCGCCTTCCTAGCTATATAAGTAGCCCGAAGGAGCAGTTTTGTAAAGCGCGCGCGCACACACACTCTCAGGCATTCCTAGCTCGTAGACTCCAGGTTGTGATTAATCTTCTCCCCCTCCTACCTAGAAAGACCTGTCGGAGATGGATCCCATTGCTGCAATGTGGGACGAGTTGACAGTGAGGGCCGTAGCCATAGTGGATAAGCACAATTATTTTAGTCACCTGCCCAAGATCTGTGTCCCCAAGCCCTGCCCGGCGGAAGACCCCCTCGCCGACATCGAGACGTTTGACGGCCCTGGCCCCTGGGACAGGACCCTGCTGGATGTCGAGGTGGAGAACCCCTTGGCCGGCGTTGCTGAGGGTGAACCGCCTCGCAAGAAGGTGATCATCTTTTCCGGAAACGACTACCTCAACCTGAGTTCTCATCCCGCTGTTCGCAAGGCTACTGCAAAGGTGCGCTATTAAGTAGATATATATCCTTGTCCTACTAGCTCCTATGCTATCATGTAAACAGATGATGACTTAAGACTTACTATAATACTCGGGTAAATCTTCTTCTCCATAAACAGTCGTCATCTAATTATTGTCATGTGCTTTCAATATGTGACTGTGCGTAGGCTGCCCTGGCGTACGGGATGGGTCCGAGAGCATCTTCCATGATCAGTGGGCACACCAACTATCACCGCCTGCTCGAGGATACCTTGGCAGAGTTGACAAAGAAGGAGGCCTGCGTCATCACCACTACTGGCTTCGCTGCCAACAACGCGTTCCTCGCAGCATTGGGAAGCATCGCATCTCTTACCTGTGTGGGAAAAAGGCCCGCCAAACATGAGAAGATTGCTATCTTCTCTGATGGGCTGAACCATGCCTCCATTATTGATGGTCTCCGCTTGGTTGTGGCTCATCAAGAAGCTGATGTGTTCGTGTACAGGCACAACGACATGAAGCAACTTGATGAACTCCTCTCCAAGTGCCAAGTCGAAAAGAAAGTGGTTTATACCGACAGGTGACAATTTCCGAGCACTACATGCAGTATCTCACACAATTTAATTGCCGCCACCATGTGAATTTATCAAGATCTGATGCCAGTACTGCACCATGCGTACGTGTAGGTCTTGTTCAGACGAGGGTCAGCAGCCCGCATCATTCTCATCTTCTTAATTTTCTTTTCATATGCAGCCTGTTCAGTATGGAAGGAGACTTTGCCCCGTTGCTTGAACTTGTGGAACTCCGGAAGAAGCACGGTTTCTTGTTCGTCATTGATGATGTATGTAGGAGCCTCCACATCAAATATGGACAGAGCTAGTTCTCTCCATACTAATCCCCTGCCTTTGCCTTGTTTTGTCGATCACATGAACAGGCTCATACCACACTCGTCTGTGGGAAAAATGGTGGCGGCATTGCAGAGGTGTATGGCGTCGAAGATCAGGTTGACATATGCATTGGGACCTTGAGCAAAGCCCCTGGATGTCTAGGTGGTTTTATTGCCTGCAGCAAGAAGTGGGAGAGACTGATCCGAGGGCGTGGAAGACCTTACATCTTCACCACTGCTTGTCCCTTGCCTGTCGTTGCTGCTTGCTATGGTATTCTCGCACCTGTCTACCTACATCTATATATAAGGCTATGCTCCTTACTTTGATTGAGGTAATCTTGTAGCTGCCGTGACGGTGGCCAAGAAGGAGGAATGGCGTAGGCAAGCAATGTGGAGCAGAGTTCGAGAATTCTCGGCCTTAACCAATTACCCTGCCAGCAGTCCGATCATATCTCTTGTAGTGGGCACAGAAGAAGCAGCTCTCAATGCGAGCAAGCACATGTTGGAATGTGGTTTCCATGTGACAGCCATCAGAACTCCAGCAGTCCCCCCCAATGCATGCCGGTGAGTCGAAACTCCTAGTATTCACCGATTCATGCAATAGAATCATCTTTCCAGCCACATATATATATACTGCCCTATTATATATATGTATATAATATCTTCTTCCTCTCTTTTTAATTTAAGATTTTTGTTAAACTGATGAATCATGCATCCTGTACTCCTGTTATATATCTTGTAGGCTGCGGGTGACACTGACTGCTGCACACACAACGGAAGACATTAGAAGGCTGGTAGCCGCCTTGTCCCATTGCATCCCTGCTCTTCAGCAGGGTGCCAGCGATCAAGCCTCTGCAAAGCTGTGATATATTTTCAGGATATATGAAGCAAAAATTGGATCCCTCTTATTCTCCGAAGCTTGCTGTTGCCTTTTTTTTGTTTGTTTCTCCCTTTCTTATCGTGGTTGCCTTTTTCTGTTTTTATATCTTTGGTGAAGTATTTCTGCCAGCTTGTTATGTACGGCGAGCATCATAAGACCTCTTTTTTTTTTTTGATAACGAGGAAATCCCGTCCCGTGTGGTTTTGTGGACTCAAGGATTGGTGTTCGTGAACTCCAAGGTCAGGATTTGGCAGCTCCTACTTTCCGTATATCCGTATTGCCCTTACCCCACTTGACCAGAAAAATCCCGGATTTACACACCTCGAGGATTGCATGTAAATCAGGTAAATCCCCCCCCCCCAGGAATCGAACTCGGGACCTCTTGCTTTTAAGCAAGAGTTCTAACCGATCGACCCAACCGGAGTCCTCAGCATCATAAGACCTCACCGTCATCTATTATCGCTTACATGTAGACATAATTCTCAAAATAAAGTGTCACGGAAAATGATACCATTGTACCTGTGTTTGAATCAAGAACTTGTTTTGTATGTGGAGAAAGAGTATATATTCACTACTAGAAAGAGCTAATTAATTAGATGGTTAAAAATCATAGCCGTCTACAAAAAAAATTAATATTTGTAGACATATAATTATTGGCAGCCATCTACATATCCATCATATGTACACCCTTAATTATTGTTAACCATCTATAACATTTGTAGATGACTAGCAGAAGTCGTCTACACATATATATAACTAGATGATGACGTTCACTTGTCTACATATTTATAGACAGTTACAAGTAGTTGTCTACATAAAGATCATATATAGACGGCTTCCACAGCCATGTACGTAAACTATATAGACGATTTAATGTAGCTATCTACATATGATGAATATGTAGACGGCTTGCTGCAGCTGTCTACTTAACTTATGTAGATGGCTAGTCCAAGTCATCTACATGGATAACTTATGTAGACAGCCATGTTTAACTGTCTACATAGATCTAACTTATGTAGACGACAAATTCTAGAAGATATGTAGTCGACTTAATTATATAGGCCATCTACCTAAGTTATTTAAGTTTGTGAAATTTTAAATATATTTCATAAATTTTAATTAAATATTAAAAACTATTCAAAAATTTAAACATGTAAAATTTAATTTCAAAATGTCAAATTATTAATAAAAATAATTATTTAATATCTATTGTGACATAGTTCCTTCTCACGTCTTCGAGGGTGGCAACATGGTGAAGGCTTCATTAGGCTAAAGACTAAACCGCATGACTCATATCTTCTCCCACTTTTGTTTTCTGTACAGAGTAAAAATTGAAAATTGAAGTCTATGCAAAGTTGGAAACACTACCCCACGGTACAAACAAATGGTACCTTAACAAGTTTCACATCACACACTATGAAGTAACTCAGTAAAATAGAGTCAGAAGGAGCGTACACTCGGGTTGCGACTATTGATTTATGATATCAGTATCCAATCAGGATAAGACAACATAGGAAGACACCTCTCAGCCTTGCAACCACGGATGAAAGGTTCAACTGTGGCTCCACCTCTATAAGTACAAGAAACTGTGGAGACCAACCAACACCACCTAGAGACAACAAGTTGCAGACCCATGCTTGACACACCTCTAAGGGTTCTGAGGCCCTTAAAGGGAGCTTGTGGCCACATGGGACTAGTTGGGGATCAATACGTCTATTGGTGTCCGTCCCCAAACCACGTGTGGTGGCTGTTTTCTGCCACCTAAGCCCAATGCGTCAAGGCCCATCAGTGCCTTCTCTCTGTGACGCGACCTCCCCGTACGGTCCCACGTCTCCGTGCGGATCGGGTGCAAGGGGGCCCACGCGCCAGTCATTCCAAGCGAAGCGTTGCCGAGCTCATTAGCGGACGGCTTCCGAACAGGAGCGTCAATCCTGATGCGCGGTACAACCCTGGATATCACCGAACAGCACGTTCGAGATGCCATGTGGGTCACCTGCTCGGAAGGTGTGTCCAGAGGGTGCCGAGTAGGCTCTCTGGCTTACGTCGCGGTTATAACCGCCCCAGGCCATGCGCTCCATCATCAAGAGGCACGAACTGCCTGGCATCCCAACGGGCACTTGAGCGCATAACTCCTCCCGTTATGCGCACCCATCAAGGCGCCTTTTCAGGCACGATCTACCAACGTTACGCACGTTGGCCTTGGCACCAACGCCTATAAAAGTACAGGTACAGTACCATGTAACGGTACGTTCTGTAACGCCCCAGAAATTTAAAATGTTAAAAAAATAGAAATAAATTGGTTAAAATACCTTAGGGTTGTTATTAAATTGTGATAATTATATGATAGACTTAATTAATGGTAATAAACATTATCCCAGTATCGTACCTCGAAGTGCGTGCCTCCACAGGACGATACCGGAAAATGACAACGAAATAAAAATATGAGAACATCATAATTTCCAGAAAAATGTGGAGAAATCAAATATGTAATTATCTAAATTTTTCGACGTACGGATTTCAAGGTACAGTCGACGCGACCATTTTTCGGGTGATTTTTCACCTAGTGTAAATAAATCTAAAATTAAATAAAAATCACCATAATTAGTAAAACTATGATATTAGTCTATGGTCAAAATTTCATGGCAATCAGATATGGTTTGGATAGGTTTATAAGAATAAGTGACCAGTTGAATTATGGGGGAATTACGCAATAGTTTTTCTGGGAATTTTTCAGTGGGTAACGTGGAAGCTTCTGGTGAGGCCAGCACCCAAGTGGGAGACGGTAACACCTCACTTACCATGTGTAACTCTCTAAGCATGCATGTGCTAGGTGTTTGAAAGAGGTAAAATGTGATTTTTACCTTAACACATGTCCCCCTACGTGTCCTTATGCATGCCATTAGCTTAGGTTTATAAAAACCCATCCCCAACCATTGTAGCTAGTTCTTTCACCTGTTCCACTGTTATGCTGCTGCTATTACGTGGGTAACCTCAGGTTGAGAGGTTTCTGAGTGCTAAGCTTTGTGAGGAAATCTTTTCGGAGGGGAAACTGCTCTCTTTCTCTCTCTTTCTCTTTGATTCCTATGCTATGCTACTGAGTTGAACTACCAACTCTACTTGGAGAAGCTGCAACGGTTGTTCTGGGTGTCACCTGTGCATTGATGCAACTGTTGAAGCTAATCTACAATTAAGTGTGCAACTGTCTTTCTCTAATTTCTGTGGATCTCTAAGTGAAGGAACTCTCATTACTTGTTCAGGTAGGATTCAATTCTTTCCTTCCTCTCTTACTCTTACCCTTGAACTGGCTATGGAACTTATTGTTAAGTGTACAAGCTCTCAATTCCTTGTTTGAGATCCATAAGTACTTCTAGAAGCTTGTGTGCATCGTGTGTTGTAGTAGAATTCTCTTCCTTTCCCACTCTTCTCTAAATTCTTGACTCCCACACGTGTTAAAGAGGTCATGATCACCTACTTACTTGCTTAAAACTTGTGAAATCTCTTTTGAAACTATGTATCCATCCCTTATAATCATGTTTTAGTTGTGTGTCTGTAGGATTCACTTCCATCCCATTCTTCTTCCTACACCTCAACTTAGTTCAATAGTTTAAGGTAATCCTTCACCATTTGTAAGCTATTTCCCAGATTCAGGAAGTAGCTCCATGACAAGAATTGAGCCTTCATCATGTTTAATTTAGTGTTTGGTCATGAGAGGCAACACATCATTCCCTAATCCTCTTTCTTCTTCTTCTTATAATTCCTTCATGTTAAGAGATCCATGTATAAGTGTAGGATTCATTTCCTAATCCTCTTTCTTTCCACTTCTAGATTAATTGCTTGAAGTGATTCTTATCATGTGTCTGTCATTCTTCAGTTTAGAAAATATGTTCATGGTAGAAACTGAATCTTTCATCATTTTAAAGTTAGTCCTCAAACCATGAGAAGTTACCTATTATCCCTTCTTCACCTCAACTTGTTTAAAATCTGAAATCATATTGATTCCGTTGTGTAGTGTAGAGTGAACTATGATAGTTCTTGTTCTTCTTAGAAGTTGAACCTTTGAGAAACCATGAAAGTCTCTAGTGAGTGTGCCTTGATAAATGAAGGATAAAAGTAGGAAAGAGAGTTTTAAGGGAATTACTCTTTCAGTAATTTCCCCTCGAATTTGTCTTCTTGTTGAGCATCTATGTGAATCATATCCCCTGTTCTTTCTTTCATTTTCTTGTCATGTTACATTGAGCTATAGAACTGAAATCATACTTGTTCAAAGTCCTAATTGTGTTAGAAATGTTAGAGAAACTTTGTAGAACCATTCGAGGTTGGATTGAATGGTTTTCTGACAATTTACACAGCCCCTGTCGACAGACGAAGGGCTGGCTGTCGACAGGAACCCCTGGCCAGAACCAAAAAACCAGCACTGTGTGTCCCTGTCGACAGGATCCTGGCTTGCTGTCGACAGGTGCACACAGAACTGAAATCCCAATTCTGGAAAAACAGCCCCTGTCGACAGAAGACCCAAGCTTGTCGACAGGTCTTGATAGAGCCATGTTTCCAGCATCTTTTTGACTCCGTTCTTCGTTGTAAATCCTACCCATTGCTCCACTAATAATCTACCTATAGTTTGTGGTTTTTACTATCTAAACCTCTACTAAAACCAGTCATGTGATCTTTCCTTTTTCCTTGAATTATTTCTTTAAGTTCCGAACAAAATTGTTCTTGTGAAACTATCAATTTCTGAAATCAGTGAAAGAACCAAGTTCTTTGGTTCTTGTGTGCAAACCTTGAGTAACTATGAGTAAAATCCTTGTATCCTTGACTCATTACAATAATGATGTGTTATGATGACGAGTTGCGAGTCTTTGGACTCATTTGAGTAATATGCCTGGCAAATAAAGGGCTGGTTCAGTCCTGGGGGGAGCGCCCGAATTCGTCAGTGGCCGCGCGAGGGCGATGAGGACAGTGGATGTTGGCATGCATCATTAAGTGTTGATTAGTCATCATAATACACATGTGTGTGTGTGAATAAGTGCTTGATTCTAAACTTAAGTGACATCCTGAGTTATTGATCATGCTCCTATATTACCTTGGTTCTTCATGTGTTATTGAATTGACTCATTCGTTCATAGCTTTGAACACTCATTGTTAATAATGTTCATGTTTTTATCTTGAGATCATACATGTGAATCCTTCTTAATTCAAGGAATTGAATTCTACTGGGCTAGTTAGCTCACCAAATCCTACTATTTCAGGTACCTATAATTCTAGAAGGCGGAAACTTCGGGATTTGTGTGTGGAGAGACCAACCATGGCGTCATTTTATTTTTGAGATTGTAAATCAGAAACCATGTAAACACTATTGAAGGGTGAATAATATATTATATTTAGTGAAGCCTCGGAGCAAATTTCTTGTTCAGTTAGTTTAATTGTACTCTTGATTTCTCGTTCGTTCACGTTTCGACATTTATGGGCATATTAAATGTCGGGATGTGACATGTTCTCTCTCACGCGAACATGCTTCCATACTCCAAAACCCTCTGCCTTGCAAGCTCTCCACTGACTTAAGCATCGGAGGGTTTCCCCGGTCTCCACCGGGCCCCCTGATCCATTTCTGGTCTTGCAGGCTCTCGTCCACACCGGCGATCGTCTTCCCCATCTTTCTAGTGGAGGCCCGTTTGGCTCAGGCCCAAACAGGATTACACCACCACATTTGGCGCCGTCTGTGGGAACGACGCAGCCATGGCTCGCGGACGATCCTCATACCAGAATGTAGGGAGCCGGGTGACAAGGTCCCGTCAGTCGCGATGGGACTCTCGCCGGCGATCCCCCCCTGTTGATGTCGCTATCGCCCCTGCTGGCGCTAATCATGACGTCCCTGCACCAGCGGCCGCCGCACCCGCAACTGCCCTTGAAGTAGCAGAACTTCGGGGGCAGATGCAGCAGTTGACGGGCGTCTTCCTCGCCCTACAGGTTCAGCTGGCAGGAGCAGCCGCCCCGGCGGTTTCCCTGCAGCACGAGCGGCAGGCGGAATCGTCGCATCGACGCTCTCTCCGCCCCCCCCCCCCCCCCCCGGCGCCTCAAGAGCAGCAGGCTGATTCGCCGCGCCGTTCCCAGCGAGCTCCGTCGGAAGAGCGAGCACCGGAGCGCTGAGGGCGTTCGCCCCGTCGCTCTGTCGCCTCCCCCCGTCCGCCACGATCAGTCGTGGGGGGCAACTCCCACGCGTCCAGACGAGGGGGCCCCGCCAACTCCGAGCAGGAGCTCGCTAGGCGCTTAAGGCGTGTGGTCGACCTCGAGCGCCGTATGGACGCAATGGTTCAGCGTGCGGAGGGGAAAGCTCCGGCAGAGGATGACTTGGACTTCCGCTCCCCTTTCAGCAGGGAGATCCTGGAAGCTCAGGTCTCCTCCAAGCTCCCTCTGCCCACCATCGCACCCTACGATGGCACAACTGACCTGGCCGACCACATCCACGGCTTCGAGTCGCACATGGTGTTCCATGGAGCATCAGACGCGGCCAAGTGCAGGGCCTTCCCTGCAACTCTCAAGGAGACCGCCAGGGCCTGGTTCGAAACCCTCCCGGCGGGCTCCATCACCTCCTTCCACCAACTAAAGAAGTCCTTCCGGGACAACTTCCTTGGCGGAAGGTCGCAGCCGCGAACGGCGGCGTCTCTCCTGGCCGTACGCCAGAAGAAAGGCGAGGCGCTCTGGGACTTCGTGAAGAGGTTCCGAACAGAGGCGCTTCGCATCTCGCGCCTGGACGTCCCTCTGGCAACCAGTGCCCTCATCCAGGCACTCGCGATGGCTTTTTGCAGAGGACCCTCGCGTTCACAGCAGCCCGCTACCCTCGCCGAGCTGCTCTCCATCGCACAGCGCCACGCGGCTTGCGAGGAGAGCCTAGCAGCAAGTAGGTCGAGCAGGGGAGCAGTCGGATAAGAAGCGGCCTTCCGACAACGGTTCCGACCAAGATCGGAAGAAGGGACGACGCAATGGTGATTCTCCGCGTCGTCCGCGCCCCTTCACCAACTACACCCCCCTCACTGTGGCACCCGAACAGATCCTGGCAGAGATCAGGAACGAAGCATTTGATCGGTGGCCACAAAGGATGCGCTCCGACCCCCGGAAGCGCGATCAGAACAACTACTGTCGCTTTCATCGCGACCACGGCCACGACACCTCCGAGTGCCGCCAGCTTAAGGACGAAATCGAAGACCTTATCAAGCGCGGCTATCTTGGGCGGTTCGTGCGCCGGAATGAAGAGCGCCCCAGACGCCGCGAGCGTACCCCCGAACAGCCGATCAACAATGAGCCCAATGGGCAGGAGATCAACGTGATCGCGGAAGGCTTCGGCGCAGGCGGCAAAAGCACTCGAAGCCGACGCGACTACGCAAGGCGAGTGAATGTCGTAGATAGGCCTTCGGCACCTCGGCCGGCTCCATACCCCGCAAGTCCTACACGCGCACAGCCCGAGGAGGCTATAACCTTCTCGGACGAAGATATTGTAGGGGTTACAACCCCACACACCGATGCGTTGGTCATTTCGGCCACCATCAACCACTGTAATGTGCGCCGGATTCTGGTGGATAATGGAAGCGCCCCCGATGTCTTGGCTTACGACTGCTTTGTCCTTATGGGCCTGAGAACTGACCAACTCACCCCTGTAAACTCGCCTTTGTTCGGCTTTTCGGGAGTTTCGGTCCAGCCCATGGGAAGGGTTTGCCTCCCAATCACCTTAGGGACGGCTCCGAGGGTTGTGACCAAGATTGTTGACTTCTTGGTCATCAACAACATGCTTGGATACAACGCCATCCTCGGCAGGGGTCTGATCGGGCGCATCAAAGCAGCACCTTCGTCACTCCATCAGAAGATGAAGTTTCCTACTCCGAGTGGAGTCGGCGAAGTGCTCGGGTGTCAGCGCGAGTCTCGCCGTTGCTATGTCCTCTCCTTAAGGGACAAGCAACCACTCGCTGATCCAGCCCCTCCAGCGACCGATCGACCTTCCACCAGCCGAGGAACGCCTGCTGAAGATTTAATCCCCATCCAGGTAGACGAAGACCCCGAACACGTCCTATATATTGGCGCCTTGCTAACTGAGGCCGAGCAGCAGCGCTACACAACCTTCCTGCTGGCCAATTCGGACGTGTTCGCCTGGTCTGATGATGAGCTTTCGGGCATCCCCCCGGAGGTAATGGTCCATCGCCTCCGCCTCGATCCACGGATCCCACCAGTTCAGCAAAGGAGGCGACCTGTGAACAGTGAACGGCAGACCGTGATTCAGGATCACGTAGTCAAGAGCCGAACTGTTGGGCTCCTCCGAGAAGCCCAATATCCAAGATGGATCTCCAACGTGGTGCTCGTACGCAAGGCCAACGGTAAATGGCGTGTGTGCGTGGATTACAAAGATCTCAATAAAGCAACACCCAAGGACAACTTCCCTCTGCCGCGCATTGACCAGCTGGTGGATGCTACTTCCGGACACGAGCTTCTCAGCTTTCTGGATGCATACTCTGGTTACCACCAAATCAGTATGCATCCCCCGGATCAAGACGCCACGACGTTCGTCACAGACCTAGGCTTATACTGTTTTACCAGAATGCCTTTCGGTCTAAAGAACGCGGGCGCGACTTACCAGCGGCTGGTCAACAAGATGTTCGAGCAACAGGTCGGGCGCAACATGGAAGTCTATGTGGATGACATGTTGGTCAAAACGCTTCCGAGCATTGACCACATTTTCGACCTCCAGGAAACTTTTGCAACTCTGCGAAAGAACAATATGAAGCTCAACCCTGCCAAGTGCGTGTTTGGTGTTCGGTCGGGCAAGTTCCTCGGTTTCCTCGTGTCAAATAGAGGAATAGAGGCAAACCCGGAGAAAATCCAAGCCGTGCTTGAGATGACCAGTCCAAAGACAGTGCGCGACGTCCAACGTCTGACAGGGCGTCTTGCGGCACTGAACCGGTTCATGTCCCGAGCAGCGGAAAGAAGTTTTAACTTCTTCAAGTTGCTCCGAGGCCCTAAAAGCGCCTCGAAGCAAGGGGGGCAAGTACGGTGGACTGAAGAATGTGAGGCTGCCTTCACCAAGCTGAAGGCATATTTGGCAGCCCCTCCTGTTCTCTCAAAGCCTGTGCTCGGAGAACCTCTGTTCGTGTACCTTTCGGTCACCGAACACTCCATCAGTGCAGTCTTGATCAGAGAAGTGGGAGCGGCGCAGCATCCAGTATACTACATCAGCAGGGTCCTCCAAGAAGCCGAAAGGAGGTACCCCAGAGCAGAAAAACTCGCCCTTGCTCTCGTCACGGCTGCTCGGAGGCTTAGGCCCTATTTTCAGGCCCATTGCATTACAGTCCTAACCGATCAGCCGCTGAAATCCATCCTTCAGCGGCCGGAGGCTTCCGACAGGTTGGTTAAGTGGGTGATAGAGCTTGGTGAGTTCGACATCAGCTTTCGACCGGGGACGGCGGTCAAAGCGTAGGCGCTAGCAGACTTCGTGGCGGAATGTACCCTTCCTGCCGAGCAGGATCCACCGTTGGCAGACGAACCCCCATGGGAGCTTTACGTCGACGGATCCTCTTGTGTCACAGGGAGTGGAGCGGGTTTGGTCGTCACCTCCCCGGAGGTGTTAAAGTTCCAATACGCCCTCTGTTTCCGCTTTCCGGCCTCCAACAACGTGGCCGAGTACGAAGCCTTGCTGTCCGGTATCCGCATGGCTAGGCACCTTGGAGCCATTCGGCTTAGAGTCTTTAGTGACTCTCAACTGGTTGCCAGCCAGGTGAGCAGACAGTTCGGAGCGAGGGAACCCCGCATGGCTCAATACCTCCAACAGGTCAAGAGCCAGACAGAGGGCCTTGTATACTTCAAAGTTATACATGTTCCACGGGAGCAGAATGCGCGAGCTGATGCATTGGCCAAATTGGCATCTTCAGGTGACATCGCCCCTTCCCGCTCCGTTTTTATTGAAGAGCTCGCCTTACCGAGCACGAAGGTTGATGTAGCCGCCATAGAAACGGGCCCACCAACCCCGAGTTGGGTGGATCCTCTCTTGGCGTACTTTCTCCGGGGTGAGCTTCCGCCCGAACAGGGCGAAGCTCGGAAAGTCAGGATATGCTCTCAGCATTTCACCCTCGTAGAAGGCAAGCTGTACCGACGGTCCCTTGCAAGACCTCTTCTGCGTTGCCTCAACCCTGAGGAGGCCCTTGCTGCCACAGAAGAAGTTCACGAGGGGCTGTGCGGAAGCCATCTGGGGGGCAGAACGCTAGCGCGCAGCATCATCCGAGCAGGGTTCTGGTGGCCTTCTCTTCAGAAGGATTGCATGTCCTTTGTCAGGAAATGTCCAGAATGCCAAAAGTTCGGAGAACTCATCAAGCAGCCTGCCGAACAGCTTCACAGCCTGTTCGAGCCGCGCCCTTTCGCCAGATGGGGCATTGATATCTTGGGTCCCTTCCCAGAGGCCCAAGGGCGGAAGAAGTTTCTGTTCGTGGCCATCGATTACTTCACCAAATGGATCGAGGCCGAACCTGTTGCCACAATCACCGAACAAGCCGCATGGAAGTTCGTCTGGAAGAACCTTCTCTGCAGGTTTGGCGTCCCAAGGGTGATCACCTCTGACAACGGAAAGCAGTTCGACAGTACCTTCTTCAAGCAGAAATGTGCCGAGCTCGGGATCTACAACCACTTCACCTCCGTGGCTCATCCCCAGGCTAACGGTTTGGTTGAAAACGCCAACCGAACATTGCTGCACGGGATCCGCACAAGAGTGGAGGCTGCAGGTGGATCATGGATTGACGAGCTCCCAAACGTTCTTTGGTGTCACCGAACGACTGCTCGAGTAGCTATAGGAGAAACACCTTTCCACTTGGCCTACGGCTCGGAAGCAGTTGTACCTCTGGAAGTAGCCCTTCCGACCATCCGAACAACCCACTTCGACGAAGCCGCCAATAACCGTGCTCTTCGGGAAAACTTGGACATGCTTGGCTAACGACAAAGTGACGCCAACATTCGCCTCGTTTCTTACCAGCAACGACTCGCATAGTATTATAATGCGCGAGTCAAGGAAAGGCGGTTCAACGTGGGTGATTTGGTCTTGCGCCGCTGTTCGGCTTCGGACCCCCGAAGAGCAGTCGGCAAACTTGCCATCAAATGGGAAGGACCTTATCAGGTCACCCATATCTTCGGAAAAGGCTCATATAAGCTAACTACCCCTAGTGGTGAAGCCATACCCAGGACTTGGCATGTCTCTAATCTTAAGGCTTATCATTTATAGAAGGCTTCTTTCAGCATCCTACCTCTCTCCTCCCTACTCCTGTTGTTTCATAAGCATTTGGCGTATACACCTGATCAGAACCTCCTTTACGGTTCCCAACGATCTGCGTCTTACATACAACGCTTATGAAGCTAACGGATTCCAATCCGAGCAGGAGCAATCAACAAAAAGGGAGAAGATAGAGAAAGTGAAGCTATAAGGCAATCTCATGAGCAGAAGACTTCATTCACAAAAAGGTTTTTGCTTACATACGGGCCCTGCTTGGCCGCGGTTACAAAAAGAAAGTATAAGAAGGACATGGAACAGGAGAAAGCTAAGGAGCCTGTTTGGAGGGGCCGGCACCTTCATCTGAAGAAGGCATTCGCCCAGATTGGAATTGCGCGAAGCGCACATCATCCAAGCAGGCATCATTGGTCCGACGCCTGCATTCCCGAACAGCGGCCTCGAAAGCTTCTCGGGCGCACTCGACCCAGGATAAACGCTCTCCGAACTCCCTTCCAGCGTTGAGACCTACTCTGTAGCAGTGGGCCCCATACTGCTCCAATTCCTCCTTATAATCAGATCCGGTTTTGTAATCCGCCACGGCACGGACCCCGGCATTTGAGACCACCTTGGCCAGAGCTTCCTTCTCGGCCCGGGCCACGACGACATTAAGCTCCGAGGCTTGAAGGGCAGTCTTGAGGCTCTTCACCTCCTCCTCCAAATCTGCCTCACGAGCCTTGTGCCTCGCCGTGAGGTCCTTGCAGAAAGCCGACTGTGCCTCGTATAGGTATTTCTGCTTCCGGGACCGAGCAGCCATAGCCTTCAGAACGCCTAGCGACGTAGATATCCCCTCCACAAGAGCCTCCAGATCGACGTCGCTTGCCACGTCATCATCTTGGTTCTCGGGATGGTATTCTTCCGTTTGCACCTCCGAAGTCCTCTCGGCGGGAAGGTCCTGGCACCTTGCTAGGCGATCAAGGTAAGAGGCAGTCGGGCTAGGGGGCAGCTTCCTTGGCGACACTTCGACGCGACGAAGCGTCGCCTCCAGCGCCGCCACCGAGGGCACCTCGGGGAGTCTTCGGTGCAGCACCTCCCTCAGAGGCCTATCATCATCCCCGGAACTCTTGTCCTCGGCCGCAGCAGTGGCAGACGAGATCGGGGCGGCGTCAATAACAAGGTCTTTCGGCCGGCCTGACCCGGAGGTCATGGCAACAACGCTCGTCGAAGCCGAAGCTAGACCCGCCCCAACGGCCCCCTGCCTTGTCACCGGCCGCACCTCCCCACCGTCCGCGGAAGCGGAGGCTGCAAGGGCTGCTGCACGGCCCTCCTCGACATCTCCAGCAGCTTGAGCGCTCTTCTCTCCGAGGACGGCTGCACTCTCGCCGACTACAAGATCCTCAGTAATCACCTCGGCTGCATCCTCGCCGACTACACGGCCTCCGGTGATCACCGAGGTGGGGGGCATGGGGGGGGGGGCAGGATGTCTCCGCTTCCTTGAGGAATATCCCCCCTCGGAAGAACTGCCTCGCCAGAACCGCAAACAGCCGCTGGCGCAGGAGTGAAGTCCGTGGCGACCGCCCCGTCCTCGGCACTGAGCTGTACGCCCTCGTCTGGCGCACCATCCTGCTCGGCACTCCCTTCACCGGGCAGGACTTCTTGGGTCTCGCGCACCGGCGACTTTGCCTGCCCTCCGGAGCGGTCCGATTCATCGCTCACCATAATCAGGCCCAGCTCAGCGGACATCTTCATGACCGCCTTCGAATGGTCCACAGCTAGAGTTGCGGACGCCCTCTCCTCGGGCGTCCCCGTATGCTGGCGAGAGCTTCGAGCCAGCAAAGGCTCACGATCCTCCTCTTCATCCTCCACTGCCGCGGCGCTTTCTGCAATGTGCAGCATCGATTTTGTCGCCTTCTTCTTCTTGCGAGCCCGGGGCTCGTAGGACACCTCCTCTTCGGAGGTGCGGTCCTCGGCCTGTGACTCCACCACGGCCGCCTTGCGCTTCTCCTTCCTCTTCATTTGAGGGAGAGAAGTCGCCCCTGCGGTCGTCGCCGTCTCAAGTGCCTCCTTCACGGCACCTCCTCTCGCTACGGCCTTCGCTTTCTGCGCGGGCCCCTTCGCGGAGCCTCCCTCGTCCAGCCTTATTAAGCAAAGGCTAACATGGATCATCTCGGCATAGTTCGCCATCTCCTTCTGGTCCCGACCAGCAGCTATTTCTTCATCGTCTAGAAGAGGCAGAAGAAGGGTCAGAACCCATGTATGTGGGAGAAGAAAACGAGCAGAGCAGCAGAAGACTTACCCCAGGCGCGACTAAGCTTGCATTTCACAAGCTTGTACTCGGTCAGGTACCCCTCGGCGTGGTTTACCCCGACCGTGTTCAGCGACTGGGAGGCCGCGGCTGCCTCCTTAATCAAGAAAGGGGGCATGTCTGCCTTCCTTAGGGGCTCCACCACCCTCACGAGGAAGTCCCACTCGGGGATGTTCGCTCCCTTTCGTCGCCCCACAGAGAAAAGGCGCCCTGTCCACCCCTTATTGTTGGACAGTCAAGGCGAGAAGTTGATCCGCATCCGGTTCGTACGGTGTTTCACGTACACGATCCCCATCCCGGACTGCGGAGAGCACGCCAAGCTGAAGTGATTTCGGAAGATCTCCGCAGTCGCTTCGATCTTCCTCTTCCTACATATGATGCAGAAGACGAATATGGTCCTCCACGAGTTGGGCGTCAGCTGAATAGGCGCCACCTTCCAGCTCCGGAGCAGCTCCTTTGCAATCTCCGGCATCGGCAGCCGGAGACCAGCCTCCAGCAGGTCCAACGAAAGCACGAAGCACCCCGGCCTCAGGGTTAGGTGCGACTCGTCCTCACGCATCAGGACGATGTCGTACTCCTCACCTATCCGGAAGCGCTCTTGGAGACCCTCGAAGCTCCGATACTTCGCTGCTTTCGCTCCCACCGGCGGCATCCCGCTGACTTCAACGATCTCCTTTCCCTTCTGTGCCATCACTGGAAGGCGGAGAGCACAACACACGAAGAAGAAGAAGAAGAACAGTAGCGGAGGAAACCTCGAGGGAGGAGATGGCGAGCGGCTTGGGAAGCAGTAGACTCTGGAAAACCTTTCGAAGACGAAGATCCCGCTCTCACCCCCTCCCCTTCCTAATAAGGAAGGTGAGGCGCGAAATTCGAAGCGGTGCTGGAAACGGCGTTTCCCTCCACTCCAAGTCTCCTCTAGATTGACCCGCGGGTGACCGTTCGGGCCTGGCGTGTGACGTTTCAGGTTTGACACGTCCCACGTGGTCATCATGAAAGCCTCATCTTCGAGGCGAACCCCTCTGCAAAAGCGTCACTACAGGTCTGTTCGGATCTCCGAGGGCGATACCGCATTTATGGCGGAGATGACACCCGAGCAGGGCGCCGCCCTCAAGCGCTCCGTCTTCCGAGCCACTTGAGGGCGTGGGGGGCAAGTGTGGTGGCTGTTTTCTTCCACCTAAGCCCAATGCGTCAAGGCCCATCAGTGCCTTCTCTCTGTGACGCGACCTCCCCGTACGGTCCCACGTCTCTGTGCGGATCGGGTGTAAGGGGGCCCACGCGCCAGTCATTCCAAGTGAAGCGTTGCCGAGCTCATTAGCGGACGGCTTCCGAACAGGAGCGTCAATCCTGATGCGCGGTACAACCCTAGATATCACCGAACAGCACGTTCGAGCCCCCATGTGGGTCACCTGCTCGGAAGGTGTGTCCAGAGGGTGCCGAGCAGGCTCTCTGGCTTATGCCGCGGTTATAACCGCCCCAGGCCACGCGCTCCATCATCAAGAGGCACGAACTGCCTGGCATCCCAACGGGCACTTGAGCGCATAACTCCTCCCGTTATGCGCGCCCATCAAGGTGTCTTTTCAGGCACGATCTACCAACGTTACGCACGTTGGCCTTGGCACCAACGCCTATAAAAGCACAGGTACAGTACCATGCAGCGGTACGTTCTCTCTCACGTGAACACGCTTCCATACTCCAAAACCCTCTGTCTTGCAAGCTCTCCACTGACTTAGGCATCGGAGGGTTTCCCCGGTCTCCACCGGGCCCCCTGATCCATTTCTGGTCTTGCAGGCTCTCGTCCACACCGGCGATCGTCTTCCCCATCTTTCTAGTGGAGGCCCGTTTGGCTCAGGCCCAAACAAGATTACACCACCACACCACGAGTGTGCTACAAGCGATCGAACAGAATAAATACGCAATACAAGTCGCTGCCCCACTTTCGTCTTTCCCTCAGCCGGAGGGACTACCTGACAAACGAGTGAGGGTGTTCAAGAGGATGACATAGACCTCAACGACACACGCAATATCAGGACAAACCAAAAAATCCTGAGCACAACGTGCCTAAATCACAAAGAACCTGGGGTATCTGAATAGAGAGGCATTTCGGATTAAGCGTCAGACTATCAAACTCGGCAAACCACGATGTAGGGGAACAAAGCTTCATTGCCATTTCCATGCTCCAGACACCCTCTTCGAGTGGAAACTGCTTCAAAACTAAGGCTATTGAGCGGATATCGCCAAAACCATCTCTAGCGAAGCTTCCCAAAGTCAAATAGAGCTCTTTGTTCTGTTTGGCTGACAAACAAAGCATAAATCTTTCAGAATTGAGAACGCATTATGGGTGCCCATCGCGTTCAGAATGTGACATGCCTAGTTGTTGCATTCATAAACGCGATGCCACGCGGCAGCTCGACACACACCATGCCTCGCACAAGCGGACAAAACTCCAAAATAAGCGGCAATGAGATCTGATGAACAGTCCATCCCCACGTAATTTTAAATCAATTACATACTTATTTTGGTGATAAACAAAACTCTGTCAAAAGTTTACTAACTATTACTAATCTCTTCCAAGAACGTTTTTGTGTTTGTTTAAGTTCAGGTTTTAACTAAGTAAATATTTTTAAAGACCCATTCACCCCCCCCCCCCTCTGGGTTCGCCAACCGGGCAACAAGTGGTATCAGAGTGAGTCTCTTCGACAAAGAACAAGATCCAACGATCTGAAGAGTAAAGATCCATGGCAGCCCAAGGTCACAACGAAGGTCAGTCAGTCAACAGACCTCCCTTGTTCGATGGTGAAGATTATACCTATTGGAAGACAAGAATGGACTACTTCCTGCAAGGACATGATTATCAAATTTGATCAATAATAGAAGAAGGAGATCTTCTGGTAACAAATGAAAAAGCTCAATGGACAGATGAAGACAAGAAAAAAATTTCTCTAAATTGTAAAGCCAAGAGCATGCTGTGTTGTGCGCTAAGTAAGAAAGAATTCAACAGAGTTTCAGCCTGCAAGTCCACAATGGAAATGTGGGAAAAGATCAGAATCACTTATGAAGGCACAGATAAGGTCAAGGAGACAAGAATAGATATTCTTGTAACTCAATATGAGCGATTTCAAATGCAGTCAGGTGAATGCATAACCCAAATGTTCAGTTGATTCACAGATATCACTAATGGGTTAGCTGAATTAGGAAAAACCTATGAAATGGGAGATATGGTCAGGAAAATTCTTAAATCCTTGCCATCCTCATGGACTCCAAAAGTAACGGCCATTGAGGAAGCCAATGATCTGAAGAGAATGTCTCTAGAAAAGCTAGTTGAGTCACTCATGGCCCATGAGATAAACATGGAGAGATTAGGAGAATCCTCCAGTAGAAAGAAGCAGTCCAATGCACTCAAAGCTGATGAGGACTCATCTGAAGAATCTTTGGACAACAGTGAAGACAGCAAAGACAGTGATGAAGAAGCTATGCTGTCAAGAAGATTGCAAAGGATCCTGGCCAAGAAGAAAAAGTTCCAGTCAGGTAGGAGGTATTTCAAGAAAAATAAAGATTTCAAAAGACCAAACGGAAAAGATCAGAAGAGAAATGAGCCACTCTGCTACGAGTGCAAGAAGCCAGGACACATGAAGGCTGAGTGTCCAAAGCTCAAGAAGCCAGAGTTTAGAAAGAAGGATAACTCCAAGAAGTTCAGAAGGTACAAGAAGAAAGCCATGGCAGCTGCATGGGAAAACAACATCGACTCAGACAGTGAGTCAAGCTGCAGCAGTGATGAAGAAGAAGCCAACCTGGCTTTTATGGCAAATACCGAGGATAAGGTAACTTCTGATTCCTCTTTTGATTCCTGTAATGATTCAGATTCAGATAACATAGAAGAAGCTTTTAATGAACTATATGACAAATACAGAAATGTATGCAAACTATTAAAAGCTTGTAAGAAGAATAATGCCTGTCTTGAAAATACTAACTCAGATCTAAAAACTGAAAATGAGGAACTAGAAAAACAAATAATGGAGTTTAAGAGAAGAAATGAACTATTATGTGAAAACTTAAAAGAGAAGAATAAAAAAATCATTAAACTAGAAAAACAAGAAAGCTCAGATGAATTAAGAAAATCAGTAAAAGAACTAAATGAAGAAAACAATAAACTAGCAAGCACTATAGAAAAATTCACAAATGGGAAAAACTCCCTTATATTAAAAGGAGCTAGAAGATCAGGTAAAAATAAACGAGGAATAGGATATACACCTCCAGACAATGAAGATACAACAATTTACCCTAAAACATATCCAACTCTAAAATTTATACCCGAACAAGACATTGCATACAAAGCTAACATTAAATATATTGAAAAAGTAGCAAAAATGTCTTGTTGCAGTCATTGCAACAAGTTAGGTCACATAAAAGAAATATGTCCAAAAAGACATAAAAAATGGATAATAAAAAGGAAAAATGTTGTTGCTAACCCTCAAGGACCCAATGAAACTTGGGTACTTAAAACTTGAGATTTCTATTTCAGGTCAACACTCGAGCATCCAAATGGTATTTGGACAGTGGATGCTCAAGGCACATGTCAGGAAATCAGAAGCTTTTCACCCTCCTCCAAGCTGAAGAAGGGACAGTCACCTATGGAGATAATGGGAAAGGCACAGTAGTAGGCAGCGGGTCTGTGAACAACAAAGGAAAAACAGTCATTGAAGATGTATTATTGGTCAAAGGATTGAAGCACAATCTAATTAGCATTAGTCAGTTGTGCGATAGAGGCCATCAAATCAAGTTTCAAGAGTCTAAGTGTAGCATACTGAAGGATGGAGAAATCATCTTTGAAGCTAATAGAGAAAAGAATTTGTATGTACTCTACCTTGAAGAACTCAAAAAGCAAAACGTATGTCTGGCAGCTAGTAAAGACAAGTCTACTGAATTGTGGCACAGATGTCTTGGACATTGCAGCATAGATGACATAAGAAAACTATTGAAGAAAAATCTTGTGGAAGGTCTACCAAAAGTCAGTGGAAAATTGGAAGGTGTTTGTAAACCTTGTGCTAAAGGAAAGCATACCAAGAGCTCCTTCAAGTCAAAAACCGTGGTAACCACCTCAAAACCCTTAGAGCTCCTACATATGGATCTATTTGGGCCAATGAGGACTACCAGTCTTGGAGGAAAGAACTTTGGATTTGTCATAGTTGATGACTATTCAAGATTTACATGGGTTTCATTCCTAGAGCATAAATATGACACTTTCGATAACTTTGTCAGCTTCAGTAAGAAAGTTCAGAAAGATCAAAAGTTCAGCATTGTATCTATCCGATCAGATTATGGTGGTGAGTTTCAGAATGAAAAGTTTGCTAGATTCTGTGAGAGTCAAGGAATTGAGCACAACTTCTCAGCACCAAGAACACCACAGCAAAATGGCATTGCCGAGAGAAAGAATAGAACCCTACTGGATATGGCGAGAACTATGCTCTCAGAATATGATCTGCCAAGATATTTTTGGGCTGAAGCAGTTAACACAGCAAGCTATATTGTCAACCGAGCAATGATCAGACCAATCCTTAAGAAGACCTCTTATGAACTGTTCAAAGGGAAAAAGCCACAGATCAGCCATCTCAGAACCTTTGGATGTCCATGCTTCATTCACAACAATGGAAAAAGGGACATTGGTAAGTTGGATGCCAAATCAGATGAAGGCATCTTCATGGGGTACACTTCTAAACCCAAAGGCTATAGAGTGTTTAATAAACGTACCTTATTGATTGAACAGTCTGTGCACATTATTTTTGATGAAACTAACCCTTCCTTGAGAAAGGAAGTAGATAGTGATAATGATGATGCAGATGAATTGTCCAAGAAACTAAAAGACACATCAATCGAGGACAAGGATGATCCGCCTCTGGAAGAATTACAAGAAGAAGAAATTTCTCATGAAACTCTTCCAAATGAATGGAGATACAAGAAAGATCACCCACCTGAAAACATCATTGGTGATCCATCTGCAGGGGTAAGAACAAGAGGTAATGTGATCCCTTGTAATTACCTTGCATTTGTATCTCAAATAGAGCCTAAGACAGTCAATGAAGCACTTACTGATGAATCTTGGATAATGGCCATGCAAGATGAACTGAATCAGTTCAAGAGAAACCAAGTATGGTCACTTGTTCCTAGACCGTCAGATCATCCAGTTATTGGCACCAAATGGGTGTTCAGAAATAAACTAGATGAATCTGGTGCAATCTTAAGAAACAAGGCTAGACTGGTAGCTCAAGGCTATTCTCAAGAGGAAGGCATAGATTTTGATGAAACCTATGCACCTGTAGCTAGACTGGAGGCCATTAGAATATTATTAGCTTACGCATCTGCTCTAGATTTAAAATTATTTCAAATGGATGTTAAATCTGCCTTTTTAAATGGTTTTATAAAAGAAGAAGTTTATGTGGAACAACCGCCGGGTTTTGATGATATAGACTTTCCGAATCATGTTTTTAAATTGCATAAGGCTTTGTATGGTTTAAAGCAAGCACCTAGAGCCTGGTATGAGAGGCTTAGCTCTTTTCTCTTAAAACATGGTTTCAGTAGAGGTCAAGTAGATAGCACTCTTTTTATAAAAACAAAAGTTAAACACATATTGTTGGTTCAAATTTATGTGGATGACATCATCTTTGGATCTATTGATGAATCCCTGTGCAAGTATTTTGAAAAGTTAATGCAGGGAGAATTTGAGATGAGTATGATGGGGGAGCTCAACTACTTCCTTGGACTTCAAATCAAACAAGGAAAGGAAGGAACTCACATCTGTCAAGCAAAGTACACCAAAGAACTCCAATGGGTACATCAACCAGGATGGACAATGACAAGGATGGTAAGAAAGTAGATCAAAAGGTCTACAGAGGTATGATAGGTTCATTACTTTATTTAACCGCCAGTAGACCTGACATATTATTTAGTGTATGCATGTGTGCTAGATATCAAGCAGATCCTAGAGAGTCACATTTAATTTCTGTAAAAAAGAATTTTTCGTTATTTAGCCAGAACTCATGATTTAGGTCTATGGTATCCAAACTCTTGTGATGTAAATTTAGTAGGATATTCTGATGCTGACTATGCTGGATGTAAGGTAGATAGAAAGAGCACCAGTGGTTGTTGTCAGTTTCTTGCAGGGTGCTTAGTATCATGGTCCTCAAAGAAACAAAATTCAGTAGCACTGTCTACAGCTGAGGCTGAATATGTAGCTGTTGGAAGTTGCTGTAAACAACTCTTATGGATAAAGCAACAACTTGAGGATTTTGGACTCAAAATCAAGTCAATTCCACTGCTATGCGACAACACCAGTGCTATCAACCTCACCAAAAATCCAATTCAGCATTCCAGGACCAAACACATTGAGGTTAGATACCATTTTATTCGTGATCGTGTAGCTAATGGCAATATTGAAATATCCTTTATTGATACAAATAATCAGTTAGCAAACATTTTCACAAAGGCCCTACCTGAAGAGAGATTTACATCTCTTAGAAGGGAGTTAGGCATGTGTATTTTATGAAAAGATCTTTTTTTTTAACTGATATAAAGAATTTCAGAATTTAAATAAGTTCTCTCTCTCTCTTTTGTAAAGTGAAAAGACTTCGAATACCTCTGTTTAAGCGCTCCTTTCAGTTAAGCTAAAGTCGCTCGAGGCGGTCAACCTCGTTTGTCGTTTTCTGTCGCCTCACCTTTTGGAGCATTTATTTTTTCCTTAAAATCGATGCGATAACGATTCCTCTTCTTCGTTCACCTCTTTTCCCTCTTTCGTCCCGTCGCATGAGTCGATGCCCTAGCGACTCTCACCTCCATCCTCTGCAAGTCTGAAGCTTTCTTCTTCTTCCCGCGAAATTTCTTGAGGGTTCCTTCTCGTCTCCTTCCTCCACAACCCTTCAGAACTTTTCCCACCTGAATCCATGGCCGCACCAGCTATCGCCGACAGTTTGGGTGGCTACAGCGCCAAATTTCTCACTCCTGAGCAGCAGGAGCGTTTCACCTTTGTGAAGACGAAGCTCTGTGGTCATAAAGAAGTAGACATTGAAGATCTGAAGAAGAATGGAATGAGCAGCATAGTCGAAAAGATCAACCAGATGCAGTGGAAGGGCGTTACCACTTACTCAGAGGTTAGTTATCTGGACTTGGTAAAGGCATTCTACGTTTGCTTAAGAACAGAGGCAGATGGGTCCCTTGTCTCTTCGGTAAAGGGCACCTTGATCAAAATAGACCCTGAGCTACTAAGAATGTTGTTTGAGGTGAAAACATCAGGCTTTAGTGGGGTTCACACTGAGGACGCTCAAGAGAAGGGTTTGGGAATTGTAGGGCCGAGCTTCAAATTGAGGGAAGGCAAACTTGATATAAATCAGCTGAATGCCTTCAATCGCCTCCTTCACTTCATTGTTTGTCAGATTTTGGTTCCCAGAAGTGCAACCTTCTCATCTTGAACTAAGGCCGATTCTGACCTAATGTTCTGGGCCATTCAAAATAAGGAGATCAATATGGCCGCAGTAATAATGGAAAGAATGAAATTTGCCAGAGAACAAATTTGGGACACCAAGAGCAAGCTGAAAAACCAGTAGAAGCACCTCCAGCCAGTGGTGATCAAGAGGAAATGCACAGAGATTCTCCAAACTTAGATAACAGAGAAGGGGAGACAGCTAGCTCCTCAAGTTCTGATGAAGATGATGATCAACCTCCTCCAGCCAAAGAGGGCAAGAAGAAAGACAAAGAGACTGCACCTGAAGTACCTCTCTTAGCTGACACACATTTTGAAAGGTAGGTCAAACAGAAAATAATCATTAACTTGAAACCTGTGATTGAGAGGCTGGATGTGCAAGGTGAACTGCTATGTACACTCCAATCAGATGTGAATTCTATATTTCTGGGCCAGGCCTCAGCACGCAACGAGTATGTTCAGATTCGCAATGCTATGAAGCGGTTCAATCAAGAGATGGGCACCATGAAGAGCATGATCTCTGAAATCTTTAAAGCAGCTGGAGCTCAAGCTCCTTCTCCTCCAGCAGCACCAGCAGAAACAGCAACAGCAGGAAAACCAGCAGCAGCACCAGCAGAAGAACCAGCAGCAGCAACCCCAGCAACAGCAGCACCAGCAGAAACAGCAACAGCAGCACCAGTAGAAGCAACAGATGCAGTTCAGGCAGCAGCAGAGGCTGAAGTACCAGGGCCATAAGGGCCAGCTGTGATGGAATCAGGGCCAGAAGTGTTGGATTCTGTGCAATCTTTGCCTGAAGAAATGGTCTCAGATCCATTGCCCCCTGCTCCCACTTCCACCCACACTCCTATTCCTCCATCTCCACCCACAGCCTCCACAGCTCCACCTGCTCCACCTCCTTTCAAAAGACCTAGATCCAGACCTATTTCTTCTCCCACACCTTTTCCTTCTCCTAATACTTCATCTTCCCCTGCTTCCTCAACTTCTCATCTTCCTTCCTCTCCTAGCTTTGAGGCCCCTCCAGCATCCTCAGCTGGAGCCTCATCCTCTTCTGGTCCTTCTTCAGTACCAGAAGTAGGCATTTCTACCACTGATGATTTCCTTCACCCTTCTGCACCTCCCTCCTTTATCACTATTATTCCTAGGAGTGCTCAAATCAACTCTCCTTTTCTTACAGAAATTAAGGATGAGTTTGAAGAAGCTATCCTTAGGTCTGTGCTAAAGGTAGGAGACCACATTTCCAAGACAGACTCCTCCAGTACTGTCTCCAAGAAAAGAAAACTCAATTCCTCTGACACTCCTCTCTACCCTCCTTTGTGGTTTTCTCTTACAGTGACAAACAAGCATACATCACTGTACAAAGAGTATCTACAAAAGGTTGTCTTTGCCACCCTTGTCAACCTCCCTTTTCTCAACCTCTCTGACCACCTTGAAGTCATTCTTCCTTACACTCCTCTTTCCAAAACCGAAAAATCCAAAATCTTTTCCTCTACCCATTCCAAGACTGAGGAGCAATGGGCTAGATCTCAAAAAGATCTTTTCAATCGCTTTCTTCAGGCTAAGGCAACCAGATTTCCTCCCATGGATCACTCCTTGACCCTTTCTGAGTGGTTTAAATTTCATCACCAGAACACCTGGGCTTCTTTTATCCAGAAGGAAATCAAGATGATCAGGCACTTTCAGATGTTCAATAACTACAGGTATCTCAACAGATTACCTGAAGTTCAGTTAAGCCAATTCCAGCGAGCCATCAAGGTCCTATCCAGCTCTGGGCGCTCTGAAGCAGTGAGAGTGGATTTTGCCACACTCCATTTGCCTGAAGAGATCTTCTTGCCTCAGATTCACTTCCTGATCATGGAGTCTTCTATTGGATCCATTATCTTTGAACGTTTTGCAAGGGTCATGGGCAGAATCAAAATTCAGAAAAGTCTCCAAGTTGGTTTTTCCAGATTTCTATTCCAGGAATATCATAGAGGGTTTGTGACATCTAAAGTTCTTACTCCTATCCTCTCAGAATGTGAAAGGCTAAACTCCTCAGAATGGTCCGAATTGTATTCCTTGTCTGCTCAGCAGTTAGCTCATCTCAATGCTGCTCAGGCCAGGGAAGGAAAAGCCCCTGTCTCTCCTGCTACCTTCTTGGACATGAACTCCATCCATCTTGTACTTGATCCCTACAAACTATGGGCTGAAAGATACAAGGTGTTTGTAGCTCTACGCCAAGTCCTCAAGGAGAAATAGATTTTCTACCCTGTTACCATGGATCAATTCCTTGCCTGTGCAAGCTTTGGAAAAACCTCCTTCATCCGGTGCTCCATGGATGCTGATGAGTTTGCCAACTTTCTCTCCAAGCAGCGCAGCATCTACCTGTCTCGGATGGCTTCTACCATGGGACCAACTTTCTTTATTTCTGATGGAGCTTTTAGGCAATTTTTTGATAGGCAGGAAGAGCAGGCCTGGGAAGCTATTTCTCATTTTGCCTCTCTTCTCTCTCCTGCATATTATTTGCCTGTACCTCCCCAAGCTTAATGAAAAGATTGTGTTCCTTCTCCTCATTGTCTCTTATTATTTGTCTCAGTCCTATTTCTTTTTACTTAATGACAAAAAGGGGGAGAAAATACTTACATATGTCTGAAACATCTTTGAAACATACTTTAAGTACTTTTATTTCTGCTTACTGTTAACATACTTTAAGTACTTTTATTTCTGCTTACTGTTAAGAATTGTTAAAATATTGATTAAGTTTTGTCATCACCAAAAAGGGGGAGATTGATGAACAGTCCATCCCCACGTAATTTTAAATCAATTACATACTTATTTTGGTGATAAACAAAACTCTGTCAAAAGTTTTCTAACTACATTTCATTTAGCCTTAAGCACAGGAAATCTTCAAAGAAAATCAAGCACTTATGGTAAGTACATATATGCATTGATTCCAGTAAAGATGTAACGACTTCTTTGTAAGTTCTAAAGTTCAAACAAGTCGATATCATAACGATTTCATAAGTCATCGTAACGACTCCTTTAGAACTCGTAACGACTTGCCAGTCATAACGACTTCATAAGTCATCGTAACGATTCCTTTAGAACTCGTAACGACTTGCTCGTCATAACAACTTCATAAGTCATCGTAACGATTCCTTTAGAACTCGTAACGACTTGCTCGTCATAACGACTTCATAAGTCATCGTAATGATTCCTTTAGAACTCGTAACGACTTGCTCGTCATAACGACTTCATAAGTCATCGTAACGATTCCTTTAAAACTCGTAACGACTTGCCAGTCATAACGATTTCATAAGTCATCATAACGATTCCTTTAGAACTCGTAACGACTTGCCAGTCATAACGATTTCATAAATCATCGTAACGATTCCTTTAGAACTCGTAATGACTTGCCAGTCATAACGATTTCATAAGTCATCGTAATGATTCCTTTAGAACTCGTAACGACTTGCTCGTCATAACGACTTCATAAGTCATCGTAACGATTCCTTCAGAAGTTATAACGATTTGCTTGTCATAACGATTTCATAAGTTATCATAACGACTTCTTCTGAGTCTATAACGATTTGTTATGATTCATAACAACTTTCTTAGACTATCATGATCTCATAACGATTTCATAAGTCATGTTTCCATCAAATAAATGTTTACCTTGATTTGAAAAACGTTGAATAGTCAAAGTCGTATCTCACATGTTTGACTACTATGCATTTAATGAAGACTGAACGTATCTCTGCATGCACGCAGAACATATTTTCCATTATCGTGTATTCTCTGCATGTATCTTTTAGAACAGTAAACTGTCACTACTATATCTGTGTTTACTTGCTCTAACGTTGACTGACATCTGGAGATAGTGTTAGCTGTCGACCATTAAAGCTCAACTTTTGCAGAACCCTGAAGTTGTACCATCTTACAACGTTGGACATAGAAAGAACTACAAGTCACCTCAGAAGATCTCATCACTTTGCATGCTCAAAAGAACAAAAGACTGTTGACTGGAAGCTTCCACAAATCCTTCAATCTAACGTTCACCAAAGCTGTGAGACAATGACTATCTCATCGTCTACATTCAAGATGAAGATATATATAGTGACAGAGGATCAAAAGAAAAAAACAACTCTGTAGTCTTTCAAGTCTTCACAAGAATTCTAGAGCCAGCATTTTTCATTCCATTCCGCCTTGGCTCTTAGCTCCCTGTGCTGTGAGAAAAATCAGAAGAGAGCTAGAATAGTTCTGAGAGAGAGCACCTGTGTAGATCTATAACTCTAAGTGCTTGTAGCTTCAGATCGAGTTCTGTTAAGCTTGATCTAGGGGCTAGTCGATCCTTTTTCAGATTCCCTTGTTTGTTTCCCTTCGGGTGTGAAGGAAGACCTGGTGGTTTCTAGGGTGGTGTTTTTCTTTCCCTTCTGGAGTGAAGGAAGACCTGGTGGTACCAGGGTGTTGTGTTCCCTTCGAGTGTGAAGGAAGACCAGCTGAGCTGGGTGTTTGTTTCGTCCATAGGGGGACTATACCCTAGATAGTGGAATCATGAGGTTTGCTCAGGGACTGGACGTAGGACTCCTAAGGAGAGGAGATCCGAAGCAGGATAAATCTGTGTGTTGTGTGATTGTCTTCTTTGTGTGATTGTTCTTTTTACTAACCATTACTAATCTCTTCCAAGAACGTTTTTGTGTTTGTTTAAGTTCAGGTTTTAACTAAGTAAATATTTTTAAAGACCCATTCACCCCCCTCTGGGTTCACCAACTGGGCAACAAGATCACGACATAGGGGAAGCCTGCATTCAGAACGTGTCGCCCACCCCCGTCGCGTTCTCAAACAGAAAAATAATGAGTTGTGTGGGCCTAAACCTCTGGCCCACAACACCCACACAACATCCTAAAGCACTACAAGAATATTGTAGATTAGCTACAGACACAAATCGTAGCTATTCCGTAGCTAATCCGTAGTTAACCGATTTAGCTACCGATTAGCTGCGGCATAGCTATAGTGTTGTGAAAACAGTGGGATAATGGCATCGAACATGGTAATTCAGCAACATGTAAATCAGTGCAAACCACATGGTAAACACAATAAAAAGTAACATGTACATAGGCGCATCCCGAAAATAGAAATATAACATGAGATTATAGATAATAAGCATGGCGATTACAGCAAAATGAAAGCGCGAAAGATGACTGTGGAGGCGTTCCATAATGGAACTCGCCTTAGAGAAAGTATCGCCCCCACTATACGGTGCGATGGGGTCCGGCGACCTTCTCCTAGGGTACAACCACGAGACACGGAATCGTTATCACACAAGAGCGATTCCGTAAAGCGAAAGCTATATAGAAACCAAATCCTCTACTACGAAGAAGCTAGGGCAGGAAGCATGCACCGAACACCGGAGAGAGCGTCCGACAATGACCGCGGCGGCCCGAACACCGGAGAGCGACGACGAAGATGGAGCATGGAGACCTCACCGGTAAGCAGTCCGGGTGGAAAGGGGCGAGAGAGAGAGCAGCCGGGTCACGAGCAATTCCTCCAGACGAAGAGTCAACAGGCGTTTTAGTTTTCGGTAACCACGATTAGGGAGACCCTAATCACTATATGAGACGTCTCATGTCCGCAGAACCCAAGACCGGCCCAATCTCTCCAAGAAAAGGTGGAAAACGCAAAAAGGTACCAAGGCAAGCCGGCTGGACCGCGTCATCACACGCGCGCGCCCGCCCAGCCCAGCCCCGCCCGGCCCGGCGGCGCGCGTGTGTGATATGGTCTAGCATAACTCCACCCTTGTCTATAAGACATAGTCCCATGGACATTAGGGGTTATGAAGCTCGTAACTCCTTAGGGGTATCCCATGTGGGACTAAAGACCCCTCATATAAGGACAACATAATACAACTTTTGAGGTACCTTTTACTTTATCAAACTTTTGTGTTTCTTTTCTCCCATTCTTAGAATTGACCTTCCTTTAGCCACATTTTACCCAACATATAGATTGTGTCCGTAGCTAAATTCTGGCCGCTAATTCGCGACCGTCAATTTCGCTAGCCAATCCGTAGCTAATTTGCTACGGATTAGCTACAGATATTATTTTAGCTAATCTGTCGTTAATTAGCTACAAATTAGCTATGGATAATTCCATAGTTAAATTTAGTGACATATTAAATGTTGAATTATCCATAGCTAATCCGCAGCTAATTAGCTACGGATTAGCTACAAAAATGTTACAACTAATCAATGGAAATTTTTGTAGTTAAGCCATAGCTAATTAGCTACGACTTAGCTACAACAATTTTCTTAGCAAATTCGTAGCTAAACCAAAATCACAGAAAAAAAATTAATTTTAAAAATGGTTTTCTCACAAATTTTGTACAAGTACCTGTAAACCTGCTCATTCATTCAATAGTACCTGTAAACCTACTCATTCATTCAATAGTACATGTAAATCTGCTCATTCATTCAATGGAATCATACAACCACACACATAGACATATCACACAAATAAAAACATAAATCCACACTTACATTTAATGTCTCATTAGAAAGTTCACCACAAAAGTAAGATTGTTTTCTAAATTATAAAAAGACAATGACAACATGCTCCTAGTCATCCTGAATACGAGGATCCACATCCTCATCATCGTCTCTCTCAGCCCTCTTGACCTGATGAGCCTCAATAGTAGGATCACGAATAGGAGGGACCTGTAAACAAAAAATAGAAACAATAGTTATTACACAAACATGTATATAATCATAATAAGATGAAGAATAATTAAATATATATATATACATGACTATCACCGAAAGAAGCCACCTTAGTAGGCGATCTCAAACCAACATCCATAGTTCGTAAAGTAGGGACCAGAGTTTGCGTTAACCAATTGTTTAATGCATCAAAAACGACCTCACGAACTTGGTCGCTGGGTAGGGTACGAGTCACAACAGTGGTGGAGCCATGTGAGTCCTGAGAGGAGCTGATGACTTTCTGAAAGATAAACAAGACCCATGAACATGAATGTAGTTGGCTATCAGGCTATATACATAAAGTGAAGGATGAACCATCCATGGGGCCTGGTGATGGCACATAATTAAAATATCAAGGGTTTAGAAATATTACTAGTTACATGTTCTACAAAAATGCCATCTTTTCGTTCTCAAGATTGATATATGAAGAATATGACAGCATATGACTCAACATTAGGTTCCTAATTGTTGCCACAGAAATTTAAAAAAGAGAAATGGCAAAATAATGTTGAGCATAACTTGATGTGAGTAACTCAAACCATCTATCAGCGTTAATGATGTATAAAATGGCATAACAATAACAATGCCTCATTATTTAACTAATCTATCTCTAACAGACAATGGAGGAAAACAAATAAATAGACATTCTGCCTCTCCACTCTCCGGTTCTGACTTGCTAAGCACTATTATTCATAACAAATGGTACCCATTGTCACCTAAATCTTAATGAAGACTACATAAGATATTATCTTATCCACATGAACATATAAAACAAACTCGTATTCTTTTTTTCTCGAAATCCCTTTCAGCAGTGAAACAAACCTCATATCTAACATTGTGAATGAATGGACAAACAAGGGTACATTGCAGAAGATAAAGAAAATGATGCTTTTTTTTACTTTTCTTTGATTGTGCAACCAGAAAATAGCACCATGACAATAGCACCGTGAGCATGAGCAATCTTTGAAATTTCTAGAATAGACAACAACATAATGCATAAAATAGCTTACTTACCTACAAGAAATGGCATAGTTTACGAGGCATAAGAAATGACATAATTTTATTCTTTACACCACCTTTTAGAGAAACATAGAGCTAAGAAATTCCAGTCAACTATTCCACATATCATGAAGTGCAGAAAAACATACATGCAAGACATAAAAAATCCACATAAATAATATGTTGCCCAGATAGCAAGCCCAGAAGGGGTGAATGAGATTTTTAAAATTATTGAGAACCTAAAATCTGTTCACAAAACAGTCACACAAAACACACTTCGATAGTTGTTAGTGTTAGTAAAGGTAAACAACAAACACACAAAGACAATCACACTACAAAAGGATTTATCCTGGTTCGGATCCCCTCTCCTTAGGAGTCCTACGTCCAATCCCAGAGCAATACCTCAGGATTTCACTACCCAAGGGTACAGTCCCCCTCAAGGACACTTACACACCCAGCCGCAGCTGGTCTTCTCTTCACAACCCGAAGAGGAATTACAACACCCTGGATCCCACCAGGTCTTCCTTCTACACGAAGGGAAACAAGCACCCTGGAAACCACCAGGTCTTCCTTCAACATGAAGGAAAAGAACGCATGAATGTATTCAAGAGATGATACGCCCCTAGATCAAGCTTAAGGACCAACGCTTGATCTGAAACAATGACTGAGAGGGAAAGTTCTACAATGAGGAACACTCTCAGTTTACAGAAGCTCTCAAGACTAACACAATGAATGCAGAGAGCTAAGAGCTAAATAATCAAAGGAGTGAGGCTTCGCTCTTTCAGATGCTCGCAGAAAAACTTGTAAAAGATTGTCGTTGGTGTTGTATCTACTTCTGGAGCTTCAGTCTTCTATATATGTCTTCCATTTGAAAATTGAACGTTGAAGTGTCCGTTATCTCTAAGCTTTTGTTTACGTTAGACTGCATGTCACTGTAGAGCTTCTTGTTCAGCAGTCTTTAGCTTTCCATGCATGCAACAAGAGAGATAGGGTCTTCTTTGATGTCCGTTATCTTCCATATTGTCCAACGTTGTATTGAGATGCGTTGTCAGAGACATGCACGCATTAAATGCTAAAACAATAGACAGCTAGGCTGTCTCTTGTTGTCAGTCAACGTTAGATTGATTTTATATTAAAAAGGAAGTTCCATTCTGTTCTTCTAAAAAGATGTTTACAGTATAAGCATGGAAATAGAAGATATCGTTTGCATGCAGTGCAGTGATATGATCAGTCATAATAAATGCATGGATGTGAGAGAAAAGCGAGGGAAGACTTTGACTTTTCAAACTATCTGACAATAGGTTTGAATATCAAGTCGTTATACATCATGAAATCGATATGATTATGACTTATGAAATCGTTGTGTTGATGAGTCGTTATTCATGTGAATCGTTATACATTCATAAGCAAATCAATGTACACACAAATCGTTATGCATTAATAACCAAATCGTTGTAGAGACAAATCGTTATGATACTATCAGCAAATCGTTATGGACAAGTCGTTATAACTAAATCGTTATTTAATGTATCGAATCATTACTGCGACCAAGTCGTTGTGTAACTTAATGAATCGTTATGAAACTTAATGAGTCGTTGTGAAATCGAAATCGTTGCGAGAGTAAATCGTTGTTCTCACTTATCAAATCGATGCGATGACTAAATCGTTGTGAGAGCAAATCGTTGTTCTCACTTATCAAATCGATGCGAAGACCAAATCGTTATGAACCAAGTTGTTATGTTTTCTTAACAAATTGTTGTGAGATCGATGCGATCGCTTAGCGAATCGTTATGGAAGCAAATCGTTATGCTTTCTTAGCGAATCGTTGTGAGATCAATGCGATCAATTAGTGAATCATTGTGGAAGCAAATCGTTATGCTTTCTTAGTGAATCGTTGTGAGATCGATGTAGACGCGCGATTTGGCCCATCTCCCGCAAGGCTCTTTTGGCCCATTAAGCCTCGTTTGACCATTTGTTGACCAGCCTCGGATACCATGTAGACGACAGCATCGATGGCCGCCGACTACTGGTTGGCGGAAATCCCCCTGGATGCTGACCATAGTTAGTGTCCACATCCATGGACGTCTGCATGCGGTTGGCGGCCTGATCTCTGGACGTCAATATCGTTTACCTGGTCTGTGCAACTACCCCGAGAATATAGCCCCCTAGCGCCTTTCACTCGCCCATGCACCACATGGGACCGTTCCCAACGGGCATATGGGCCACCTTGGCACTCTCTTGACCCAGTAAAATCCTATGTGTCCTCTCCCCATTGGTTGGAGCTTAAACACCAAGATTGCCATGTATGCAAGTGTGTTTCTTCACACTTGAGCATCCAAGGCTCTCAACCCCGAGCTCACTGTCTATATAACAGTCCCTTGGCCCCTCTAAGCAAAGGAGGGGGGAGAGGCTGGACGTCCATATGCTGCCACCTTGAGAGAAGAGAGAGAAACTTGCACCCTATCTTCCACCATTCATCCTCTCCTTTCTCTCCTCATTTGGGACGTCTAGAAGGGTTCTTTTGGAGCTGGAAGGGCCCTGCAGGGAGCCAACAACGAGGATCAATTCCTTCCTCTTCCTCTCTTTCCTTTCCTCTTACTTTAATATCTTGCATGTTACACACACTTTCCCACACACTCTAGGCACGTAGGGCACCTTCCTACACACCTAGAAAGGGGTTTCCCAACCAAAAATGGAGGGAAGAAGGGTGGTCATAACATTTGGCCACCCCTCTTCTCAAGTCTGCAACCGGTACGGGACTCGCCTTTTGGGCTTTCCTCTCTTTGTTTTGAACATTTACTACACTGCATTTGAGTCTAATAGAGCTTTGTTTGTGGCAGGAACACTGTGAACGTGACCATGGAGCTCTCTTCCTTTGGCCAGCCGAAGGAGGAGAAGTTGAAGCCCCATCTCCGTCCGCTGCGTGAGGCTGCTACAATAACGTGGTCAAAACACTCCCTTGGGTACAGGTAAGGCCCCGGTGATCACAAACCTCCCCTTTCATCTCTGGTTTTCTTTGTTTCCTCCTCAGTCAACCTAGTCAACCGGGGAGTCAACGAGGTCAACCAGCAACCCTTCATCGCCAACGAGAGACCAGCGACGTCCGCGAGGCTCCGGAGGACATTCACAGTCGACATGGGGACAAACGGAGGCAAAACAGATCGTCCACAGCCTCTTTTCTGGCGATCACGGTGGGACAACAGTGCTGCTGCGGTCTGTGTGCATCCAGGTAGACGGCAATCGGTCTTGCCACCTATCCAGGTAAGCGTCCATCTTTCCTGCCGTTGAGTTATTGTTAGCGTCCACATAGATTGTCGTCTACTCTGTTTCAACGTCAGTCGATCTAGTCGTTTATATGCTTTTGATAAACTTGGCGTCCATAGGTATGTCGTTGATTGTCACAGAAGCATGATTTTGACCTTTTTCTGATTGTTTTGCTTTGATTTTGTTTCTTGTTTGCTTACTGATTGTCACTGACGGTCCTCAGTCATTGGGAGGTCATCTTCCTTCTCTCTTCTAGCCTCCCCTCACATTTCTAGGATCACCCTTCTTCAATTTACAACCTTTTACTCGGGGATTCCCTCTTGGGTAAATCGGGTTGACTCTGAAGAAAACTCTATAAGTCCCTAAATTCCGTGGATTCCCTCACGGTATGGGGCAGGAGGACCTTTACCCATCCTGTCTAGTTCACCTACTCACCGGGATTCAAGTGAAATTGGAGAGAACGGCCCTCAACTCAACTTAACTTAACACATAACTTCGACATTTAAAAATCTTGGGGACGTTGTTTGATAACATTGATTGGTAGAAATCCACAGTTCTACTCAAAACAGTGAAGTTAATCAACCTCAACCACTTTAAAATTCATAGGTTGTGTGCTAATGGACACTTGGTTGGACCCTGTCGACATGGCTAATAAATCGGCATTTGAGTATGATGATAATGTCAATGAAGTCGTCGGTATGATGAACACAAATGTTCAGCTTGAGGAATCAGTCCAATCATCCTCTCAGGCCGACAATGAGGAAGTTAGCTTGAGGGTCAACCCCACTCATGCCCAAAATATTCAAGAAGACCCCGAGTTTTCTAAACTCATGTCCCGCTATTCGCCCGAGGATATTCTTTCTATGCTTTCAAAGCATACTATCCGGGCAGCAACCTCTCCTTCCACTCCATCCTTATCCCCTTTCAATGCCTCCACATCCAGGCCCACCCCTAGGCCGGTCACCCCACCTCGGGTTCCTGTCCCCACCTTCATTCCCCCTGTCACTTCCACTCCTTCGCCTACTCCCATTCTTACTCCTCCTTTCGCTTATTCACCACCTGTCCAAATCACACCTCTTGTCCAACCCAAATCCATTCCCCGTTCGGAGGTAGAAGGTCTTGTTAGGAAGCTTGTGGCGGAATCCTTGTCCCACTCTAAACCTCATTCACTCCTAAACTACTGCAAGCTCCCCAACGCTTACTTTCCCCCCAATTTCAAGGCCCCAAAGTACCGCAAGTACGATGGGACCTCCGACCCCCAATTCCACCTCGCCGGCTTTACCATGGATTCCCATCGGTGGTTATACGATCGGGTCCTTTTAGTTCACCTCTTCCAACAATCGTTAGAAGGGGAAGCTTTGAGATGGTTTACCTCTCTACCCGCATCGGATCTCGTTAACTTTGACATTGTCTCCGAGCTATTCATCTCGCATTTTTCATACATGGCCACTCAAGTCCCTACACTCCCCGACTTGGTAGCGGAAAAGATGAATCCGAACGAAGACTTTGTCACTTATGCCAACCGATGGAGGTCCATGGCCTCGAGAGCCGACATTCCCATCCCGGAGTCTCAAGCCATAACCTTGTTAGTCACTAACACCACCCCTGTGCTCTGTTCCGTTTTAATGCTAAGTGAGTTCCCTTCCTTCTCACATCTTTATAATAGAGCCAGGGTGATTGAAAATCAGATCAAGGACTCCTCTCTCCCACACTTCCTTGAAGGGAAGCCAAAGGCACGTAAGGCTCCCGCGGCACCCACCACCGAGGGGGTGACCATCAATGAGTCTGTCAGTGCCTGCAGCCAGCCTTTGAGGCCTCCCAACAAATCCTCCCACCCTCCTTCCAATCCTCCTTCCAACCCTCACCAATTCCCATCTCACCCCTCCAAGCCTTACTCTGCCGTTCCCCCTGCTTCTGGATACACCCGACCTGGCCCCAAAAGGTCGCACTACCCTCCTCTCCCTGAGACTCTCGAGGACGTGTTCTTCGCCCTCATGTCCTGCGATGCGATTCAACTTCCCCCACAAAGGGAGAACATCAATCCGAGGGTTGACACCTCCAAGTACTGCCCATACCATAGGGCCCATGGTCACTTCATCAACAATTGCTTTACCTTTCGTGACTGGGTCTACGATATGAATCACCAAGGTAGAATCAACTGGGATGACGTCAAGGTGGCCATAGCCAAGTCTAGGTACACCAAAAAAGACATTGGCATTTTCAATAACCCTCTCCCCAATCACCAAACCAACAACCCCTCCTCATCCAGAGCCCAAGAGAATGTGCATACCATGATACACCTAGGGCCCCGGGTTGTGAGGAGAGAGCAACAGTGGGGGGTAGAAGGTTTCGAAGAATGGTACCCGTGTCCCACTGCCGAGTCTCAGGAGCCTTCTATCTCGGTAGATGCCATCCTTGAAGAGAGACCTTTAGTGCTCATCCATCCTCCCCAAGATGCTCACCCCACTATCCTCAATGAGTCATCCTCCAGACCCCTCCAGCTCATTCGTCCTCAGTTCCAGGAGGCCGTGCATGTCACGCTCCGAAATCGGATCATTCCTCCGCCTCCGCGGCCATCCCAAGATGAGGATAATGGGCCTCCACCTCCGGCTGGCACCGAATATGACATTCTCCAACATTTGGATAAGACACCCGCGATGGTGTCCATTTTAGAATTGATTCGGAGGTCGCCGTCGCATCAATCCACTCTCCTCCAGTTTCTTCAGAAAATCATGGTTAATGATGACCTCCCTCCTAGCGGGGTCACCAATGCCATTCTTTCTCTCACCCAAGGACCCTCAGTTTCCTTCTCGGACAAGGATCTTGCCGCCCCCGAGTGTCGTTAGCTCCCTCTTTGTCTCACCATCAACCTCAATGGGGTTCGGTGGACTCCACTCTCATCGACACCGGGGCATCCATTAATGTCTGTCCGATGAAGACCCTTAAGCAGTTGGGTTTAGGGGAACAGAATCTGGAGAAAAGCTGCTCCACCATCGCCGCCTATGACAACTCCAAAAGGGTTGCTAAAGGTAAAATTTCTCTTAAGTTAGGAATCAGACCTGTCACTATGTCCACTGAGTTCCTAGTTCTTGACGTCGATCCGGCCTACAAGGCCATTCTCGGTCGTCCTTGGCTAGAACAGACTCTAGGGGTCCCTTCCACCGCCCACCAATGCTTCAAATTTCCTTTCAATGGGCGGGTGATCAAGATTAAGAGCATTCCCATCTTGGAGAACCTCAATGCGGTTACCACAGAGCAGATGCCGCACCTTTTCATTCCGGATAAGGGGAAGAAGCCAGTCATGTCTCTTTTTGACTTCCCCACACCCTGTGAGCTCGGCCAACCTCCCAAGCCTGCTGTAGAACCCCATGACCCATGTCCCCCGGGAAAAGGTTGGGAAGTGATGGCCAATATCGGCTATGTTCATGGCCGCGAGCTAGGCGCGGATGAAAAAGGAGAGATCCAGAGCGTCCAGGCGATTAGGAGGTTGTTAGCCAAGGCCGGTCTAGGTTTCCGCCCAGACCCTGTCCATCCGAACCCGTTTATACCCTATCAACCTCTTACCTGGACTTTAAAGGAGCATTTTGTCCAGGGGCCAACCCAGCTGGGGACTAGGGAGCCCATGATAGAAGAAATACCTTGCTCTGAGAGCGAGGATGAAGAAGAAGAGGGTGAGGTGGTAGAAATAGAGGACATTTCTGACGATTTTGGCCTCCTCTCACTCTTTGGGTCTGATCTCTCCTCTCCCCCATCTTCATCACCATCATTTCCATCTCCCTCTACTGCCGTGTGCTCGCTAGGCAATTCAGTTCCTCCGCCCACCTCTAATCCCCTTCTTTCTCCTCCTGTCCTCTCTCCATCCCTCATCTCGCCAGTCGAGGCTACCTTGAGTCAGCAACTCATGGTTCTTGGCCTTGACTCCCCAAAAAAAAATGTCAATTTTGAAAATTGGAAATCCGAGGTCTCCATTGAGCACCCTTCCTCCCTGGAACCTCTTCCGCTCGGCCAGGGGCTGACGCATTCCGGCCTAAGTTCCTCTTCCTCTTGCCCCTCTAGGGGCACTTCCCTTGTACATAGTTTTGCACATAGCAGTCATGTAAATAATGGTCTAGATTCTAGTTTAGAGTTAGGTCTAGAGGCTAGTCTAGGGTCTGGTTTAAGTTTAGGAGAGTCTAGTTCCTCTCAGCCATGCGTGCGCAAGGAGAAGGGTAGGCAAGTTCCTGCCCGTTTTGTCATGACCTTGGCTGAGAAGTGTGCTAAGTTAAGTCAGGTGCCAGAATTTCTTGAGGATCCTGCTCTCGTTGAGTCTGACTTTGAAGAAGGTGACTCTGTAGATGACGGCTTAGGAGTTTATCTGTTAGATTTTGATGAGGAGCGTGAGTCGGGAGATCCTGGGTTAGGAGAAGAGGACCCAGTGAGCTCCTATGTGGATGGCACAAAAAGGTTCGATGAGCCAACCATGGCTGTAGACGAGCCCACTAAAGAAGTCAACCTTGGCACTGAAGAATCCCCGAAGACAATTTTGATTAGTGCCAACTTGAGTGTTAAAGAAGAAGAAGACTTGGTAGCTATTCTTAAAGAATTTTCCGACGGATTTGCTTGGTCTTACGAGGACATGCCGGGACTCGACACCTCTTTGGTTGAGCACCGATTGGTCCTAAAAGCTGACGCAAAGGCCATCAAGCAAAAGTTGAGAAGGCTACATCCTAAGCTTGCACTCAAGATCAAAGAGGAGGTTGACAAGTTGCACAAAGCCAAATTTATTAGGGTTGTGCTATATCCACAGTGGGTAGCTAATATCGTCCCTGTAATGAAGAAGGACGGTAAGGTTAGGATCTGTATAGATTTCTGTGACCTTAATCGTGCTTGCCCAAAGGATGATTTCCCTCTCCCACACATAGATATCCTAGTGGACAATACTGCCGGCTTCGAGCTTTTGTCGTTTATGGATGGTTTCTCTGGGTACAACCAGATTCGCTTGGCGGAGGAAGACCAGGAGAAAACTTCATTTACAACACCCTGGGGGACTTACTGTTATGTCGTCATGCCCTTCGGATTAAAGAATGCGGGAGCAACTTATCAAAGGGCAATGATGGCAATTTTTCATGACATGATGCATATGCACATGGAGGTCTATGTGGACGATGTCTTGGTAAAATCAAAGACTCGACATGGCCATGCTGAGGTCCTCCGGGCAGTTCTCCAAAGGTCTAGAGAGCACAATCTTAAGATGAATCCCAAGAAGTGAGTCTTTGGTGTCTCTTCAGGGAAATTGCTTGGGTTTATAGTAAGTAAGCGGGGAATTGAAATTGATCCTAACAAGGCCAAAGCAATAATTGACATGCCTCCTCCTAGGAATATCAGAGAGGTCAGGGGGCTAATTGGCAGACTCCAGTTTATTCGGAGATTTATCTCCCAGCATTCAATCCGCTGTAAGCCCTTCTACGAGATGCTTAGAGGAGAGGCGAAGTTTGATTGGGACGATAAATGTCAGAAGGCCTTTGATGAATTGAAGAGTTATCTTTTTAATCCCCCTGTTCTTGCTCCTCCGGTCCCGGGTCAGCCTTTACTGCTCTATGTATCAACCACAGAAGATTCAACTGGAGTGGTTTTGGCCCAATACGACAACGAGAAGAAGGAGAGAGCGGTGTACTATTTATCCAAGTTGTTCAATGAGGCTGAAAAAAAGTACACCGCCATGGAAAGAACGTGCGCGGTCGTCGTCTGGGTTGCCCAGAAGTTAAAGCACTATTTCTTGGCTCATGAAGTGAAACTTCTGGCGCGTATGGACCCTATTCGGTACTTGCTCGAGAAGCCCGTCTTGACTGAGCGGTTGATGAGGTGGCAAAGTTTCCTCAATCAATTTGATATCACCTATGTCAACCAAAAGTCAATCAAGGGGCATGCCATAGCTAAGCATTTGGCCCACCACCCCTTACCTTTATACTCTCCCGTTGATGAAAGCTTTCCCGATGAAGAGTTAGGAACCATTATCGATGGTGAACCTTCGTGGGTGCTTTACTTCGACGGGGTTCTTAATTCCAAAGGGTGTGGGATAGGGGCAGTCCTCCTCTCACCGAAAGGGGTAGTCATTCCGCACGCCTATCAGTTAACCTTCCGAGCCACGAACAATATGGCTGAATACGAGGCTCTCCTAGCCGGGCTGAAAATGGCTTTATTGCTGGGAGTCAAGGAGTTAAGGATTATTGGAGATTCGCAATTGATACTCCGGAAATCTCTTAGCAAGTACCAGACCCGGGACCCCAAGCTGAAACCATACCAAGAGTTGGTAGGAAAAGTAGTCCGACAGTTTAGGAAGCTCACTTTAGTTCACACTCCTAGGGCCCAAAATATCCTAGCGGATTCTCTCGCCTCCCTCGCGTCTTCCATTCCCATTCCTTTTGGAAAGTCTTCTGAAACCGTCTCTGTCCAGAGGTTAAGAGTCCCTTCCCATGTCGATCCGTGGTTCTCTCAACTCGTGTGTCCTTCTCCATCCCTTCAGGTCCATGCGCTTTCCAAAGAGCCAGAAATTGACCTTGAAGATGGCCATCCCTGGTATTTTGACATCGAAAACTTTCTCAAAGATGGATCCTTCCCTGATTATGCCACCTCTGCCGATAGACGGGCAATTCGTCGCGTCTCGGAGCGTTACAAGATCATAGGTGGCATTCTGTACAAAAAGTCTCTCAGCGGGGTCTATCTCCGTTGCCTTGATGAAATCGAATCTCAAGATGTTGTTGAAGCCGCTCACTCTAGTGAATGTGGTGGCCATGTTAATGGTAGAGCAATTGCCCAGAAATTGCTAAGACACTATTATTGGCCCACCATGGAAGAGGAGTGTCGCCATTTTGTCCGTCACTGTGCTAAATGCCAATTGCACGGTGACAAAATTCATGCTCCCTCTTCCTCTCTTCATCCCCTTATCGCTCCATGGCCTTTCGCCATGTGGGCATTTGACGTGGTCGGTCCTCTTGCGGACAGAACCGGAGAAATCCGTAAGAAGTCCTTCATTCTGACCGCCACAGAGTACTTCACGAAGTGGGCTGAAGCAGAAGCGTTCATAGAAGTCAAAGCTTCAACAGTTGTCAAGTTCATCAAGCGCAACATCCTTGCAAGATTTGGCGTGCCTCGGGACATCGTCACTGACAATGGACCGCAATTCACTTCACAGGAGCTTCGCGACATGTGTGGTAAATATGGCATTAACTTGCATCATTCATCACCATATTATCCACAAGGTAATGGACAAGCTGAAGCTACTAACAAGACTCTCATTAAAATCATAAAGAAAACATGCAAATCTCACAACAATGCTGACTGGCCAGATCGCTTGGTTGAAGCTCTTTGGGCTTATCGCACCTCCGTCCGCACTCCTACGGGGCAAACCCCCTATGCTTTGACATACAGATCGGATGCGATACTCCCATATGAGATCTTAGTCCCTTCGCTTAGAATTCAGTTGGATTCCGAACTTGATCCTGATTAACGTCGGGAAGCCTTATTGGCACAACTTGACCTCTTAGATGAAAGGCGAATGATAGCGGCTGACCATGCACAAGTCTATCGTTAGAGAATTGTACGTTTTTATGCCAAAAGAGTTCTTGAGAGAAAATTCGAAGTAGGTGAATTGGTCCTAAAACACAAAATCATAAAGGCACCAGGTCCCAGGAGCAAATTGCAAGAAAATTGGGAGGGTCCGTTCGTTGTCAAAGAAGCATACTCAGAGAACGCTTATAGGTTAGTGGATGCCGAGGGAGTTGAGCTAACGCACCCTTGGAATGCAGTCTACCTCAAGAAATTCTACCCTTAGTCAGTCAGTCAGTCCGTCAAGTCGGTCATTCATCACTTGTTAAGGTGTGGGTCTACTTTTCCTACTTTTCCAATTGGTCATTAGTAAGGGAAGGTTTATTCACACACCACACGATGTTGGAGTACTACCCCTAACTGGAAAATCACAAGTACACTTGGGCGGTCTCATCTAGTCAATATGTTTCCCCTATTCTTTTTCCACTCGGTCGTGTCTGGAAGCAGAACAAACTACGAGTAGGGGACCACCCACTCTTATTTAAAAGGACAAGGTCACCATAAAACAGGGGCAACTAGTAAAAAGCAAGAGGCAAAATATCAAATCAAGCCTCAAAAGGGGAAAAGAAAAGCCAAAAGGTCAAAAAGGGTAGCAAAAAGTACGTACCCGGAAAAAGGTTGACCAACTCAAGGAGGTAGCAAAAAGTACATGCCTCCACCCCAGAAATTAGAAATGAAATGAGAAATGAAAAATTCTCCTGAAAACAATGGTTGACCAAGTCTGTTTAATATGAGATATCGGTTTGGAAACAAAAAGTAGTTTGAACCAAAACCTTACATGACTTCCTATACATTTCTTCCCATTCCTCCCTCTAGGGGCAATTTGATTGTATAAGATTCTCCGTAGTGGGAAACATCAAGAAGGCTAGGGGCAATTTCCAACATCAAAGATTTCATGCACGTCCCTCCTTACTCTTGGCTTCTGTGGTTAAGCAGCTCATGAAGACCCTATATCACAACATGTGATGAATATGTGTCTTAGAGTCCAAAAATCTAAAAAAAATAGTACAAAAAAAGAGAGTCTTTTGATGTATATATTTCACGTTGTACATATTTTCTCCCGAATTTTCTCCCTTATTTTCAAAAGCCAAAAAAAAATTTAGAAAAATCAAAAAAATCCAAAAAAAATAGTGGTACCATGTATATATACTAACATTCTCCTTATTTTCTTATCAAAAATAACAAAAATCAAGAAAGTAGTAAAAAAAATGCATGTGCATATTTCCCTTTCAGTTATTTTATTATGTTCCTATCTTTGATTAAGACATTAGCCCCTTGACCAGATCTCAAGAAAGGTACTTCGTAGGCAAGGGGCTAAAGACATATCTACACTAACTTGTTTTCTTTAAGTGTTGTCGATTGCAGGAAACAGAAACCAAACCATTCAAGTGCACAGAATGACAAAAGTCCACAAATTCCACTATAATGATCAAGTTCTGTACATGTCATGACAGGGGCATACCCATGGTGGTACAAAAGCTCACTCCTCTCTCCTCTCACCCTCGCTAGGCCTCGGCCTACGCGAGCTGCTGACCTCCTCCTCCTCCCTCTCTGGGACGGGAGGTCTCGCCGCAGTGGAAGCCTCTGGGCGTGCTCCCACTCCTCGTCCGACGGATGGATCTCCCAATGACACGATGTCATCAAGAGACCCGAACACGGACCCCATCCTCCCGGTCGCCTCCTGCTGAGTCTGTCGCTGCTGCTCCTGGCGTTTCTTCAGCACCCGGTGTAGACACCCGATTATGACTAATGGGTTGAACCACATTTCTTGCTACCTTAGTGGGCCCCTAATTGGTCACTTGCCTTGAGCCCATCATTTGCCTTGATTTGAGCCCATTAATCCATTAAAATACCTTAAAATCCCGAAATTAATCATTTGAGAGTCCCTAGAGGAATATAACTCCTATTTTAATCATGTGGTTAGAGAGAATAATCCAAGATAATTCGGGATCCTTGTCGCGACACATCGTGGCGCCGCGACTATAGTCGCAACTGGTTGGGCCGCCGCGACAACCCATGCATTATCCATGCACGTGGGCAATGCTGTCGCGTCCCCCCGCACCGTCGCGTCTCTAGTCGCAACCCTACGATCTGACGCGACAATGCCCGAGATCTCTGGCCTCCGTAACCACACCTTATTAATCCTCCCATGCACTTTGATTTGGTCTAGGAGGGTTATCCCAACCCCTTTGGACGGATCCTTGGCCCTAGGGACTCTCCTAAGCTCCCCTAAGGACTCTACACCCGATTTTGATAGAGCTTTATCCCCTTTTTTAATTTCCACACCTTTTTGAGGAGATAATACCTAATTTTCTCACTCCAAGCTCTATATAAGGAAGGCCCCTCCTCATGAACGAGGAGAGCCTCATGATCACCCCGAAGGGCTGCCAAAATTTCCTCTGAACATGACTTAGCCACGCAGCCACTCATTCCCTTCATTCCCTTCACATTCCACTCCTCACAACTCACTTATTTCACCATTAATGGAGCAAGGAACGTGAAGAGGGCGACTTCAGCAATCTCCCGAACCTCTTTACACATCATTGGAGCTGCATCCACGCCAGGAAGTCGCCCTAATGGGGCTCATTCCCTCTCCTCTTCCTCTTTTCTATTTCTACATGTATTTTTACGTTCTTTTTAAATAGAGCACATCCACCATCCACCCACGTTTTTCCCACATCCACAGGGGTTTAAAACCACCACAGGTGCGTTCCCGCCACGATCTCCCGCCTCATTTCGTCTTTTAGAATAGATATTACACTTTACATGTTCTAATAGGGTCTTTTCTTTGTATTTTCTTTTGATTGGCAGGCAAGCAAACGAAGTCTACGGGAAGCTCTGGTACTCTGGCCGGCTGGAGGACTAGAAGAAGGTCACAACAACAAATCTCCCGCATTCAGAGAACGCGACGGCCTAGGGTGACGCGACAAAGACGCGTCGGTTTCCACTGACGCGACAGATAGATGCGGCGGCCATGACGACCGCGACACCAGGTCAATTTCCTGTTCTCTTCCTTTTTCCTAGTTTAAGTTAGCCATTGTCTTTCTACATCATTAGGCAACTTATCTAGGTGGCGATCACATCCTTTTTCCTACGCTATCATATTTGATATCCATGTCCGTGTCGAGGGGAAGCCAATCCCTGTGATTACACCTTTTGGCGATCACGGTGGGATATAACTCCTATTTTAATCATGTGGTTAGAGAGAATAATCCAAGATAATTCGGGATCCTTGTCGCGACGCATCGTAGCGCCGTGACTATAGTCGCGACTGGTTGGGCCGCCGCGACAACCCATGCATTATCCATGCACGTGGGCAATGCTGTTGCGTCCCCCCGCACCGTCGCGTCTCTAGTCGCGACCCTACGATCTGACGCGACAATGCCCGAGATCTCTGGCCTCCGTAACCACACCCTATTTATCCTCCCATGCACTTTGACTTGGTCTAGGAGGGTTATCCCAACCCCTTTGGACGGATCCTTGGCCCTAGGGACTCTCCTAAGCTCCCCTAAGGACTCTACACCCGATTTTGATAGAGCTTTATCCCCTTTTTTAATTTCCACACCTTTTTGAGGAGATAATACTTAATTTTCTCACTCCAAGCTCTATATAAGGAAGGCCCCTCCTCATGAACGAGGAGAGCCTCATGATCACCCCGAAGGGCTGCCAAAATTTCCTCTGAACTTGACTTAGCCACGCAGCCACTCATTCCCTTCACATTCCACTCCTCACAACTCACTTATTTCACCATTAATGGAGCAAGGAACGTGAAAAGGGCGACTTCAGCAATCTCCCGGACCTCTTTGCACATCATTGGAGCTGCATCCACGCCAGGAAGTCGCCCTGATGGGGCTCATTCCCTCTCCTCTTCCTCTTTTCTATTTCTACATGCATTTTTACGTTCTTTTTAAATAGAGCACATCCACCATCCACCCACGTTTTTCCCACACCCACAGGGTTTTAAAACCACCCCAGGTGCGTTCCCGCCATGATCTCCCGCCTCATTTCATCTTTTAGAATAGATATTACACTTTACATGTTCTAATAGGGTCTTTTCTTTGTATTTTCTTTTGTAATCACAGGGATTGGCTTCCCCTCGACACGGACATGGATATCAAATATGATAGCGTAGGAAAAAGGATGTGATCGCCACCTAGATAAGTTGCCTAATGATGTAGAAAGACAATGGCTAACTTAAACTAGGAAAAAGGAAGAGAACAGAAAATTGACCTGGTGTCACGGTCGTCATGGCCGCCGCGTCTATCTATCGCGTCAGTGGAAACCGACGCGTCTTTGTAGCGTCACCCTAGGCCGTCGCGTTCTCTGAATGCGGGAGATTTGTTGTTGTGACCTTCTTCTAGTCCTCCAGCCAGCCAGAGACCAGAGCTTCCCGTAGACTTCGTTTGCTTGCTGCCAATCAAAAGAAAATACAAAGAAAAGACCCTATTAGAAATGTAAAGTGTAACATCTATTCTAAAAGACGAAATGAGGCGGGAGATCATGGCGGGAACGCACCTGGGGTGGTTTTAAACCCTGTGGGTGTGGGAGAAAACGGGGTGGATGGTGGATGTGCTCTATTAAAAAGAACGTAAAAATGCATGTAGAAATAGAAAAGAGGAAGAGGAGAGGGAATGAGCCCCATTAGGGCGACTTCCTGGCGTGGATGCAGCTCCAATGATGTGTAAAGAGGTTCGGGAGATTGCTGAAGTCGCCCTCTTCACGTTCATGGCAGGACTAGAGTAGATAAATTCTGAAACCTCACTTACTTTCTGTTCTAACTCAAATTTTGATAGCTTAGAAGAGGCTTCACGAATTGTATGATAAATATAAAATTGTAATAAAGGAATTAAAAGTTCTCAAGCTAAATTTCGTTAATGAAGAGAAAGCTAACACAATTCTAAAATCAGAAGTCGAAAAATAAAAGATCAATTCAAGAAAGTAAAAGATCGAATAGTCTATTATGTGAAGATCTGAAAGCTAAAAATAGTAAGATCATAGAACTAGAGAATAAAAAAATTGAATATAAGAATGAAGAAAATTAAAGGAAAAAATGATATCTAAGAGCTTCTATAGATAAAATAACAAACTATAGACATCCTTAGTAGCCAGATTAAAAGGTGCTAGAATAGGTAAAAATAAATATAGAGCTGGATATAAACCACCAGTAAATGAAGAAGAAATTGTTTATCCTAAACAATATATCAACCTTCGAAATTTTTAAAGAAAAGTTAATGGGAAAATATAGAAACGTAAACAACATTTCTACAAACAGAAAAATAAAATTAACAAGATTGCACAATCACAACTTGTATATAATTATGTTGTACTCACTGTAACCAATTAGGACACACAGTAAGCACATGCTCAACTAGACACTTGCACTGGATTTAAAAAACTAACTATCAAGGACCCAAGAAAATTTGGGTACTAAAAGTCTCAACTTGATTTTGTGTACATGATCGCTTGAAAACATCCAATGATAACTAGACAGTGGATGCTTAAGACATATGATAGGAGATAGAAGGTTATTTGCAGGTTTTAGAAATGAAGATGGTCAAGTTATTTATGGAGATAATTGAAAAGGAAAAGTAATGGATGTGGAACAGTAGAAACAAAGGTCAAAAACTTAGACAAAGGTCACTTGTACTGTTTCAGAATGGTAAGTGCATTATTGTCAAGGATAGGAAATTAAGTAGTCTTTGAAGCACATAGAGTAAATAATTTGTACACGCTTCAATTGACAGAATTAAAAGAAGTCAACTTGTGTTTTGCAACCAAGGAAGAAGAGATTGATTTATGACACAGAAGACTAGGACATGCAAGTGCTTCAGTCATTAAGAAATTAATCAAGTCTGTGCAAAAGGGAAGCAGACCAAGACATCCTTTCAGTCCTAGACAAATGTTACAACTTCAAAGCCATTGGAGCTTATCCATATGGATTTATTTGAACCTATGAGAGCTGCAAGTCTTAGAGGAAAATATATGGCCATGATTATTGATGATTACACAAGGTTCACTTAGGTATCATTCTTATAAGCCAAATCAGAAACATTATCTGCTTTCCTCAAGTTCAGTAAATTAGTACAGAAGAGCCAAAAGTAGACATCATTAGTATTCGATTAGATCATGTGTAGAATTCAAGAATGAAGACTTTGTCAGATTCTGTGAAGAAAATGACATTGAACATAACTTCTTTGCACTAAGAACATCTCATCAAAATGGAGTAGCAGAAGAAAGAAAGAATAGAACACTACTGGACATGGCCAGAACTATACTTTCAGAATACAATCTACCAAGATACTTTTGGACAGAAGCAGTCAATACAGCCTGCTACATCATCAACAAATGCATGATCAGACTAATGCTGAAGAAGACTCCATATGAGCTCTACAAGGATAAAAAGGCAAACATCAGTCATCTCTGATCATTTGGTTGTAAGTGTTTCATTTTAAATAATGGAAAAGATAATATAGAAAAATTAGATGCTAAAAGTAATGAAGGATTTCTTTTAGGATATGTTTCAAAACCTAGAGGATATATGATATTCAAAAGAAAAATATTAGTAATTGAACAAACTGTACATATTTTATTGATGTAACCCCTCTCTGAAAAAAAGGGAAGAAGAAGATATTGTGAAGATTTGAATAGAGACTTAGAGAAAGTTACTTTGGAAGAAGACAAAGAGGAAGATCCTCCTTTGGAAGAATTGCAACAACAAGAAGAAACACACGAAAAATTACCAAAGGAGCTGAGGTATCACAAGGATCATCCGAAAGAAAACATTATAGTTGATCCTCAACACAGGGTAAGAATCAGAGGTATGTCAATCCCATGTGATTATCTTGCATTTGTATCTTAGATTGAGCTTAGGACAGTCAATGATGCACTGGAAGATGAATCTTGGATCCTAGTTATGCAAGAGGAACTTAACTAGTTCAATGCAACCAAGTCTAGACTCTTGTGCTTAGATCTTCTGACCATCTAGTTATTAGAAAAATGGGTTTTCGGAAACAAGATGGATGGATCAGGAGTAATTATTAGAAACAAGGCTAGACTAATAGCACGAGGATATTCTCAAGAGGAAGTCATTGACGTTGATGAAACATATTCTTTAGTTCCTAGACTAGAGGGAACCAAACATTTACTAGCATATGCATGTTCTTTGAATATTAATCTTGATTAATGGATGTGAAAAGTATTTTTCTAAATAATTTCATTAAAGAAGAAGTTTATGTTGAGCAACTACTAAGGTTTGAAGATACTAAATATCCATATCATATTTTTCGTTTAAGGAAGGTACTGTATGATCTAAAACAAGCTCTAAGAGTTTGATATGAAAGACTAAGTGCTTATCTTTTATCACATGATTTTTCAAGAGGTAAAGTAGATAACATTTTATTGATTACAAAATTTTCAGAAGGGATCTTAATTATACAAATATATATTGTTGATATTTGTGACGGTCCTCGCCGTTCAGGCCCGTTAACCCAATAACGTGCCTGACACGACTCCGCCTCCCACGATCGGGCCAAAGCCTCGTAAGGGATATCATTCACACTTGTCCGTGAAACATAAGAAACACATGCTGAACACACACAAGATACCATATCTCACATATATTAACATGAATGTACATATTCAGTTCCATACATAAGTCATTAATAAATACAACAGCCCGGGACAAACCCCCAAGGCTCCAGAAGTGAAGGCATTATTCTACTGGTGGTGAAGGCCTGACTCCACTACGGTGCGGTCTCGAACTAGAAGAGGGACGAGAACCCTTCTGCTCTCCTTCACCTGGAAGAAGAAAGGGTGAGCCTAACAAGTCACTCGCTCAGTAGGGCAACTCCCCCAAAGTCGATAAACACAAAGATCAACAGATATAGTAAGCAAAGCTGTAAGCATTTGAATGTATAACACCTACGCAAGATGCTAAAGCTGCAAGTAAGTAAACGGAAAACCACAAACAAGTGTACAAGTACGGCGTACACCTCTCAGTCTCGCAGCCACGAACGTGTGGTCCAGCTGCCGCTCCACCTTAACAAAATAAGAACTGTGGAGACAACTAACACCACACCTATAGGCTACACAGCTACAGGCCCAAGCCTGACATCTTTAGGGACTCCAGCCGAGAACCCTAAAGTGAGGCACTAGAAATAGGACTAGCTGGGGACCAGTACGTCTACTGGTGTCCATCCCCCAACCACGACCGCGCTACAAACGACCGCACACCCACAAACACGTGTCGCTGCCTAATGTCGTCTTTCCCTCAGCTAGACGTACAACTCAAACTCAGGAGTGAGGGTGTCCAGGAAGACGACACAAACCTCGACGGTATGCATTGTACCAGGACAAACCCCGAGCACCCAGTGCTGGGGACCCGACTGAAGAGGTAACCTCAGAAGGCGTTATAACCTGACTTGCTATGCACACATTTCCATGCAAAACCTTTCGTTAACATTCTCGGTATGGGCCGACACAACCCATACAGACCCTACATCACATTACCAACACAGCCCATGCAATATGGGACAGGAACCAGATAAACTGGCCTCAGAACACCAGAGCTCGGGTGGCCACATTTCAAAACGCGTCCAACACAGTGAACGTTTTTAGAAGACTGAATCGCGACGGACTTACCTAACACCTTAAAGGCTGAATCGCGACGTCTGGTTCCGTCGCCTTTCAGGTGACAGAACCCACACTCAACCCTTGTTCCAAAAATCACATCCATGGACCATACAAGTTGTTTAGCAAGAAATAATACATAAATAAAACCATAAGCATGATCTCTACCCTCCATACACGATTCCCACATCAAAATCTGTAAACCTAATCCATACAATCCATGGAAGAGAAAACAGGGCAAGGTTCCCCTACTTGTAATGAAACACAGATCCGACGATATCCGGTGTTCCCCGCACTCCGAAGCACCTCCTCGCACCGGAATCACTCCGAACGGATGCCAAAACAGCCACAATTGTCCAAATCTCCCTTCAAAAACCTCAGCAGAGTTCATCCTAGATGAACAGTGTGACTTACACTATTCGGCCAAGGGTTGGATGTGACGAAACGCCTTGTTCAAGCCCGTTAAACTAATAACAAACTTGACTCAAGTCCATCTCCCACGAACGGGCCGTAGCCTCGCAAGGGATACCACATACGAGTCCATGTAAACAGAAAGGAACACACATGCTCACATATATAATTCACCATTTTATATATATTACACTAGATTTACATAGCCAAATTTCAACAAATGTATAAGAAAGTACAGAAGCCTGGGGCATATCCCAAGGTAACTGGTACAACTGAAGAAAGAAACTACACTGCTGGGGGCGTTGGCCCAACACCGCCGCGGCGCGGCTCTGAACTGGAAGACGGCAACGAAACGTCCTCCTTGCCTTCACCTGTGGGGAGTAGAGGTGAGCCTCACTAGTCACTGGCTCAGTAGGGAACTCCGCCAACTCGAGAAAACCATATAGAAGTACGGAAGCAGTAAACTATACTAGAAATTTATAGTACAACCACACAGGATAACAAAGCAATAAATATACTTACCATTTTCCGACTATATTAAACAATCGAAGTAAACAAACGGAAAAACTCAGTCACGTGTACGTGCTAAAGTAGGGACCGCCACACTCGAGCCACGTAGACTGGTTCGAGACACCAGTAACTGATTCGGACAAACAAACACAGGTCTACCTCTCAGTTTCGTAGCCACGGACGAAAGGTCCAGCTGCCGCTCCACGTGGAAAAGTCAAACAACTGTGGAGACCAACTAAACACCACTCCTGCGGGTACACAACCGTAGGCCCATGCCTGGCACCCCTAGGGTCTCTGGCCGGAGCACCCTAGAGTGAGGCACTAAAAAGGACTAGCTGGGGATCAGTGTCGACTACCAATGTTCGTACCCCCAACTAAGAGCGCGCTACAAGTGACTAAAATAAACTTAAGAGTCATTGTCCCACTATCGTCTTTCCCTCAGCTGGACATACAACTCAAACAAAGGAGTGAGGGTGTCCAGGACAGATGACACAGACCTCGACGGTACAACACAAGTATCGTGACAAGCACCGAACTAACAGCCTAGCTCACAGAGAACCTGGGGCACCCAACTAGAGAGGTAACCATGGTAGGCGTCGTACTACCTGCCACACACACAAAACCACGTGCGCACCGCACAAACCACGTGAAATCTCATGACAATCACGAGTGCCGACTGTCCACAACACGTGAACACAGTACGTCTCGCGTGCATATCACGCCAACATGTAAACCACTAGCTAGCTACGTAACCAACATGCCAGCCTCATAAACACGGGCTCTCAGAGCACCACAGGTGCCAATGCACCACACGATATTACCAAATACATCGAATAACAACAATCAGATAATCATGTCACATAAGCCATGCACATTCAAACCATTCGGCTATGGTCGCGACATGGGCCTGTGTCGCCTTCAGAACGTGACGGCCCGATATGGCGAGTTCACCACATGAATGCGACGTACCCACATGTCGTGTTCCCCACCTGAACGCGACGGGTCGACCTGTTGCGTTCAGATCGCGACAGGGGGTTCCGTCGCCTTCACAGGCAGGAACCCTAATCCGGAATCCTCTCCACGGATTACCACCCTACTCCATGCACACCACCCTTAATTTGTGTTTTTCATGCTTTTGTGAGTCCCTAATCATGGTATCTATTGTTAGAAACACAAATAACAGGTTAAACGATCGTCACCCACGATCTACAGCCCAAAAATGGGAAGAATTACCCTACCTCCATGAAGAATGCGCAACACAGCGATTCCACGGCGTTTCTCTCGCTCCACGCGAACTCCCCGTGGCGAGAACATGCCAAACCGCAAGCTTCCATGCCGAAACACCCCAGAAAACCCGTGCAGCACCTCCCCCTGGCCAAACTGAGCATACTGTGCGCTATTCTGGCCAGTAAGGTTTAAGCACCGTTTGCGGTTAAGAACGCGACAGACCACTCCATCACGACCCCATCGCGACGGATCTGGGCGTCGCCTTCCTAAGGCTGATGTCTGCAAGTCGCCCAACGTGCGACACGCGGCGCACATGCAGACGATCGCCGATCCCTGGCGGCTATCAGAACGCGATGGGTAGGGCTGTCGCGTTTAGAATGTGACGACCCCTTTTGTCGCATTCACAGACAGAGAATTCCAGGGTGCTACGGGCCAAACTGTCGGCCCAATAAGTCCAAAAACACATGCACACACCAAACACCAGCCACATTGGCCACACATTGGGCTCACAAACGCTAAACACAGGATCCACAAGGATCCGAAAAATGCGCGACGTTACATTACTATCATCTAAAAAAGAAATTTCGACCTCAAAATCATAACAATTCAAATACATTCAACTTTAAAACATAATTACAAGTACTATCATCTAAAAAGATTTAAAACTTTACTCAAACAAGTAAGGATACCCCTAGCCATCTCCTCGGCTAACTCCCAGGTATCCTCACCTCCCAGCCTATTTCCCCACCTAACCTTAACTAACTCAATTTCTTTATTTCTTAACTTCCTTGTCTTACGGCCTGTAATCTGTACTGGATATTCTGGCATAGACATATCCGGCTCAAATCACCACCTTGATAACTAATTATTTGAGTTGGGTCTTCAATACACTTTCTTAACATGGAGACATGGAAAATACCATGAACATCTGCAAAATTAGCTGGAAAATCAAGTCTATAAGCTATCTCCCCAATTCTCTCTAACACTTTGAAGGGTCCCACATACCTCGGACTCAACTTTCTTTTCTTACCGAACCGCACAATACCTTTAGTAGGGGAAACTATCATAAAGACAAAAGTCCCCAACTTCAAATTGAAGTGGTCTCCTTCGATTATCAGCATAACTTTTCTGCATGCTCTGAACTGTCTGCAATTTTTCTTTAATAAACTTTACCATTTCAGTGGTTTGTTGTATCAACTCAGGGCTTACCATTTGCCTTTCTCCCACTTCATGCCAATTCAATGGTGTTCTACACGGCCTTCCATATAAAACTTCATATGGTGCCATCCCGAGGCTGGTATGGTAACTATTATTATAAGCAAATTCAACCATACCCAGATGTTGCTCCCAGCTACCACCCCAAACCAAACAACACGCTCGCAACGTGTCTTCAATTGTCTGGATAGTTCTTTCTATCTGACCATCAGTCTGGGGGTGGTAAGCTAAGTTGTATCTCAGCTCAGTGCCAACCACTCTCTGCAGGCTCCTCCAAAAACCAGAAGTAAATCTGGGATCCCTATCAGAAACAATAGACTTTGGGATACCATGTAGTGGAACAATTCTATCAACATAAACCTTTGCTAATCTGTCCACTGACCAGGACATACTTACTGCTATTAATCTGCACACCTTGGTTAGTCTATCAACAAATACCCATATTCCATTATGTCCTGCTGCTGACCTCGGCAATCCTGCTACAAAGTCCATAGTAATATCATCCCATTTCCACTGCGGAATGGGTAATGGTTGCAATAAACCTCCAGGGTTCTGATGCTCTGCCTTGATTTGTTGACAAACTGCACATCTTGAAACAAATTTTGCTATTTCCTTTTTCATATGAGGCCACCAGAAGTGCTTCTTCAAATCTTGGTACTGTCGGGGTGAATAGTGTACCGAGATTTATGGGCCTCTTCTAATACTCTTTGCTTCACTTCTCTTTCTGCTGGCACAAATAATCTGCCTCTGAGCCTGACCACACAGCTATCATCAATGGTAACCCCTTCCATTTTCACAATTTTAGCTAAATTTACATCTACTCTTTGGGCCTCAACAATTTGCCAATACAATGACGGCTCTACAACACTACTAGCTAATATTGCCCGCCGTTGACTGCTTGGCACATACAAGGAGTTCTCCGCTATCTCCTCGTACAACTTACATTCCTTGATCATCATTTGACTTAGATATGCCTATCTGCTTAAGGCATGAGCAACCACATTGGCTTTACCCAGATGGCAAGCCAAACTGAAATCATAATCTTTTAAATGCTTCACCCATCTACGCTGACGGAGATTCAAATCTTTCTGGGAAAAGATATACCTTAAGCTTTTATGATCTGTAAAAATTTCAAATCTCTCGCCATATAGATAATGCCTCCACATTTTAAAGGCAAACACAACTGCTGCCAACTCTAAATCATGGGTGGGGTAATTCTCTTCTGTCGGTTTCAATTGCCTGGATGCATAAGCTATTACCTTGCCATGATGCATTAGCACTGCGCCAAGCCCTCTCCTAGATGCATCTGTATATACAAAAAAACCACCATTACCTGTCGGTAATTTCAGTACTGGTGCCGCTGTAAGTCTTTCCTTTAATTCCATAAAACTTCTCTGACATTCACCGGACCATACAAATGGCACACCCTTTCTAGTCAGTCTAGTCATGGGTGCCGCAATCTTGGAAAAATCTTGAATGAAGCGCCTATAATAGCTTGTTAACCCTAAAAAGCTTCTAATCTCAGTAATGAAGCACCTCTCATCTCATTATTGCCTCCACATTACTTGGGTCAACTGCCACTCCCTCAGCTAAAATGACATGGCCCAAGAACTAAATCTCTTTTAGCCAAAATTCACACTTCCTGAATTTGGCAAACAACTGATTATCTCTTAATAACTGCAAGGCAAATCTCAAATGTGCTGCATGCTCCTCTTCAGATGCTGAGTAAATCAGAATATCATCTATAAAGACCACAATAAACTGGTCCAAATACGGATGAAAAATTCTGTTCATCAGATCCATAAAAGCTACATGAGCATTGGTTAGCCCAAATGACATAACCACAAACTCATAGTGACCATATCGGGTTCTAAATGCTGTTTTATCAATATCACCCTCTGTAATTCACAACTGGTGGTACCCTGACCTTAAATCAATTTTAGAAAATACCTTAGCTGATTGTAACTGATCAAGCAGATCATCAATTCTCGGTAACGGGTACTTATTCTTTATGGTCACCTCATTCAATTTTCTGTAATCAATACACATTCTAAAGCTTCCATCTTTCTTTCTTACAAACAACACCGGTGCCTCCCATAGGGAGTGACTCGGCCTAATGAACCCTTTTTCCAACAATTCCTCTAACTGCTTTTTCAATTCCTTAAGCTCTACTGGCGCCATCCGATATGGTGCTTTAGAAATCGACATGGTGCCCGACAACAACTCAATAGTAAAGTCCACCTCTCGGTGTGGAGCTAAACCCGGCAAATCATATGGAAAAAGTACATCTGCAAATTCCCTAACAACGGGAACTACTTCTACTGACTTACCATGTAACGACCCGAGAACCTGACCCTCGGCCCATGCCGAGGACCCAATTTTCCCGGTCGCCGCCCATGGATCTGGGGACCTGGAAGGGCTATAATCTATGTCTAACAGGATATGTAATGGAAATAAATGTCAACTACTGATCTAGAAGTGTACGTGCAAAAACAGAAAAGAGAGTGAGAGCACCACGTACCACTCTAAGTACAGTCCAAACGCACGCACGCTAGTACAAGTAAAAGGTAGGGGAAGAACAAGTCCCTTAGGGGCATACCCCGAGGGTGACGTACAGTGAAGAAAGGGGAACCACTGCTGACTATGGGGACTCCGACTACCGCCCCGTCTCCTCTGCCCGGCGCGCGCCCTGCCGCTGCTGAGAAGTCTCACCTGGGAAAAGAAGGGATGAGCTTCACAACATAAGCTCAGTGGGGACTACGAATCTCCTACTGGCTCTAAACAGGCAGGAGAAATAAATATATATATATATATATATATATATATTAATGAATGACAGCAGTTATAACTTCTACCTACAAACGAAGTGCGGAAGCAAAACTACAACTAGTACGGTACGGAAGGTACACGCAGTTGGAAACTCCGTACGACTGCTCGTCGTGACCACCACACGGCTAGCAAACACAGACGGAGGGAACTCCGCCTGGACAAAGAACACTAGCTACGGAAGCACTACCACTAGTCACGGTCAGGTGCGTCCATCGACGTCTTATCCTCGACCCAGGTCCTGACCCTCATGTCTCGTCAGAGCGAGGTAGGACACAAGTAACACAATAGTAACCGTCGTAGTCTGGCCAGACTATGGTCCCACGCCTGACTTCTCCAAACGGTTCTTGGGCCGCAAGGATCGAGGCAGTGAGAAGAAGGACTGGCTGGCCTGCGCCGGGTAGAACTCCTAACTGTCCTCGGCGTCCCAGACCACACACGAGAGCTCTGCAAGTGACTCACACGCCACTGTCATAACCACCGTTTTCCCCTAAGCTCCAGAGTCCTCCTGGTGGCTGCCAACTCGAGCGCACTCGTAGCCCGGAGTACTCCCTCAACAGGCTCCGAGGATGGGGGTCCCAAGCAACGGTAACAACCTCTCACACGGGACAAGCCCTCAAGTGCCGAGCACCCGGAGAAGGACTAGTGTAGACCGTACTAGGGGACTAGCACAGGTGCCACGGTACAGCAAAGCGAAGCGGAAACGGTGTCAGGTGAAAACCTGTCTCTTGGTCGATAACGCGACAGGGCGGACCGTCGTGACCATGTCGCGATGCCCTAGCGTGTCGCGACCTCAACACGACGCTCAGGAGCGTCGCGACCGGGCGCGCCGTCGCGATATGATCGCGGCCTCTGAGGCGGCCACATTTCCAGCTGAGCAGGGTTCCGGAGTAGTCTCTCTAGGAACCCTCCCCAAAACACGAAATAACATTCACATGAGGGGAAGGGGATCATGCACAACATGTATTAAAAGCTATAAATCCACCAAACCACCCACGATCCCTTAAAAGCATGGATCTACGCTCGAAGGAAACCTCACTCAACTCGAGCATGGAGTTCTTACACTCCCAATCCCCAAACCACAAGGAAACCACAGTCTAGAGGGGGGGATCATGCTTAGGGCGAGAGGGTCGGACATCTCTACCTCCACACAAAGAACGCACCCGTTGAGGCCTTCTCGTAGGAATGGCTGTCTCCTCCTCGCACCGCACGCCACAAGCACGACCCCTGCACGAATGGGACGACGCGCTTCTTCAGTACGGCCACCTCAAACATGGGGGAGCGCCTAAAAACCGCAAGGGAGCTCCGAGGGGGCAAGAGGGGAAGAAGAGGAAGAGGAAGAAGAGGGGGGAAATGGGGCGCACTATCGGTTTTAAACCGATGGCCCCCCCAGACATTGTCGCGACGCCCAGGAGCGTCGCGACCATGTCGCGACCTCCCGCCAAGTCGCGACACCAAAAGCACGGTCAAACCTCGAAGACTGAAAAAGCAAACGCGATGGTCTGGCAGGTCGCGTCAACGCCGCAAGACCCGACATGACCGTTCTGACAGACAGGACAGCGGTCAAGCCGTGTCAGAACACAGTCGCGACAACCATGGGTGACACGACAAGGACGCGACGCTCATCCCCGTCGTGACACGAACCGCCAATCCTGTCGCGACAGGCCGCTCTGGCGCGACCATGTCACGGCCAGGGCGCCTGTCGCGACCTTGGGGATGGGGCCAAGGGCCCAAGGGGGCCGGGTCTTACATCCCACCCACCTTATGACATTTCGCCCTCGAAATGAAGACAACTCGGTCTCAACCCGGAAAACAGCGAAGGGGAGATAACAACATACCGATCAATCAAACAAATAAGGGAACTGCTCCCGCATCTCATCCTCGCGCTCCCAGGTGGCCTCGCCACCGACACAGTTCTGCCAAACGACCTTCACCAGCAGAATCTGCTTCCTGCACAATTGTTGAACTCTGCGGTCGGCAACACTGACCGGGTACTCTGGCACTGACAAGTCTGGCGCTACCTCCAGCTGCGAGTAGTCCAACACGTGCGAAGGATCTACGACGTACTTCTTGAGCTGTGAAACGTGAAACACACTGTGCACACCTGCTAGCTCTGCCGGAAGACTCAACCTGTAAGCCACCTCGCCGACCCTCTCGGTGATAAAGAATGGCCCGACGTACCTCAGACTGAGCTTCCCCTTTTTGACAAACCTCATGACGCCCTTGGTCAGCGAGACCCGCAAGAAAACAAGGTCACCAACACTGAACTGTAACGGTCTCCTACGTACGTCTGCATAACTCTTCTGTCTGCTCTGTGCTGCCCGAAGCCTCTGCCTAATCAGACTGACTGTGTCTGCACACTGCTGCACTAACTCTGGCCCCAAAAGCTGCCTCTCACCAACCTCAAACCACTATAGTGGAGTCCTGCATGGGCGACCATACAAAGCCTCGTATGGTTCCATTCTGATGCTCGAGTGATAGCTGTTGTTATACGCGAACTCCACCATCGGAAGGTGCGACTCCCACGTGCCGCTCCACTCTAAACAACACGCTCTCAGCATGTCCTTCAGTGTCTGAATGGTCCGCTCTAACTGTCCATCTGTCTGAGGGTGGTACGCTGTGCTGAACCTCAACTCTGTACCCAGTGCTCTCTGAAGACTGCGCCAAAACTGGGATCCCGTGCAATGAAACTTGACCCGAGTCCGTCTCCCGCGAACGGGCCGTAGCCTCGCAAGGGATACCACATACGAGTCCATGTAAACAGAAAGGAACACACATGCTCACATATATAATTCATCATTTTATATATATTACACCAGATTTACATAGCCAAATTTCAACAAATGTATAAGAAAGTATAGGAGCCTGGGGCATACCCCAAGGTAAACTGGTACAACTGAAGAAAGACACTACACTGCTGGGGGCGCTGGCCCAAAACCGCCGCGGTGTGGCTCTGAACTGGAAGACGGTAACGAAACCTCCTCCTCGCCTTCACCTGTGGGGAGTAGGGGTGAGCCTCATTAGTCACTAACTTAGTAGGGAACTCCCCCAACTCGAGCAAACCATACACAAGTACGGAAGCAGTAAACTATACTTGCAATTTATAGTACAACCACGCAAGATAACAAAGCAATAAATATACTTACTATTTGCCGACTATATTAAACAACTGAAGTAAACAAACGGAAAAACTCAGTCACGTGTACGTGCTAAAGTAGGGACCGCCACACTCGAGCCACGTAGACTGGTTCGCGACAGTAGTGACTGACTCGGACAAACAAACATAGGTCTACCTCTCAGTCTCGCAGCCACGGACGAAAGGTCCAGCTGCCGCTCCACGTGGAATAGTCAAACAAATGTGGAGACCAACTAAACACCACTCTTGCAGGTACACAGCCGCAGGCCCATGCCTGGCACCCCTAGGGTCTCTGGCCAAGCACCCTAGAGTGAGGCACTGGAAAGGACTAGCTGGGGACCAGTGTCGACTACCGGTGTCCGTGCCCCCTACTAAGAGCGCGCTACAAGTGACTAAAAACAAACTCAAGAGTCATTGTCCCAGTGTCGTCTTTCCCTCAGTCGGACATACAACTCAAACAAAGGAGTGAGGGTGTCCAAGACAGACGACACAGACCTCGACGGTACAACACAAGTACTGGGACAAGCCCCGAACTAACAGCCTGGCTCACAGAGAACCTGGGGTACCCAACTAGAGAGGTAACCACGGTAGGTGTCGTACTACCTGCCACGCACACAAAACCACGTGTGCACAGCACAAACCACGTGAAATCTCACAACAATCATGAGTACCGACTGTCCACAACACGTCTCGCGTGCATACCACGCCAACACGTAAACCACTAGCTAGCTACGTAACCAACATGCTAGCCTCATAAACACGCGCTCTCAGAGCACCACAGGTGCCAATGCACCATACGATATTACCAAATACATCGAATAACAACAATTGGATAATCATGTCACATAAGCCATGCACATTCTGACCATTCATCTGTGGTCGCGACATGGGCCTGTGTCACCTTCAGAACGCGATGGCCCGATATGGCACATTCACCACATGAACGCGACGCACCAACATGTCGCGTTCCCCACCTGAATGCTGCGGGTCGACCTGTCGCGTTCAGATCACGATAGGGGGTTCCGTCTCCTTCACAGGCAGGAACCCTAATCCGGGATCCTCTCCACGGATTACCACCCTACGCCATGCACACCACCCTTAATTCATGTTTTTCATGCTTTTGTGAGTCCCTAATCATGGTATCTATTATTAGAAATGCAAATAACAGGTTAAACGATCGTCACCCATGATCTACAGCCCAAAAATGGGAATAATTACCCTACCTCCACGAAGAATGCGCAACACGGCGATTCCACGGCGTTTCTCCTGCTCCACGCGAACTCCCCGCGGTGAGAACACGCCAAACTGCAAGCTTCCACGCCGAAACACCCCAGGAACCCCGCGCAGTACCTCCCCCTAGCCAAACTGAGCATACTGTGCTCTGTTCTGGCCAGCAGGGTTTAAGCACTGTTTGCGGTTAAGAACGCGACGAACCACTCCGTCGCGACCTCATCGCGACGGATTTGGGTGTCGCCTTCCTAAAGCTGACGTCTGCAAGTCGCCCAGCGTGCGACACATAGTGCACATGTAGACGATCGCCAATCCCTGGCGGCTATCAGAACGCGACGGGCAGGGCTGTCGCATTCAGAACGCAACGACCCCCTCTGTCGTGTTCAAAGACAGAGAATTTCAGGGTGCTACGGGCCCAAACTGTTGGCCCAATAAGCCCCAAAAACACATGCACACACCGAACAATAGCCACATTGGCCACACATTGGCCTCACAAGCGCTAAACACAGGATCCAGAAGGATCCGAAAAATGCGCGACGTTACACTGGAGCTCAAACACACAGGGTCTAAATCGCGTCGAGTCTTCCCACCGCGTTTAGAAACGCGTCCGACATCAGCGACGCCTTTAAACCCCGACGTCTCTGCAAACGCCATGTGGCGTGCATGCAGCGGCGCTAACGTAGCGGCGGTCGAAAATCGCGTCCATGCAGGTGGACGTGTTCTACTCAGAGTCGCGTCGTCTGGTTATGCCGTGTTCTTAATGAACGTGACAGAGGCCTGGTTGGGTTGAGATGCCCAACCCTCCAGCCTCCCACCTGCACCATAAACCTGTAAAAGCTTATATAGACCCACATGGTCTACCAATGGGCCATACATTGGCCTCCAAAACCTGGTAAACCATGATCTGAACGTACCAGATATTACAATATTATTTTTATTCTCTCTTTGCAAACTCTTTAAAAATCTTATGCAAAGTGAATTAAAATGAGCATGATGAGTGAGTATAATTATTTCCTTGGCTTACAAATCAAGTAGACCAAGGAAGAGGCTCACATTTGTCAAATCAAATACATTTCATATTTGCTCAACAAACTTGATTTTGACAAGTGTAAGCCATTATGAACTCCCATGAGCTCAAGCATAAAGTTAGACAATGATTCAATTGGTAAAAAGCTAAATTGAAAGATTTATAAAGGAAGGATTGGTTCATTGTTCTATCTAACTGCAAATAGATCAAACATAATATTCAGTGTATGTTTGTGCATCATATTTGAGGTTGATCCCAAGAAATCTCATCTAAATGCTGTTAAAAGAATTTTTAGAAATCTTATTAATACAAGCAAATTAGGTTTATGGTATCCTAGATGTTCTGAATTTATTTTGCTTGGATATAGTGATGCTAACTATACTGGATGTAAAATAGATAGAAAAAGCACCAGTGACACTTATCAATTTCTTGTAAGTTGCTTGTTCTCTTGGTCTTCCAAAAAGCAAAATTGAATAACATTATCCACAACAAAACAAAATACAATATAGTTGAAAGTTGTTGTACTCAACTGCTGTGGAGCGAACATCAACTGAAAGATTATGGTCACAAATTGAATACAATTCCTATGCTATGTGACAATACAAGCACAATCAATCTGACCAAGAATCCAATCCAGCACTCAAGAACCAAGTACATTGAGGTCAAACATCATTTCATCAGAGATCATGTAAGTAATAGTGATATTATACTTAAATTTGTTGATACTACTCACCAACTAGCAGATATATTTATCAAACCTCTCTCTAAAGATATATTTACTTCAATAAGAAGAAAAATATGAATCTGTAATTCTAAACAACATACTTCTCTAACGCTAAAACAACTAAGTATTGAAATCCAATGTAAGAGATCTTCACTTCGACTAAGGCCATTCATTAGTCAAAGTTCTCACAAGTCGTAGTTGATAACTGCAGCTGAAGTGAGAGTCGAAGTTATAGCTTTAGTCGAAGTTGGAGTCGAAGTTTTTGAAGTCGAAGTTATAATGAGTTACATTCAAACTTTATTTGATTAATTTAATCATAAAACATATATATAATACAATAATATAAGATTCTTTTCTCTCTTGCTCTAATTGTCATTTTCGAAATCGAAGTTTTAATCTCATCCATTGATCTTAATCAACCTCGATTACGAACACTTTATCTCTTGATATCTATTAGAGATATCTCTCATAAATACTCTTAGTTTTATTTTATTCTCACCTACCACCATTTACAAAACTTTGAAAACTTTGTCACCTTGTTGCCTCCCACGCTCGTTGTCGACTGTGAAGATTTCATGTTGATTTCATCTTCTCCTCTCCAAAAGCTTGAAAAGGTAGAATCTTTACTATGATTTCAAGCATTTTATCACTTACTTTCTTGATCCTCGAGGTGATTCCTATCAATTTTCTTTCTAAATGGCTTCGTCTAAGGATTTGGACTCCTCTTTCTTTACTCTAGATCAGTTCAAAAAGCTTTCTAACACCAAGGCATCAGTGTGTGCCGATAAATGTGTAAATTTATCTCAGTTAATAGGCCAACTTGTTTTGTTTACTGATATGGTAGAAGCTATGCGATGGAGAAAGCTATGTGAAATCTAGGAGCCTATATATGAAGATTTGGTTAAGGCTTTTTATGTTAGTTTTAAGGTAATAGAGGATGGAGCACTAGAAGCCAATGTTAAAGGAAAGAAAATCAAACTTTCTAAAGATATTCTGGTAAAAGTCTTGGAATGTCCCAAGATGGGCCATAGGGCCAGTGATGCTGTGATTTTGGAAAGACAAAGATTGGGCATCATTGGAGCCGAGGGGGACATACATAAGAAGAGTTTGTTGATCAACCAATTGATAGCTGAAAAGAGACTGCTTCATACTATCATTACAAATATTGTAACTCCAATGGCAGGCACACACTCATCCATCTCCTCTAATGATGGAATCTAATGTTTTGGGCCATCCAGAGGCATCTTTTGAATCTTGCATCAGTGATCATATAAAGGATGATTGAGTCCATGAACTTAAATGAATCCTTGCCCTATGGACCACTGCTGATAGTCTGTTCAAGATGAACCATATTGATTTGAGCAATGAGATTCCAGTATAGATGAAAAAGAGCATTGGAATGTCCACACTGAGAAGGAGTCATTATACCTTAGTAGGAAAAGTCCAAAATATTTGGAGTAAGGATTTGGTACCAGACTGCTCTCATGAAGTGTTTGTTCCATCAGTCGCTCCATAAATTCTAATAGTTGAAGTTGAGACAGAAGATATGGCACCCCCAGCAATAATAGAGCAGGAACAACTTCATGAAGAGACAATTGCTCAAGTCATTAATGATATTAAGGGTAAAACAATCATAGAAGATGTACCCACAGAACAGACTGGCATGTCTACTAATGAAACTCTTAAAGAGCATCCATATCATCACATCTCTCCTCCACATGTTGAGCCTTCTAGACCTTCTCAATAGCCATGGGCTCAGGGGGAGACCAGTGGAAGCAGATCAATTGATGGTGTTAATAGTTTGATTTGCAAGCAACAAGAAATGATCAATATCATTCAGATGCAAATCCGTCAAGTGGATGTCAAGTTTGATTACATGTCTGATGAAATGCAACAATTAAAAGAGTTGTTCTTTCAATTCATATGTAGTTAGAATAAAGACGACACTCAAAGTCATGCTATGCTTGCAAAAATAATAGAAACAGAAACAAGCAGCAGCAATAATAGAAACAATAGCAGCCACCAACTGTAGCAGAGAAAAGTGAGAAGGAAGTAGCAAAAGAAAGGAAAGTTGACTCCCCAAAAGGGACTTCTACTCAGGTATTTCAATGAAAAGTCAAAAGAAGATTGGTGAAGTTTGGATCCAAAGTATTCCTTTCCTCTCCAACCCATCCTTTCATTTTTGCTATACAACTAGAATCCACTACACCAACTACACCAGTTCCACAACCAACAACCTTACAAGCTCCACCTTCTACTATAGCTCAACTTGAAGCCACTTCCTCTACACCTATTCAAGTCAACCTTAGCACTACTAGCATACTTTTTCCACCTATTATCATACTAGAACCATCTGATGAGGCTACTTCCTCCAGACTGGTAGGCAAGCAACCTATAGAACCTACATCCTCCAATGATGAATCCAAAGACAAAGACTATAACCCAGAAACCCAACCAGAAATTCAATTCTGTCCACCTACAATTTTCTTATCTCTTCCAAGGACCTCTGAGCCTAATCCGAACCAGAATGCGCCACTTATTGCAAAGTTGGTACCAAGAGAAGAGATCCCCAGTCAACTTAGGAAGAAAAGAAAAAGAATTGTCAAAGAAAAAGTGTTTCCTCCATTCTGATATGCTTTCATTCATTATTCTAAGAGGTACTTTGATTTATTTGAAGAGTTTTCGAAGATAAAAATATTTCTAAAAGTTTATGATATGCATGGTTATAAGCTTGAAGATTGTTTTCCCATTCTATTAAGAATTAAGGACATTCCAATAGCAATAATAAATGTTATCATCAATGCCAGTCTTAGTATGTCAGTTGATGAATTCCTCAGAGCTTATCCAGGAGAAGTAGTAAAGTACAGAGAAGCTAACAAAGGTAAATTAGTACCACTCAGTGTCAGGAACCATATGAATCTAAGATTTTATGACCTATTTGGTAAGTCTCTCAAGAAGAATCAAGATATCTTCACCTGTATGAGAACTTGCAATGAAGAAAGGTTTAAGTGGAATCTATGATATGTTAGCATGGATCAATGGTTTATGTTACTAAATGGGTAGAGAACCATTACACCATCTATGAACATTGGGTTGCCCTCAAATTTGTACCCAAGTTTGATAGGAGCAGTCACACTCAGAAGAGAGTTTGCTAGGCCAATATTCAATAGACACATCAGGTTGGTAGTCAGATACTAGGTGAAACATAGCAACCATCTCTCATATCATAGGTTTGCTAACTTCACACTATAAAGTCAAAGCAATACCTTAAACAGTTTCAAGATTGCTTTGTAGAATTAGATAGACTGATAGCTAAAAAATGGGTACAAAGGCATCCTGATGAAGCTAAAGAATGCAAGAAGGGAAAGTTTCATCCTTATTAGTTCATGCACAGAGATTACGAAAGCCTTAGAAAATCCCTTGAGCTGAAATGGGATAAAAGATATCAGATCTACTACAAGGCTAAGGCAGAGGCATACTCAAAAGGGCTATACTGGAATATTACAGCTTATGAGTTTATGAAGAAGGCAGCTACCAAGAAGTTCATTTCCTTGAAGCAGACTATGTTGAATGGAGACTATCATGAGAAGCTTAATTGGTATCATCGCCAGCACATCAAGTCTTATAAAAAGTTTTCATCCATAGCACCCTCCTACAACATTGGCAGCTCCCTATTCATTCATAACTTTGAAGATAATGAAAGGAAACTCTAGAATCTAATTACAACCCTACTTTGATTAGATCCCTTCCAATCTACATCTTCCTAGTTCTTCTTGAACATCATCTTTTTAATATATCATTGTATTCCATCAGTTCCCTTTATTTCTCCACTCCTTTTATGGCTCTTACACCTTCTATCCTTTTTGCTGATGACAAAAAGATGAAGAAAATATAGAAGATTATAAGGGAAGATTATCAAAATAAGGGGGAGAAAATATTAAACTTAGAAGGATCATATATTCAGGGGGAGCATCAAGTAATTCTATTACATATCTATATCTGCATAACTTATTTTCTAATTGATTTGTTTGCATATGGTAATATCATTATGAATTTTGATATATGAATTTTTAATTTATAAGATTTTATCACCAATAAAAAGGGAGAGAATTGTTGAGGACTTGTTTGTACACATTTAAGTAAAGCATTACTTATAGATTTGAATATGACAAAATCCTATTGCAGTCTTATTTAATTAACAAATCCATCTGATTGTGTGTGATTAGAATTACTTGTAGTCTAGATTTTATTTTATTGTCGACAGATCTCTCTATATTGTCAACATATTTATCTTGGGTGTCGTCACATGCTTTTCTATTTGTCGACACATGATTTACTTCAAGCGAATAATTTTCTAAGTATGAGATCGGCTCTAACTGGGTCAGTCGAAGTGCGACATCGATTGGTTAGCAAGTCTCAATAGTCGAAGTCCAACTCTGAGTCCTAGCCAGTCGAAGTGCGACATCGATTGATGAACAAGTCTCAATAGTCAAAGTCCACTCCAACTCGTGACCAGTCGAAGCTTCACATCATGTCGATTGACATTATTTTTGTTGCGATTAATGAGCACCACATCGATTGACGTTATTTTTGTTGCGATTGATGAACACCACATCAATTGGCATTGTGTTTTGTTGCGATTGATGTAATCCATATCGATTGGTGTTATATCCTTCCGATTAGTGAACAATAGATAAGTTGTGTTCCCATTACTGATCAAATGTTCACTTCTCATATTGATTGGTGTTATATCCTTGTGATTAGTGAATAAAAGGTTAACTTGTGTTTTGATTACGGAACAAGTATTCACTTTTCATTCCGATTGTTTTAAAGTGTTCCGATTGCTGTTATATTCCCGCTTCAACTCTTTTCCAGTCAAAGTACTCTATCATTCTCATTTATGTTAAGTATCTAAGAGTCGAAGTATGACTCTGACTTATCTTGAAATGTCTAAGAGCTGAAATTCAAATTTTTGTTTCCCTCTCTTTCTCTACAATGTTAAAGATATTATATTTTTTTGAAGAGAACATAGCTTGACTTGTCAATTTAGAACCTCTGTTGTTAATATCTTTTAAACTGACAAATGTTTTAATATTCTTTTTAAGTAAATCTTTTGTAGCTGGCTTTTACTTGCCAAAAGTAAAATAAATTTACTTTTAGAAGCATGTCAGATATTACACCAATAAGGATACGTACTTTTTCTAGGACAGAAAGGAGTCAATATTATCTTACTTTTTTTCTTCTGTCTAGTATACTATCCGCTTCCTTTCTAATCTCAGAAGAAAGGAAGTGTCTTGCGTGTTTGTGATGTATGTAGGTTTCCCATGCACACAGGCTATCCTAGAATGGCAACCAAGCTGATTGTTAAACAGAAGCATGCATGCTATCCTAGAAGGGCAACCAAGCTGATTGTTAGGAAAAAGACTTGGAGACATTACACTCAAGATATTTCTTTCCAATCTAAATGTTCATATTTCAACTGTCAGATTCAAATGGATAGTCGAAGATTGAAGACTCTATAGTAGGCAATCGAAGCATTTGAAGAAGGATATAAACACATACATACATTTCTAAAGATAGACAACGACCTTCAATGAAGAAAATCTATTCATCTGTTCAAGCCTTTGAGTAGTCTTCAACTATGTGGACAAGTTTCTTAGATCATCCATCTAATCCACTTAGAGCCAGAAAGAGAAGAGTGCATCCAATCTTTATCCTTTGTAGATCTCTTTTTGTCTGTGCTTGGTCATTCTTTGAGCATAAACATTAGTGCTTGTAACCAGTAGGGGGTTTGTTCCCAGTGTTTCTCTCTTGTAGAAGGGAGGGCCTACTAGAAGTAGGAGATTTGTGTGCCCCTCAGTGAAGGGAAGACTTGCTTAGGAGCAAGTGGTGTATGTCCTTCTTTGAAGGGAAGACTAAGGTTTCTTGGTGGTTAGTGGAAAATCTCAAGAGCTGCTTGGGGACTGGATGTAGGACTCTTATTTGGAAGGAGATCTGAACCAGGATAAATCATTTGTCTCTTATGTGTGATTAATTCCGCTTACTCATATCTTTATTTCACACATTACACTAATCGCTAACAAGACTTCGAGTGAGTTTTAGATCATTCTATCTTACCAAAAATTGCAAAAGAAAGTCCTATTAACCCCCCTTTAGGACATCTCAACTTCATTTCGATCCAACATTTAGTGTGGTGGTTTAGATTATCACCCTAATAATAAAACAACCCAAATTCAAAATCTAAAAAAACCTCATGAAAAATCCTTTTTGAGTGCGCCTCGTTCTCCCCAGCCTTATTTTCTCGGCATTTGCAAAGAATATATAGAAAAAGCTGCATGAATTGTATTACTACTTTTTCTCGGCCTATTTTTTATTTAAACTTTAAATAAGTATAGGTTGATCGACATCAAGTCCCTGTTGGATCAAAATGGAACAGAGATGTCCTAGTGGGGGGTGAATATGACTATCTTTGAAACGATCTGCAAATAATAATTAGATCTGAAAATACTCAAGGCATTGTTAGCAGTTAATGCGATGTGTGAAATAAAACATATGAGTAGTGGAAGCAATCAAACACAAAAGACAAAAAAATTATTCTTGTTTGGTTCTTGTTCCAAACAAGTGTCCTATGTCTAATCCCAAAGCTACTCTTGGAATTTTTCACTAACCACTAAACAACCTTGGCCTTCCCTTCAAAGAGGGCCTACACCACTTGCTTCTAAGTAAGTCTTCCCTTCACCAAAGAGGCATACGACCTCCTACAACAAGTAGGTCCTCCCTTCTACCAAAGGGGAACAATCGGAACAACCCTCCTTCTTTTAACTTTTCTATTTCTGATTTTAGTAAAGTGTTAGTTTTTTACTCGTTAACAAAATTTAGCTTAAGAACTTTTTATTTCTTTATTACACTTTTATATTTATCATACAATTCATGAAAGCATCTTCTAAATTATCAGAATTTGAATCAGAACAGGAAGTGAATGAGATTTCGGAATTTACTTGCTCTAGTCCTACCATGAGGGCTAGATTTGCTTCCTCCATTTTTGATTCTGAACTTGATGAATTTGAGTTTGATACTTATTCTGTAATGTCCCAAAGTTTATAGTAAATTAATATGACATTTGAAAATAAAAAATGATAGTAAATTATATGTGAGACATGGTCATTCACATAAAACATAATTTCTCTTAATTTAGGGATATTTCTATATTATTAGTATAACTCTGGTACTATCTTCTGATGCACGCATCCCGACGAGAAGTCATCATAATTTGATAATAGAATTAAAATTTGACAATACCATAATTCTTAGAAAAATATATTGATTCTAGATATAGAAAAATTAAGAATTATTGGTGCACTAATATCAAGATTATTACGACCTAATGATTTTTGAGATAATTTTCTCTTGACAAAAATAATTATAAAATTAAAATAGAATTACTAGAATTTGTAAGACCTCTCAACTAGCCTATTTTTAAATTTTCAGATTAATTGGTGTCATTTAGATATAAAAATAGGGAAAATTAATTGGGGGTCCCTGTCAGAGCCTGGAACTTATTTCCTCGTCCCTGTCAGAATACCGGTTGATGTAAAGTCCCTGCTTTTCTCCAGGTTTAATTTCCAGTCCCTGCTTTTCAGATGTCACCATTTACGGCCCTCCACACACGATTTCCGTCTCCTTGGCCTCCGTCTCTTTTTCCCATTCCCGTCTTACCCTTCCCTCCTTTTTTCCATCGCCTTTTCCCCAAACGACGCTGACGCTTCGGTGGCCCGTGAACTCTGACCGATGCGAAGTTACTGTTACATACCCTGCCAAGAACTGATACAGCAACAATTGACAGCACTTACAAACAGTCTTCGGACGACCGTTCTTCACACTATAAAAGGAACCCAGGGTCATTCCTATCCTTCATCACAAGCTTCCCTCGCTCTTCTTCTTCCTATCTTTGTTGCTCGTCTTCTTCATCTTTATTTGCAGATGTATTCATCTAACCGTGCTCCCCAGAGGGATGGCAAGGCACCTGCCTCACCGGTGCCATCGTCGCCCCCGGCTCCCCCGTTGCGACAGTCCAACTTCAGCGCCGACTACTGAGACGATTTTTACATCGGCTGGAAGATGGCTTTACAGAAAGCCTCCCGGCATTACGGCGACAAGGGCCTCAATAACATCCTCCCAGACATCGGCCCTAGGGTAGAACACATCCCTTCCTCCGCTTCCTCCGCTGACCGTTCCGGCAACTGCCCTTCCTCCGCTGACCGTTCCAGCACCTGCCCTTCCTCCCCTGACCGTTCCGGCACCTGCCCTTCCTCCCCTGACCGTTCCGGCACCTCCCCTTCCTCCCATCCCTCCCCTGACCGTTCCGCCTCCTCCCCTCCGTGCTCTACCAAGTGGTCGGTAGAGTAGAGGTAGAGAGTTATTGTAACATGGCTTGTTTATGATAAGCATTTTCGTTTGATGCAGTCTTCTGTGTGCTTATGTATGTGCTCTGTATCATGGAAACTCAACATGTTACCAATAACACACTGTAACATCCCCTCATATATACTATAATCAACATGACGAACGACTGTAAGAGATTATAACATATAATGTAAAACTGTATGTTAGACTGTAGTGCTTGAACTGTAAGAGTGTAGTGCTCAAACTGTAACAGGGCTTTTCTTTAGGTGTAACACTGTAGTGCTCGAACTGTAACAGTCTAGAACTTAAACTGTAACATTTTATTACGTATAATATAACAGAATACGTAAGTACTGGAACTGTAAGAGTGTAGTGCACGAACTGTAAGAGTGTAGTGCTGAAAATGTAAGAGTCTAGTGCTTCAACTGCAACATCTTATTACATACATATACTGTAACAGAAATCGTGAGGAGACAGTGCTCTTCTTCCTCCTATCTTTCTTGCTCGTCTTCTTCCTCTTTATTCACAGATGTCTTCATGTAACATACGGTACACAGGTCAAACTGTAAGAGTATTAGAGTTAAACTGTAACACTACATTACGTACACTGTACAACAAAACGTAATTGTAAGTGCGCGAACTGTGCAAGTGTATTGCTGAAACTGTAATAGCGTAGTAGTGAAATTATAACAGCGTAGTGCGTACACTGTAATAATGTATTACATACACTGTAATATTGGAATATTAGGACGACGTTCTGTTGTAACTAATATACAAGATTTAAAATCCGTCAGGATTGTGGGGTGGGTTGCTACAAGTTCTTCGGTTGTGACCTGTTTGTTTGCACCTTGAACAAATATATGCATGATCTACTTATCCTCTTGAATGTATTCTCCTCTTTCTCGGTCTTCCTGGCAACCTTTTTGTTGTCGGTGGCTTGATTAGAACTTCTGATGGTTGAGGCGGATCCGGCATGTCAAATGTTGGGATAGGTTGAATGTTTCTTTCATATGCAGCCCTATACACTTCTGTGCTGTAAAATGCCGAAACATATTGAGTAACGGCCTCCTTGTTACTGCCAATTGCTGCACATGCATGCTTGCAAGGAATCTTGACAAGTTGCCAGTGTCCACAGGAGCATGTTTGTAGATGGAGGTCTACGGCGTACGTCTTCATACTTTCAACAACCTCAAATTTGATTCCATCTGAATGACGGATTGCTAAGCTTCTCCTTTCTTGAAGGTTTTTTTCGATGATTTTTTGTACTTTAGGACAGTATGGTGTATCCCACAATGCAACATCAATTTTCCTCTTTGCAGCCATTTTCCATCATTTGCACTCTAATTTTGTCAACCATCTGTAGTATTGGTAGACTTCGCGCGTCATGTATCCAATTGTTGAATGACTCTGCCAAATTAGAGTATAATTCACCAAACCTGTATGGCCATGTGAAGGAAATTAGGTTAACATCAAATATCTGTAACAAGTGTCCACTACATACTGTAACCTTATTTAACACGTTCTGTAATAGATTATCCCTATAACTGTAAGCACATAAATGGCAGAATGTAATAGAACATATCGCTTATGTATTTAAAGAGCCGAACCTTTGTCCCTGGAAAAGAGCATGGGACCAGTGTTCGACATCATTTCGGAGCACCCAATCTTTGGCCTCAGTGGAATTAAGCTCCATTGCAGTCATTGCGTCTTGGTACTCTTGTTCAGTAACAGCATAGGCAATGCGCTGGAGAATTTTTCTAAGTAATTTTTTGAAAGGGGCGGCATACTTCCCCGCACATTGGTCGTTGAAGTTCTGCATGATGTGTTGGAAACAGTAGCCGTGATGATCATTCGGAAATACGTCAGGGATCGCTTCCTTCAGACCTCTCCCTCTGTCTGATAGGAACGCGATCCTTCTATCTGATAGCAATGCCTTTTTCAAATTTTGTAGAAACCAGACCCAGTTGTCATATGTTTCCGAATCTGCGATGGAGTAGGCTACACTGAATAGCTCATTGTTACTGTTTAAGGCACTTGCAGCAAGTATAACCCCTTGCACTCTATGCTGTTTGATATGAGTTCCGTCCAAAAAGAGCATAGGTCGACAACCAACTTCGAACCCATATGCAGACGCCTCGAAGCATATGAAAAACCGTTTGAAACGTTGAGTCTCCGGGTCCACTTCTAGAGACAAGATCGATCCCGGGTTTGACTGTAATGCACGTTCGCTGTACCAGTTCAACATATGATAGCTTGTTCTGAAATCGCCGTATAGTGAACCGACAGCAACCTCTTTGCCCCACCATGCCTATTCAAATGATTATACATGTTCTGTAAGAGTGTTACAGTTCTTGTCCTCATACCTTACAGTAGCCTTCTTAAGTTGTTACAGTATACGCTCAAATGATTACAGTTGTTACAATATAACCCTTACAGTATATGATTACAGTTGTTACAATACAAGGGTCAGAGACTTATAGTATATGATTACAGTTGTTACAGTGGCATGCAGATATTGTTACAGTGGCATGCAGAGACTTACAGTATATGATTACGTTGAAATGATTATAGTTATGACAATGATAGTCTTACAGTATATGAGGACAATTGTTACAATGCTAGGGTCAGAGAATTACAGTTAAGGATCTATTGATTACAGTAGACATCATGATGTGTTACAATTCAATTCATGGCATACCTGATGATAAGGGATGCAGATACCGTATTCCCGACGGATGTCACTCATCATTTCACTTGCTCTGTAGGTGGGTTTATCAACTAGTTTCCCCTTCACAGCATTTGCTACCCACTTCTTAGATGTCCGTGGATGTCCGTCGCTCATAATGTCACATCCACAGGTGTGTATGTTGTTGAGAGTCTTGATTTCAAATTGTGGACCTTGACGAACGACGGACGCATGCAGGCGCCATGGGCAAACAGAGACATTGCAACGTACAGTTAATCGTATAGAGTCGTTCTTCAAATATTTCCAATTAAATCCTCGTGCGATCGCGTAATTTGTCAGTTCCATCTGCAATAGCTCTTTGCTTATGAAGACTTGTCCTACTGAGTGTATTCTACCTACGGAATATTGCGTCAACACTGGTACTACACCTTCCGCTCCTTCTCCTCGCACATACAACTCGAAACTGCTTCCTGGTAATTGGAGGGGTTCTGGGGTTACCAAAGAACCGCCATACGTGTTTGAAGTACTTCTACAAATAATGTACATACATACATTCTTAAGACGAAGGCTTGTTAAGAATGCATGGGATAACATGAAGGGTGGTGAAGAATACATGGACCACGTACCTATCAAGTGGTTGCGTTCCATCTGAATGACGACTAGCATGCGTACTAAGGCAACGAGTTTCCACCTGATGAATTTGTAGATTTATCAATGATGTTCCCTGACACTTGTGAAGATCAAACATAGCTTGGACATCCCCATCGTCAAGCAACACCTGTTCAACGTCGGTATCCATGGGAAGATGATACTTCAGCATGTTCTCCTGCATGTCTACACACAACCTTTGGGAAACCCTGCTATGAATGGATGCCAAATCCGTGTCCCTCCCTATGAAAAGAACGAAACTTTGATCTCCAAATGAACATCTTCCAGGGAGCTGCTCCATTGGGTGGCAGAGGAAGACGAACGGTTCGTGGAAGACGTTTCGTGTATGAGTGGCTCACTGGCTTGGACTGGGGGTCAAATTGGCGGGAGTGCATATATGGCTACCAAACATGGCGGGAAAGCTGTATACGAAGGGCTGTGATTACATACACGTCCCCTCGTCTGTCGTACCGAGTATTTTCAGCCGCTCGATGGTCATCATTGCAGTGCACCGCCATCCTCTTGAGTCCAGTGTCCACCCGTCGGGTACACCGACTTCATATATCATGACTTTTCTCCTTCCCTTCTCCTACACCGCCATTCCTCCACCAGACCTCTTCTCTGTTACAGTTTCCCTTCCTTCTGATACATCTCCAGACGAAGCAATCCGTCTCTCCCCTCTAACGATGGCAAGCCGTCGATCTCCTACGAGCGCTGACATTCAGAGCATTGCAGCGGATGCGGTGCAAGAAACGTTCGTGGAAGAACCCAGACTCCAAGTCGTACGAAAAAGTAGTTTCTTCTTACCCTAATACGGATGTTTGTCGAATGAATGTTTTCATTTTTAAGATGCGATCTTTTCTTTGCAGAAAAGAATGAATATAATACGCGATGCTCGCTTCTGTTCTACCGTTCCGTTATGGACGATTTGCAATTTAGGAGCGCGCATCTGAAGTTGATGAGGAATTCACCATTTCGCGCGTATATCAAATGCGAAATGGTGACCTACCCAATTTCACTCATTGTCGATCTTATGACACGTTTCGATGGAGAGCGTTTTAAGATTGGCTCATACATCATGACTTTTCGCCCTTCAGACATAGCCAAAGTTATGGGTATACCAAATGTTGGTTCCCCTATCGACCTGAACACGGATGGGACAAAAGCCAGTTTGCGCCGGATCCTTGGAACCAAAATAACGATGGACAGGCACAATGTCCATTTGAAACTTAAGGAGTACGTTCCACAAGAGGGTCAGCTTGCTGTTGAGATTTCGGTGAAGCTTTGGGTTGCGCTTCTTTGTTCCTATTTCTTCTTCCTCACAAGTGGGATGTCGGGGTCGCTGTCCATTCTGTCATACCTGGACGACCTCCATGACATGAACAACGCCAATTGGGCTGCCGCAATCCACGAGTACCTGATGTCGGGGGTGATGGCATTCAAAACAGCAGCTGGTTCCTGCAAAAACATCTTCCTAACCGGTTGTGTCCCGCTCTCGGTGTGAGTATACTGTTACGGTACACTCTGTTACAGTTCCTGAATGTGTCTATTCCAGAAGACTCATAGAGTACATTTACAGAAGACATATGTATATGTTACATACGTTTTCATATGTCCTCTGTTACAGTTCAAGACGGTCTCTATTACAGATGACATATGAACCTATTACAGTACGCGTAGAATACATTTACAGAAGACATATGTATCTGTTACATACGTTTACGATACACTTCTCATACACATTATCTATTTCATAATGATGTAGGCATGGTTTTTGATGCACCAATACAAATGGAAACCAGATCATCCGGAAAGGAATCCCCCATTTTTCCGTTGGGATTGCCGGAATAAGGGACCGGAGTTATCCGCCCTACTACGGGGGTTGCGACGATCTGATGTAAGTGTCACTTACCCCTGGAACTGTGTTATCTTCGTATATGACTTATACCTGTACCTGTACCTGTGTTAATTCAGGTGTATTTGGAGTATAATGAAAATGAGGAGCCACCTAGAGCTTCGCGACGATTGACGGCATCCACGTCAACCACTTCCCGAACCCCTCCATCAGATAACTCTCTGCATGGCATTCTTATCCAGTTACAGCGGCAGAATGACCAGTTATAGCGGCAGAATGACCAGTTACTTCAGCAGAATGACCAATTAAAGCGGCAGAATGACCAATTACACCGGCAGAACAATATCCTCCAGTCAATGGATGGAAGGCTACATAGACTGGAGGAACAATTTCAGCGGCAGCCTCGGTGGCAACATCCCCCCCTAGAGACAGAATGTGCAATTTTAGCCCTACCTCCATTGGAGCTCCCAACAGCTTCAGTACGATCACATGCCGTGGCAAAGAAGAGTTACCAACATCCAGGTAAACATTTTGTGTCGTTACATTGTTTCATTTGCTTAGTTACAGAAGATGCTTTCCTCATTTACAGTTAGAGTCCTAATCTCTTACAGTCATTCCAATACTTAGTAATACGATTGTACTCTACCTTTACAGTTTCATTACTTGTCTGTTACAGTCTTTCATATACGAAGTTACAGAATTGTTCTCTATGTTTACAGCTCTCTTTCATAGACATTAACAGACTTTTGTGTTCTCAGTTACAGGAAGGAGATCCGTCCAGACAAGGTCACGGCGGTCATTTAAGGAGTTGCACATTCCCGAGTTGAAGGAGGGGAAAAAGAGGGGGCGAAAGGAGGAGGAGGAGGACCAGAGGAAGAGGAAGAAGGAGGAGAAGGCGGAGGCGGAGGAGGAGGAGGCGGAGAGGAAGAGGGAGGAGGAGGAGCAGAGGAAGAAGGAGGCAGACAGGAAGAAGGAGGAGGAGGAGGAGGCGGAGAGGAGGCGGGAGGAGGAGGAGCAGAGGAAGAAGGAGGCGGACAGGAAGAAGGAGGAGGAGGAGGAGGCGGAGAGGAGGCGGGAGGAGGAGGAGCAGATGAAGAAGGAGGCGGAGAGGAGGCGGGAGGAGGAGGAGCAGACAAAGGAGGCGGACAGGAAGAAGGAGGAGGAGGAGGAGGC
>CM024763.1:18810236-19086393 GCA_014218235.1 Colocasia esculenta
AGTCTAAAAGCATAAACGAAAAGCAAGAATAAGGTATGATATTGGCGACTATAAAAACATAGATCATAACTACATCCTTCTTTACTAGAAAAATTGGTGGACACGACAACTTGCAAACAAGGAGCTTGTAGCCTTGTATCCCCTCAATGCACTCCCATCAAACAGAAACAAATCCAGGAATAGAACAAGTCAACAAAGTTAATTGCAGAATATGAACATGAGACAGGTTTCATTCAAATGGACCATAATTCCTGAAAAATGGCCTGAGAATATAATAACACAACTCAGGATGTAATGAAAAGAATAAATGGCCTGAGACTATAATCACATAAATCGAGTAAGATGAAAAATCATATTGAGGACAAAAACTACACTTTGGAGGCCAAGGGAAAGGTAGGAAGCAAGGGTACATGTTTGAAAATTTAGACAGTATTTGAACTAGTTCTGATTTGTGATTGACTGCATATAAAAAGTGATCAAACATCATAGAGAAAGAAATTCCAATGGTTGAGAACAAACCTGTAGCATAAATGCCACAACTAACACTGTTATAAAAAGTGTAGCTGTCTCAAAAAGTTGAAAATTTAAGTCCATTTCTTTGCCCATGATCCATCCAATAACTACACAGAAGGGTATCTGCAATAAAGGCCATAGAGGGGAAAAAATATTCTTAAATATAATGACAAATCATACTGTTCAGTGATAGTCAGTGGACTATGCAATGAATGAACCCATGTTCGCCCCCACATTTGTTAAGGAATGAAAGCCCTAGTCACATGGAAAAAGCAGGAACAACATAAAAGGCAACAAGCTTCATCAACCCATGTCCGTATGAGCAGTCTACAACAGCAGCTCCAAAGGCATGGAAAGATGATAACAATCATTGTTAAACATTGTTTATTTAATCAATCTACAAATTATAAATCCCTAAATTACTGATAAAACAGTCATTTCTTTGAAGCCATAAGAAGACAAAATAAAAAAGAGACAACAAATTATTGATGACCATAGAATTGACATGAACAAGAAAAAATTTCTAGAGCCAAGAGAAGGTAAAGATTTACCACAAACATTGATATCTGTGTAGATGATCCAATTGCAACGCCCAATGTTATGTCCTGGATAAACAGAAGTTAAAAGGGTGAGGAGAGGACACAAACTTCAGATGGTCAAAATTCTCCTCCAATAGATACACTCCAGATACCTACAAGCTTGTCTTTCATGGCAAACATGACTGCACTTGCATGTTCAGCAGCATTCCCAACAATAGGAAGCAAAATGACACTAATAAAAGCCACTGGCATATTCATGGATTCAGATGCACCCTGTAAGGAAAAGAGCTCAGATATATAACCAAGAGAATACAAATAAAACACAAACCAAGTTGAATAAGGTAAACAAATCTACAACACAATCAAACATCATTGAATTTGTTTTATTATCTAAGCTATGGAAAACTGCATGTACAGAAACAACCAAAACTTCTTAAACACTTCAGTGCCGTGGTACAATGCAGATGTTGGGAGCATAATTTTTGCACTCTCTCTATCTGATCAATAGAAGAGAAAATAATGCCAATACCCTGAACTTAAGAAAGCATTCTGACTAAGGTAGCACAGTTTAAATGTAAGTTGGCCACTTTCCCCAGTTTTACAATGAATGCCCAATTCTACATTTTGACAACCATTCCTGTCTCTTTTTTGGATAAAGTGACCAAATGGCTAAAATTCATCCCCACTCACACAACCACACACACACACTCACAAATGGAAAAAACACAACAAGAGAGGGACCCGGCACCGTGGATTCTAAGACAAGGAATGCACATTGGATCCTGGGACTGTCATAACTCATAAGGCTGAAGAAATGAGATGTTGAAGAGATCTTGGAGGAATAAGGAGTAATAGCCAGAGATGATGATAGTCTTATACTTTCGAGAAAAAAACTTTGTTTCTATGCATTTAGCCACTTAATATGATTAAATAACATAACAATTACATGAACCATGTAAAATATGCATTTATACATATATAAGAATTACTTTCTCAGATCAGAGTGCCCATCTCACCATGTTTGAGAGCTGGGATTGAGATCTGAGAGAGTAGATCTGAGAAACTAGACTGTACTACCGCAGATTCTTCTGACCTGGACAAAGGGACAGCAGTAGAGGCTGACATGATGCCAATAGGTCCAGGGTGTGCCAAGCAAGGCAGGGTGCTTGGGGTTGAAAAACATCATGGACTTCAACCTTGCTAATTTCAGTAAGATGTATATGGGGGTTTGGCATAAAGGACGATGGACTGGGTGCAAAAGGTTGTCTTGTCAGACAGAGGTACTACAGGAGATCCATACAGTGGGACATGTCTCCATTTCCATCGAGGCAGATGCCTCATATTTGGAGCAGGATTTTGTAGGTTCAGGATGCTATATGGTGTAGCATCCATATGGTCCTTGCAGTGGCCGGAAATGCCTTTTTTGGTAAGACATGTGGTGTTGCGCAAACAATCGGAAAGTTCTTCCCATTGGCTCTTAACAACCAGCATCCTCCCACTTGGCTATTGCAGATGTTTCTAATTACTGCTTAGCCTGCTTGGGGAGGCAGTTGCACTACACCTTTCAGGAGGACTAGGTGACCTATACATGAGGTTCTTAACTCAAAAGCAGGAGGATTCACACTAGTGTGAAGAGAAATTCAATGTCAAATCAGCTCACACCCTGCATGGAGGTAGGTCCTATATAGAATATTCACCTATCAAATTGGCTAGATGTCAAGATTCATCAAATATGACACCTTATTTCTGCAGTTCTTGGTAGCAGAATGGATATAACAGATAATAAGTATACCTGTATGGCATCTACAAGGTACCCAGATAGTACTGAAATCCACACAGTCAAGACTGCAAGCCAGATTATTGCTTCCCATAGAGATATTTCTGGCTCCTCCTCATCTTCAGAGGAATCATCCTCAGTCTGTACATCTTCCTGTAATTATTAACAGGATTTGTAGGTTACATCATAGACATATAAAAGTGAACAGGCAAGATACACAAAGTACAATGATAAAGGACAAATCCTCAGCTATTAAAAAAGTTCAAATCTTCAAGCAGTGGATGAAGCACATTTAGGGGGAAATGGAAAGGCAGGAGAAAGAATAATAACAATAAAACCCCATAAGGAATCCTCCCTAGGACCTGATTTAAATGGTACAATAGAAAAGAATGGTTCTCACCCAAAATCCAAGTGAAACTACGGTGCAGGCCTATAGCAGTTTACTTTTCTCCTTTACATCCAATCTGGCTACAGTAGAGTAAAATGTGATCAAAGTGAGCAATATTCTCAAGTCTCTTGTACTGTTTTAAACAAGGTTTTTGATTATGCAAATCACAATCTAATAAACCAAGAAAATCTAAATAAAAAGGATTCCAGGCAGGCAGATAAGCAGTCAAGACAAAAGAAATATTATAGTCAATTATTATGATTCAACTTGCATTTGGCATTCTACAATTGAACTTTTTTGATGTCTTCGACGTTCGACCATATTCCCCTAAAAAATCATATTCCCAATCTACAGTCTGCACTCATATGTCTCTGGTGTCAAAAGATCTAAAAGAATCATCAAACCTAAAAAACATCATCACCAGAAGGCTACCATGCAGGCAATTAGGTGAAGTCACGTCCTCATATCCATAGAAATCATATTAATATTTCTGAGGGTGTATCATCGGAAACATCTACCATTCTCCAGTCCAGGCATAGATGTAAGTACTTAGTATTGGCCGAAACCGGCCGGAAACACTGTAGCAAATCCGAAACCATTAAAAATAATATTTTAATCAGTTTCGGCCGGTTTCGGCTCACTCTTTAGGCCGCCCGAGACATCTGAAACCGGCCGAAATGAAACTGAAACTGATCGATACCAAAACTGATACTAACATCCTTGAGTCCAGGTATGCCAGTATGGTTGAAGGTTCGGTGTCAGAAACATACAAGCACCTATATATAGCTGTCTGAAAACTAACATTTTGAAATTAGGCTAGAGCTCAACCTGCAGAGATGACAGGTTATTGGTGGCAGTTCGATGTTAGCACCAACACGTTACAGGTTGCCTTGCTGAAACCTAGCTGGGCCTTCATTTATTTTCTATTCTTTTTTAAATTTATTGATACTCAGATGGGCTTTTATTAATAGGATGCCATTCTCATGAATTTATTGTTTCACAGAGGCTGAACCTCAAGCATTATTCTAATTAGAGAGCTATGCCAGTTCAGAGCAATTTTCTCACTCACTCTGGTTGCTCAATAACTAAGTTCATAGCAGGATTTCTTCATGGTTCAACCAACTGAGCCTGATGGCAGCTTGCCTGGTTCAGGTTTCAATTACTGCTAGAAACATAAAGATCAAATGCCTCTAGTTCATAGCATTCAATGCATGTACTACACAAATGCATGGTATAAAAGATAATTTACTGCAACAAATATCCTTGCAAGGTTAAACAACTCACTTCATTAATGGGATTATAAAGGTTGCGATGACTCTTCAGTTGGAAGACAAGGTAGAAGACATAGGCGACTAACATCACACAGCTGCTAAACCTTGAAAGTGCCATCTCTGATTTTCCATATTGCACCTCAGAATGCGTAAAGTGGAGAACAGCTGGAAACGTAAGACCCATGACCGCCATCAATAGCAATCCTGAGTTCACCACAGCAGCCGCCTGTGACAAATGAACACTAGTTTAATTGGACAACCACAACAGAATGTCATACACTGAATGCACATCCACAGTAAAACAACTGGAATGCTACCTTGTTGAAGACTTGATCTTTTCTATAATGGACAATGCCCCCAGCAAGAAAGGCACATCCAAGAACTAAGAGCATGTTGGATAGGATAGAACCCAACAAAGATTGCTGAACAACACGAATCATCCCATTTTTCAGTGCATAGATTGAAATTATCATTTCAGTTGCATTCCCAAATGTAGCATTCAGGAGTCCTCCAACTGTAAGTGGCAATAGCTGCTGTTAAGGAGTAATCTTTGGAGGATAGGGTTTAATGACCAAAAAGCATTTCACTCATTCATATCATGTATAAATTAATGGAAAATGATGCATAACCTGTAGGGCCTGTGTAGTAGGCAAGCTGTCTGCAAATCCAAATGCAAAAACACATCAGTCATCCAGGGCAGTGCAATTAGACAGGGCATGACAAACAAATGAAAGAAAATAAAGACGAAACAGTTACATCTTGCAACACTTACTCAGTTGCATAACCTAAACGCTCAGCTAACGGAGTTATGCCTATCAGACTGAAAATGAATACCCATCCCTGCAATTTAAAATATATATTAAAATTGGCCATAAAATTTTAGTTCATCATAAACATAGACTTCTTGAATGTCAAACGAATTATGAGTCATCAAGTGCTTGATTACTTGCTCAAACACTATAGCTAAAGCATGACCAAAAGCGCTTGATTACAGCCAGCCATATGGGACAAGATAAATTTTGGGCTATTGATAATTTGATCAAGCACTGAAACTGAGATACATATATGGCCTGGACAGTCAGCTTGTGACTTTGCAGGACAATATGGTCATTTTTTAGCCTTTTAACATGGCTAATACAGCTATCAAAAGAGAAGAATCAAGAGAAGAATAACTTGAACCATCCAGTTAGCCAGCAGGAAGACATTAACATATGCTGCATGCCATCACCATCAGTAGAGTACCTTCCTTCTAGAAGGTCAAACAGAATGAGGTTGAGTAATTACATGGTAAATTACATCAAAATTGGGTCTCAAGAGACACTAGAACGAAATTTAGTGGCCAACTCTAGAAAATCATAAAAGGCTCATTTTTATTTACTTTCAAAGGAAAATGGGGAAATTTAAGTTACTGGATTAGTAGACATCAGCAAGGAATAACTGAGAATGGAGCCTGTTGACTGTTCTTACATTCTTCTCGGTGAGATAATGGAGAAAGATCGCCATAGGTCCAAAAGGCAATAAAAGATTGATCTTCGCCTTGAACAAGACAGTAGAAATACTACTGAACACTCCATTACATGTCTGTTTAGGTATTGATGGCTGGGAAATGTCAAACGAGTGTATCTTCCTTGGAGCCAGTGGCAGACCGACGAGCTTCTCCTCATCTGTATTCTCCTCTAAGTGTCCCATACTCCCATCTACATGAAAACAGTATAACAGGTGATTAAACTAATAATCAGATTGAGAGGAATACATAAAAAGTGTGACAAGTATACTTAATGGACATATTATTTCAAACTCTGATGATGTACCCAAACTTTTCGGTTCCGGGAGCAACCTATATAAAGAGACTCATATACAATACAGAAAGCGAAACCAAAAGATAAAATAGACATGGGTAACAAAGGAACAAAAGTAAATAGCAAAAGGGGCAAACAACATTGTCACATTATGCTTCTTCGCTTTAGAGTTTCTCTTTTCCCGATTATGGCTTGAGTTCACTTGGTGCACTGCAGATGGTGCACCCCTTTTCTTAGATTTTTTTTTTAAACATATGTCCAAATCATGAACTATGTATTCATACAATCTGATCGTTCATCCAATGATCCAAAAAAGAAAAGAAAAGATGAAGACCATATGTCCCAGCCAATGGGGCTATCATTTCCATCACTTTGGGCACATATGATTTTTTCGGGATCATCTGATTGACAATCAGATTATAACGAGTGCGTGCACTGGGGCTAGCACCCTGTCTGAGGTGCACCAAGTAAAAATCTTATGGCTTTGATGCCCTGATTTGGGACCAGTTTGTTTTCTGGCCTCTGAATTGGATTTCAGCCCAGGTCATATATTCTCACTCCCCGAGCACCATCCCATCCCTTAATTTAGTGAATACATGATGTAAAATTCTGCTAGCAAGAACAAGCAAAATGAGCACGAAGTTTGATTGACCTCCTACCCACTAACAATGCATTCTAACATGCCACTTCATAAACATCCCCCATCTTTGAGATTCATCTATCCCTTCCAGATTGACTTTCCTTTTTCCATCCCAACGAAAGCCTTTTGCACTTCTCTCCATTATCTGATATCCTCTTTGGGCTTTCCCCACTGTGTCAATTTTTATCACAATGCTTAGAACACAATCTCATGCTAAGTTTAATTATATTGGTTTATACTTTATACAAGTTACAAATTGACCAGTGAAGAATTGTATGAAAAGAACTACAGAATAGACACCCACTGGAAGATCAAACATAGAGGTAAATATTCAAGTATAAGGAGTATCGTCCTCAAAGAGGACTCTCAAGTTTATGCATATTATCTTAGCTTCCAACTTGAACCCATTATGAGACAAAAGAGAAAAGAATCATAAGCTCTCCACACACCATGTCCAAGAACACATGTATGCACATACATCCCTCCCTCTTATGGAAATTTTAGTTTATTCATTCTTCCTCTTCAATGAAGACATATTCCTTAGGAGTAAAGACCGTAGTATGAGAATAATGAGATATGTATTCATATGTCTTCCTAGCTACCCATTTCCAGGTACCTATATACTGTCTTTTATTGAGGATTCAGTTTCTCCTTTTCTTTAAATGACTGTACTTCCAAACTTATAAGCAGGGCTCATTTTCCATCAGCCCAATTTTGATAGCACTCTAACCTCCTATTCCTGCCACAATCCCAAGGAAGAACTGTAAGCAAGTAGGTGTTCCGGGCTCCTCATCTCCAAGCTCATTTATGTTGCTGCTCTCATTAACACCCAATTTTCTAAGTTTTAAAATCGCAGCACAATGAATACAGTGGATGGTGTAATTATGAAGCATTTTCTGAAAATCTATTTGTCAAAATATGATTTTTGGGGGGGTGGAATCTGTGATGAAGGAATGCACAAGGTTCCAAGCATGTGCACAATAAATGTATACCCTTATCATCTACTTTATTTACCCTAACCTACTCCCAACTGTCTTTTCTTTTATCTCCCATGCATGGTTGCTAGGTGCCGGGCTATTTTACTAGATCATCTTATTGACAAATATTCCTGGATCATAGACCAATATAAATACTTATGTTCTCCCATCTCCTATGGTCCACTCATGTGTGCCATTTTCAAAATGCCATTGAAGACGCTAATTGTGCTCTTGAGATGGAGGACATGGAAGTTCCAGAGTTCAGAAGACATTTCGATGGGACAAAGTCACCTAGAATTGATAACTTTTACACACAACCTTGTATCCAGACATATTGAGTCCATGTATTGGTCTTCCAAAAGAATGTGGAATCACAGGACCTAAGGCTCTTCTAATCTCTCCCATGTCAGGTGAACATATCCCCGCAATGAAGATGCAATCACTACCGAGCACCAGATTCCTCACGTTCCTTCAATTCCTCAAGATACTTAGAAAAAATAAAAAATGAAAAGAACATAAGGAAAGAGTGATTTTGAAGTCCTAGATCGCAGAAGTCTTTCATCCCAGACTAGTTTTCAAGAATCAAGCATCAATCGTGCACGCCATAAGTATAACAGTATGAAAATCATGAGAACTAGTGAGAAGAGGCATATATTTTCTGCAGTTTCCATCATCAGTTTCTCATCTGTCGCAAAGAAGAGGGCGCCTTCTGACCCAAGGGAGATGCTGGAAAGGGTGCAGCAGGAAGAAATCTATGATGCGGAGGCGATGACCCGGACTGAGATGGAATTGAGTTCTCCATGAGGCGCCACAATGTACATCTCGGAGAAGTAAAGGTCCAGAAAGAACCAAGGCAATAGAGAGGAAAGCGAACGAGAAAGGACATGCAAGGAAGGAATGAAGGAAGCTCAAAACTGAGATGCGGAATTCCGTCTCCGACGCGGATCCATCATATTGGGAATTCAAGGAAAGCTGAATCTGGTAGTCGGATGGGTGATCGCACGGCATCGAACGCCGAACAGCCCTACCCATCTACTCGTATATAATCGGAAAAAAAAATTCTAACCGGCGGGGATGATTAGTTGAAATGTCAACATGGAAAAGGAGAAAAGAGTAGGGGGAGGGGAGGGGAATGACAGGTGGGCAAAGAAGGCTCACCGGGGCCTCCGCCCCCGCCCTTTCCCATCTCTGCAGTGCCGGCGGCTGGTTCCCCGCGTCTGCTTCTGCTTGGTTCGTCCTCTTCCGTCCCTCCGATGTCTGGGGCCAGGAGAAGTACGGCCCCTCACGCAACGGCATCTAAGCGGGAAGACGGGGATGACGACGGGGAAGGTAGGCAGCTGAGGACGCGCAGGAGCGGCAGGCGCTGGATCTGCCTCATCCCCACCATGCTCCCGACGGCGTCCGCTTGGCACCGGGGAAGCGGGGATGGATCCCGGAAGCTGCAGGAGGAGTGCGAGGACGTCGAACGGAAGGGCGAGGCGCACGGGGGCGACGAAAACGCGAATACGGCGACGACGCGAGGAGAGAGAGAGGAGGGTCCACAAAGATGAGGAGAAGAAAACAACAAAGAGAAGAGATGTGTAAAATAGAGAGAGAGAGAGAGAGAGAGAGAGAGAGAGAGAGAGCGGGGGGTGCGGCCAGCCGAGAGCCGAGAAGGTCGTGCGCCGCCGCCGCTGCTCCCCCGCCTTCTCACCATCACCAACGTCCGTGCCATGGTCGGTGATCAAACGCCGATAAAGTCCACACGGTTCGCGCGCGCGCAGGAAGCTTCGCGGAAGGACACCCGGCCTGCTCCGTAAATAAATAAGAAAAGCCAGCCGGCTCTTCTCGTACTTATTAAACACTTCGTCGAGAGAAGCCGCTGGCGTCCAACGTGTTCGGTCTTCGTGGCTGCAACCCCGTGGTTAACTCGCATAGTCAAAGTTGCCAAGACTTGACCTTAATGGTCGCCATTACGTTACATCCCTTATTTACTAATGTTTTATTTCAGTAAATTTCCTTATTAATTTCAGTTCAATTAAGAGTCTTTTTCTTCATCGTTTCTTCTATTATTATTTTTTGAGTGGATAATCTAATGGTCAAAGACCACTAAACATCAACGTAAACCCAATGTCCTGAAATCAAACTTTAGGCGCGTCCATCGTTTCTTCCGTTATCCTTATTGTTAGCTATCTTTGACAATTAGGCAACAAGAAATCTAGAAAATCGAATTCAATGGGTCGTTAGATAAGACATAAAATTGAAAAATGAATCTTCTTAACAAAAAATACACGAGTATTGTTTTTTTATATATATATATATATCACGAAAAAATATTTATTACCCTCTAAATAGAGTAAGAAAAGTAATATGAATTGTCTTTCAGATAATTTTATTAGTTAAAAAATTGATAAGATTTTTTTATCACCTTTTTTTAACTAATAAAATTATTTTTAAAACAATTTACATTATTTTATTGACCTTTTAAATAAATATTCCTCATTCTTTTGTTGGGTAAGCGTTCTGGTGGGGTTCGCGTCGAACTGCTCGGTCCGATGTCGAAGTACCCGTCCCTACATGCAACAAGGTGCCCACATTCTCGTGTCTGGCATGACGCAACCGCGAGGGAGCGGGGATTCCAACGTTGCTTTGCGGCCCCCACTGCTCTCCCGGTAACTCCTACCTACCGCCCAACGCTCCAACAAAAAGTCTTCAACCGTACCAACTCCCGGAAGTCCCATCTCCTGTTAAAGCTCTTCCCATTCCATATTCACATTTTTTGAATTTTAATCTTTAATCTTGTGTGTAGTGAAGTTATTTGGTCTTTATTTTTTTTAGAAAAAAATAGGTTCCGAGGGGGGTACATTTCTGATGTGTGTTTCATGTGAGTTTCGAAGTCAACACATTTTTTGAAAAGAGAAAAGTTTATTGCACTTGTGCAAAGTGCACAAGTACAATCCACATGGATTTTTTACCCATATGACACCAATTTTTATGGTGCCACATGGATAAAAAATCTATGTGCATGATGTCACATGGGTAAAATGCCAATGTGACTTATACTTGTGTATTTTGCTTGAAAAATAAAAAAATATTAAAAAAATCTGCCACACAACCCAAATTAAGGTGTAAGAAGATCATGTCAATTTGTGGCAACTTTTACTCCCTTTTCTAGAGTGCATATAAACATTTACTAGTAAACAAATTAAGCAGCTCATCAAATAAGAGTGAGCTTGTTGAAAAGTTCGGTAGCATTGTGAAACTCTCTATCCCCCTTCACAAAAATTATTCATCTTTGAAGATGTCAATAAGAGTTGTTTTCATTGGGCTATGCTTTTTTTTTTTTTTTGGTTAGCGGTCCAGTGACATCCGCCACTGGATAACTCAACGCTGCCCCGGGATCGAACCCGGGGCGAAACGTCCCCCCACACCCACAATGTCCAACCCACCTACAGGCGGCGGACTTCATTGGGCTATGCTTGTTCAAAGCAACAGCAGCTACATCCACACCATGCACCAACTTAGAGTCTGACGTCAATTGTGCTAGAGTTCTCTAAAAATAAGAGGACTTGGCTTCTTCATTTATCTTCAAGTGACAAAGTCATTTCAAATGTAAAGCGATGTTCAGATTGTGACCAGAGGCTTCCTCTGCCCCACACCCACAAATTGAAATATAGATTAATGGTCTTTAAGTTCCTAAGTCTTTTGACATTTCACATTTGCTACTGCTTCAATCTACCTATTTAACCCAAAACTCTTTAAATCATTTAACTCTTAGCCATTACTCTACACAGTTAACATCCGTTAGTAAAAGGAAAAATATGTCATCTCTTCTCTTGGAATAGTGAGAGAGATAGAGAAAAAGAAAGAGTAATATTGAAAAAGTGAGGCATATTTATCTTTTTCTTTCTCTGACGCGAGTAAAATTAAAAACCCACCTGACCTGTGAAGGGAATGACAAGGTTCTTTTGTATAATGGAAAGGATTTGATGGCCTTAGATTGAATAGTGGGAAAATATTGTCGCCAACCAAATTGCTCAGCTGAACTACCCAACTTAGATACAAAAGATCGGATCTCATAGCACATAGATTGTTGCCAGTCGAGTTGCTCGGTTGAACTGCTCTACCTAGATACAAATTAAAGGCCGGCCTTTTATAGGCTGGACAATTATTAGCCTAGCAACTCGACTGGCACAAAGTTGCTCTCTTAAATAGTTGGATTTGAAGGTCTAATACAAATTGGAGAGGAGGAGAATTGCAAAGGCTCAAAGTCTAGAATCAACACAAAAGATGACAACCCATTAAATCCATATAGGCACAAACAATACTAAACACTAAAGCCCTAAAAGACAAGACACAACAAGGTGCCATCAGACGACAATCACAATCCACGTGGAGTGATCCTCAAACTCGAAGAACTTTAGGGATAGCTCGAGTGACCAGAACGCCACCGAGAAACTTATCTCGTAACTACACCATAAAAAAGATTAACTTTATCCTGGGGGGAAGAGCTCACTTATGGAGGCCCCTAGCATGGCTCTAAGAAAACCTAGTCCTACATGGTATCTACCTTATATTCTAGTTGACAGGCTCCTAATAGAATTGTTCCCAAATCCTAAGGATACGAAGGGGCCAAGATAGGGATGAAGTGCCTTGTGCAGGGCAAATAAGCTCTTAGAGTCCCTTAAGGATTGCAGTCCAACAAGCACCCCCCTCGAGATATCCCTAACTTGTCTGACCAGGGCAGAGTTGATAAGGGGGCATGCAGTTATAAATTCTCAAAGATCTCTCTCTGGTAAAAAGTAATACATAACTCTCTAGTGAAGAACGATCCCGCATCCTCTAGCCACCTCTTGCTCTTTTTGGTCTTGCTCGAAGCATCTTCCTAACTTAAGCATCAGAGGGTTTTCTTTGGGAGTCACCTTTTAGGACCCTTGATCTTCTGTCTCTTGTGCAGATCTCCTCAATGGTCTCAAGCAAATTTCCATCATCTAATTCCCGCACTCCTCATTCGACAGTCTGCAAATAAGATACGAGATCGAGCCTTTTCACAAATATTAAACAATTTTAGGGGATTGAAAGTTAAAAAAAAATGAACTCTAGATTTGATTAGATGAATTATGAAGGGATTGGTGAGTGTTGGGGATTGAGTTTCACAATAGCTACATAGAGAGGGGGAATCTAGGCCTTCTGGTCCAAACTGTAAGACCTCGTAATCTAGCTAGGTCCAACATGTGATAGTCCAATTATCAAACATGGCCCACTTAGCAAAAGTTCGAAAAGGCCCACTTGATGAAGTTCAGTTACCAAACAGGGCTCATGAAGCGCCAACGAGTACTTGATCTGCCAATCCCAAGGGGCGGGCCTCTATCTCAATGTTGATGCTAGAAAGACAACCCAAATGACACTGGATAGCTCCCCAGTTAACACCTTGGAATGCGCAATGGTAAGAAGCTAGCTAGCCTCGATGTCTACCTCAATAGACCTTAGCTCGACAAATGGACCGACAACTTATGACCTAGAGGATTTTTCACTTGACCGACTCTTAAACTGACAAATTAAGCCTTAACTTGATGGAGAAGCGGTAGACACTCTTGACCCGATTAGTTGGTCTGAAACATACCAACAGGGAGTAGGAACTCCAAAGCCTAATATAACATCCACCTAGACTGAGCACATCTCCATGCATGTGTCAAAGGGATATGTCTCGTATCACCCCCACACCCCCCTAGTGTCAACGTCAGAGCATGTTGTGTGTACGGGTGGTTGACTTAAAGGTGCCCCCATTTATGCCAGCAAGATATTCTTATGCCAACAAGATGGTCTGTGCATAGTAGGCAAAGACTACTAAGTCCATGGCCACGACTATTCCTACGACCATGTTGCATGAGACCAACTGGAAGGCTCATCGTGCATAAAATTCAGAGGAGACCCTTCGATTAGAGGTATGTGATAGTATTCTTGACATACCAAAGTTGTAGGGAGTAATCTCGAATCATTCATCTTCTTGCTCTAACTCTTGTCGAGACCTGATTTAGATATCAGATGATTTTCTCTATGGCGCAACTGATCCCAAGACTCTCTAATCCTCTACTCTTCTTTGCAAGTTCTTCTTTTGCAGCTGTGGATCACTGTCCAATTTTTTAATCTCCTCAAGTCATCAAACAATCACGATTGAGGCCTCTCCACTACATATGACTAAGCAGTGAAGTGCATACATAAGCGAACTTTTCTGTGACTAATCAATTTTGAAATGTATGTGCCTCTAACAACCATCTACACCCTCCACATTTGCAAATTCCTGTTTGTCTCCTCCCTAAGAGGATGGAGCTGAACAATGAGAGAGTTTTTGTTAGCTAGGTAACAAGATTGTTTGGCACTCACTTGGCATGACGTGCATTGATCAAGCCAAGTTTAATTACCCCTCACATTGGCCCGGCCACGTCTTGATAAATTAAAGTCAAGACTCCTCGAATGACTTGGGCAAAGATAGACATCGAGATGCACAAATAGAAAAATTTGGAGCACACAATTATAAGAGAATATATATACACATCTTCTTCTTATTGAATGTCCATCACATAGAATGTGACTGAGCACCCAATGAAAAAATGATAGGTATGGACATCACCTCCATTTAATGTGCTCCAAACTTTTCTCTTGCACAAGTGAGTCAGCTGGAGACAAATCGATAGGGGTGGCAATGGACCGGGCCTGAACCGGGCCCGTGCTGAACTGGCGGGATCCGGGGATCCAGCCGGAGGCGATGCACCATGACCTCTGGGGGGATGCCTGGAAGCTCGTCATCAGACTAGGCGAACACGTCCAAATTGGCCAGCAGGAAGGCTGTGTAGTGCTGCTGCTCGGCCTCTGTTAACAAGGCACCAATGTACAAAACGTGTTCGGGATCTTCGTCCACCCGAATGGGGATTAAGTCTTCCGCAGGCGTCCCTCGGCTGGTGGAAGGCTGATCGGAGGTTGGAGGGGCTGCATCAGCGAGTGGTTGCTTGTCCCTTAAGGAGAGGACATAGCAACGACGAGACTCGCGCTGACAGCCGAGCACCTCGCCCACTCCGCTTGGGGTAGGAAATTTCATCTTCTGATGGAGTGACGAAGGTACTGCTTTGATACGCCTGATCAGACCTCTGCCAAGGATAGCATTGTATCCAGGCATGTTGTTGATGACCAGGAAATCAACAATTTTGGTCACAGCCTTTGGAGCTGTTCCCAAGGTGATCGGAAGGCGAATCCTTCCCATGGGCTGGACCGAAACTCCCGAAAAGCCGAACAGTGGCGAGTTTACAGGGGTGAGTTGATCGGTTCGCAGACCCATGAGGACAAAACAGTCGTAAGCCAAGACGTCAGGGGCGCTTCCATTATCTACCAGAATTCGGCACACATTACAGTGGTTGATGGTGGCCGAGACGACCAACGCATCAGTGTGCGGGGTCGTAACCCCTACAAGATCTTCGTCCGAGAAGGTTATAGCCTCCTCGGGCGGTGCGCGTGCAGGACTGGCAGGGTATGGGGCCGAACGAACAGCCGAAGGCCTGTCTACGACATGCACTCGCCTTGCATAATCGCGTCGGCTTCGAGTGCTTTCTCCGCCTGCGCCGAAGCCTCTCGCGATCACGTTGATCTTCTGCCCATTGGGCTCGTTGTTGATCGGCTGCTCGGGAGTGCGATCTCGGCGTCGGGGGCGCTCTTCGTTCCGGCGCACGAACAGTCCAAGGTAGCCGCGCTTGATAAGGTCTTCAATTTCGTCCTTAAGCTGGCGGCACTCGGAGGTGTCGTGGCCGTGGTCGCGGTGAAAGCGACAGTATTTATTTTGATCGCGCTTCCGGGGGTCGGAGCGCATTTTTTGTGGCCACCGAACAAATGCCTCATTCCTGATCTCTGCCAGGATCTGTTCGGGAGCCACGGTGAGGGGGGTGTAGTTGGTGAAGGGGCGCGGACGGCGCGGAGAATCGCCATTGCACCGTCCCTTCTTCCGATCTCGGTCGGAACCGTTGTCGAAATGCCGCTTCTTGTCCGACTGCTCCCCCTGCTCGGCCCTGCTCGCCGCCAGGCTCTCCTCGCAAGCTGCATGGCGCTGTGCGATGGAGAGTAGTTCGGCGAGGGTGGCAGGTTGCTGGACGCCGAGGGTCCTCTGCAAAAAGCCATCGCGAGTGCCCTGGATGAGGGCACTGGTTGCCAGAGGGACGTCCAAGCGCGAGATGCGAAGCGCCTCTGTTCGGAACCTCTTGACGAAGTCCCAGAGTGCCTCGCCTTTCTTCTGGCGCACAGCCAGAAGAGAAGCCGCCGTTCGCGGCTGCGACCTCCCGCCGAGGAAGTTGTCCCTGAAGGACTTCTTCAGTTGGCGGAAGGAGGTGATGGAGCCCGCAGGGAGGGTTTCAAACCAGGCCCTGGCGGTCTCTTTGAGTGTTGCAGGGAAGGCCCTGCATTTAGCCGCGTCTGATGCTCCGTGGAACACCATGTGCGACTCGAAGCCGTGGATGTGGTCGGCCGGGTTGGTCGTGCCGTCGTAGGGAGCGATGGTGGGTAGAGGGAGCTTGGAGGAGACTTGGGCCTCCAAGATCTCCCTGCTGAAAGGGGATCGGAAGTCCAAGTCATCCTCCGCTGGAGCTTTCCCCTCCGCCCGCTGGACCATCGCGTCCATACAGCGCTCCAGATCGACCACGCGCTTGAGGCGCCTGGCGAGCTCCTGCTCGGAGTTGGCGGGGCCCCCTCGTCCAGAGGCGTGGGAGTTGCCTCCCATGACTGATCGCGGCGGACGGGGGGAGACAATAGAGCGGCGAGGCGAGCGGCCGCGGCGCTCTGGTGCCCGCTCCTCCGACGGGGCCCGGAGGGACCGGCGCGGCGACTCCGCCTGCTGCTCCTGAGGCACCGGGGGGACGCGGGAGCGGCGATGCGACGATTCCGCCTGCCGCTCGCGCGGCAGGGAAACCGCCGGGGCCGCTGCTCCCGCCAACTGGGCCTGCAGGGCGAGGCAGACGCCCGTCAACTGCTGCATTTGCCCCCGAAGCTCTGCTACTTCGAGGGCAGTTGCAGGTGCGGCAGTCGTTGGTGCTGGGATGTCGTGGTTTGCGCCGGCGGTGGCGACGGCGACGTCACCAGGGGGGGATCGGCGACGGGAATCCCCTCGCGACTGGCAAGACCTTGTCGCCCTGCTTCCTACATTCTGGTATGAGGATCGTCCTCGAGCCATGGCAGCGTCGTTCCCACAGACGGCGCCAAATGTGGTGGTATAAACCTGTTTGGGTCTGAGCCAAACGGGCCTCCACTAAAAAGAATAGGGAAGACGATCGCTGGTGAGGACGAAGACCTGCAAAACCAGAAGAGGATCAGGGGGGGCCCGGTGAAGACCGGGGAAACCCTCCGATGCCTAAGTCAGTAAGGAACTTGCGAGGCATGGGGTTTCGGAGTATGAGAGCGTGTTCGCGTGAGGAAGAGAACGTACCTTTGCATGGTACTGCACCTATGTCTTTTATAGGCGTCGGCGCCAAGGTCAACGTGCGTAACGTAAGGTGGATCGTGCCTGAAAAGGCGCCTTGATGGACGCACATGACGGGAGGAGTTACGCCCTCAGGTGCCCGTTGGGCTGCCAGGCAGTTCGTGCCTCTTGATGGTGGAAGACGTGGCCTGGGACGGTTACAACCGCTCCGAAAGCCAGAGGGCCTGCTCGGAACCCTGTGAATACACCTTCCGAGCAGGTGACCTACACGGAGGTCGAACACGCTGTTCGGTGATATTGAAGGTTATTCCGCGCAGCAAGGTAACTGTTCCTGTTCGGAAGCCTTCCGCGGTTGTTCGGTCGCGGAAGGACAGATGACCTGCTCGGGGTCATGCCGCCACGAGGCTTAACAGCATCCGATCAAGGCGGCGGTATCTAGGAGATCTTCACATCATCTTGGAAGGGATGTGGCCCGTTGGGATGGGGCCACGTCAGCTGACAGGACATGCGAGGGCCATAGTGGGCCATCATGACCTAGGTGGCCAGATTTGGCCACCACACTTGCCCCCCACGCTCTCGAGTGGCTCGGTGAGACGAGCGCTTCGAGGGCGTCACTTCCGCATTTAATGCGATGACCCGCTGCGGGGTGCCGCCGTTTGGAGCCTGTCAAACGGCTAACCCACCATGATGGGTGCGAACCCGTGTCGAGCCCGGAGCGTCGTCGTGGTTCTCGAACGGCCGTCGGCACTGTACCCAAGAGGGAATTTTTGAAACTGGAGGGAGTGGCGTTTCGGGGCCCGCCTCGAATTTCGTGCCCTTCCCCTTCCTTATAAGGAGGAGAAGGGGCGAAGACGGGAACTTACGCTTCTCAGAAACCTTCCAGCTTTTAGCCTTCGTGCTTCCTTGCCTTCTCCTGTTTCCATCTTCTCCTTCGTCCCCTTGCGCCGTTGCCGCTTCCTGCGATCTTTCCAACGATGGCGAGCGGAGGGAAGGCCGCTGCCGGAGCGAGCGGAGTGACAGTCGCGGCGTTGAGCGGTCCACGGTGCCGCCACTTCAGCGGGCTCCGCGAGCGCTTCCGGATCGGGGACGAGTACGAAATCATCGACGCCAAGGAGAGTGACTCGATCCTGGTGAACAAGCCAGGCTGTCTGCTGCTCTCCGTGGACCACCTGGAGGCAGGCTTTCGGCTGCCGTTGCCGGAGGTGGCGAAGGCGCTCCTGAACATCTGGGGCGTTTCGCCAATACAGCTGATGCCCAACACCTGGAGATACATCTGTATCTTCAGCGTTATCTGCAAGCTCAAAGAGATCCGAGGCTCGGCGGACGTTTTCCGAGCTCACTTCAAGCTGTCTGCTTCGCGGGCGTCAGGAGCAGACATCTACTACGCCAAGCACCGAACAGACCGGATGCACATTGGCCTGTCCAACAAGTACTCCAACAACAAGGGTTGGATGGACCGGCTACTTTTTGTGCGCCACCGGAGTGGTGCCGAGTGGGGATTCCCCACTGTTATCCGCCCGGCGCGGAAGGATAGCTTTCCGAAGCTAATCCAGGATGAGGCGAGGGCATCGGACAAACTTCTCCGAGCAGGTGTTCGGAATGGAGAAGGATATGTGATCGAGTTTATGCTCGTTAAGTACGAGCTCAGCAAACCGTGGAGTAAGTAAACTATCTCTTGGTTGTTTACTCTTAGGTTTGGTGACCTCATACTAACTTCTCTTCTTCTTCTTTGTGCGCAGCGGCCGCAGAGCTGGAGGCCGGAAGGGATCAAGAGGCGAATGAGGATTTCGCCGAACAGATCCCTATCTTGGCGTACAGGGTGTTCGAAGACGATGATGCTGTCGCCGTTGCCCGGGTTCCCTTTGCAGTGAGGGTTGGTGCCGTGGTGACAACAGCGCTTGTTGCCCCCTCGCCAACTGGGGGGCGCCCAGCCAAGGCGCAGGCTCCTGAAAAGGGGCCTGCAAAAATTCGTTTGAAGAAGAAGGCCACCAAAGAGGTGGTTACGGCTGGTGCTCGGGCCTCACCAGCGAAGGGTGATGGAGCGAGCCGTCCCTCTGTTTCTGCCAAGAAGAGGCCAGTCTTGTTCGATGAGAGTGCTGAGGAGGAAGAAGAGCTCCATGCCCGGAAGAAGAAGAAGACTGTCCCCGCTACCCCTCCGCGTGACGAGGAGGGGACTGAAGAAGAAGGGGAAGCGCAGTTGCTGCTGCGTAGAGGAAGTAGGGCCGTGCAATCGGCCGATCAGGGAGTGCCACGGATGGCCTCCGTGACCCGCCCTGAGGTCGCACAGAAAATGGCGACCGAGCTGGGGCTAATTTTTGTAAGTGAGGGGTCCGAGAGCCCTGCTGGAGGAGAGGCCGGGGGCTCCACCTGCGCGAGGGATAGGGAGCCCTCCGGTGCTTCCAACGTTGGAGGTGCCGAACACTGCGTTCCCAGCAACACCGTGGAGGTATCCTCTAGGAGGAGCGGAGAGGTCGCGGCGTCTCCTGTTCGGCGGGAGGAGGACGCTGGTGCAATGGCCCTTTCCGCCCCTGTCGAAGAGGCAACTAGCAGCGCAATAGCTTCGGTGCCGAACGCAGCTCCGCTAGAAGGCCAGGAAGTGGTTCCTGCTGCAGGGGCCACTGAAAAGGTGGCTGCGACGACGGGGACGTCCGAAGAGGCTGCTGCTACCCTTGGGGGTGTCCTGCCCCCCATGCCCCCCACCGAGGTGGTTGCTGTTGTAAATGCAACTTCCAAGGTAGTCGAGGATTCTGGGGCGGATGTTGCGGGTGCTGGGGACGGTGTTCGGGCTGAAGAGTCCGAAGACGACTGGAGACCCCTTAGCGAGGCGCTGCAGAAGAAGCTTCCTGCAGACCCTTCGGTGGCGGCTCTGGAGGCGATCCTTCGTCGCATGGAGAGCGCGCCCAGGGAGCTGCCCTCGAGCCCTACTGCTTCTCACCTTGACTAGCTGGCGAGGTGCCTAGACCTTCCTGCCGAGCAGACCCCGGAGAGGTCAGCGGAAGGTTACCTCCCAGAGGTCCAGGGGGGAGATGGTGTAGCACCCTTGATTTTTAAAATCCAAATAAAATAAAATTTTTATTTAAATAAATGAGATGAACCAATTTAATTAGAATAAAAGGGAAATAAATAGAAACAAAGGGAATTAAAGCAATACCCATTAAGCTAAATTATTGATGGGTTACTCTAATAACCCAAACCCAATGAAATGGGCCCAAATAGGGTTAGCCCATCATGGAATGAGAGGTAAATAGGTGAAATTCGTACCTAATTAATTAAATAAATAGAAAATGGTTAAGATAAATGCTAAATAACTCATATATATCTTAAATAAGAGTCCTTACACCACCCTAACCCTTTGGCCACGAAATTAGCTCTCTCCCTAGTCATATTAGGTGGATAAATAAGAGAAAGTGGGAGATAAAGAAGGAAATTTAGAGTTTAATGGAAAGGAGGACTCTTATAATGACTAGGACTCCTATAGTTGGCCATATACATCAAAAAACTCATCCTTAGCAACCCATTTTCGTGGCTAGAGCTCTGGAGAAAGAGGAGAAGGGCTGGAGACAAAGGAGCAAGGAGGAGGAGGCTAGAACAAGAAGGGTTTTCAGATTTTTCGTCATCTAAACTAGGGTTTTCTTGCTTCACGAAAAAGGTAGGAAATCTCTCAAGCAAAAATCGTGAAATAATTACCCTAGGTAGCCTTCATGTACCTCTTCAAAATCCCTATGGTTTCGTTGTATTTCGTTCATCCATTTGAGCGAATTTAATTCGTGAAATCCTGCTGTTCTCATGAACTGAGGTCTCATGTTTTCTCTAATTCCCGATATGTACTTGTTCACATGACATGATAAAATTCTCAGTTATACTACATTACAATAGCTTTCAAACGCCCCTGGTCTTGCTTCATTTCGATCTCCCATGAGGGAGAATTAAATCTTTGAATATCTATCAGATCTGTGCACTCGACCCTTCTTGTTTCCTTTTTAACCTCATGCAAACTTGACATTATTCTATGATAAAATTATCATAAATACTACTACATGTTAGCTTTCAAACGCTGCTAGTTTCATAATTTTTCATCATGTATACATCTCTAATTAATTCATTGAACTCTGACTACACCTGTTTAGGTCACCGAAAAGTAACCTGATCAATGCATGTCTAAACCTTGTCTATTTTCAAATTAATCGTGCATGTTGATAGATATACATGTCTACTTTCGTTTAAAACTGGTTTCATGCTTTTTGGATCACCGTACTATTTTATATAGAATTTAGAACGTCTCTGTATCACAGAGGACTCGCCCAGAGAAAAAGGGAAAAACCAGGACCGCCCCTGTTATCGCGGCGGCGCGATACGCCGCGATAAGAGGAGTGTCGCGGTCGGCCTTCAGGACGCGTCATGAACGCGACGGGCCTCGCCGCCGCGTTCCCAAACCCGAACCGGGCTAGGCCGGCCGGTTCGCCTGTCGCGCCAGGCTGCACCACCGCGACATGATCGCGACAGGACACCCCGTCGCGTTTCAAAGATTTCGGCCAGAACTATTAAATTGTGTACATGCCCTGCTGTTTTGGCTATTTAACCCTTAATTAGCCATGATTAAACCATGTTATAATTAATTTGACTTGTTAAATTAATAAAAACGACATTTGCACGACTTATCATATCCTCAAGATTTCTTTACACTTGCACACACATAACATTGTAAATTGCCATTTGACCTTGATAAATTATGCAATAATGTATTCGGTAAATTATCGAAATAAATGATTAAATTATCCTATTTTGTTAAATACAATTGTTTCCTTTTTGACTCGCGCATTTTATCTACCGTTACCGTTTTCCCTCGGCCTTCGAGCACTCGAGGCACGACGGACCCGTTTTCTACACACTTTTTCTTAACTTGGACCACCTCTCCACCGGGAATACTCTCGACTGGACCAGGGACTCCTTGTCAAGACCTCCGTAAGTCTTCTTGGTTTTGGCGCACGTCCTTAGTCAACGAGCTGGTTGTACCCTAAAACCCGTTACACTCTCAAGGAGCAGTACGATCCATGGCCTTAGTGTTCCTTCTCGTCTTGAGTTCACACCGGACCACTTGACCCGTGTACACAGCACGGCTAAGGGGCGGTTGTGACTTCTACCAGACTGCCGGTACCCGACCTGGTGCCGTGCAACCGTTACTATCGTGTGTTTCTCGTCATTTTACATATATGTCCCTATCTCATCTACAGTCTCTTTACTCTCATCTGTTCACGTTCTCTCTACACTCTCGTCTAGTTCATCTACTACTCTCATCTATTCTTGGTACTCTCTTGGCCATTTTGTGATTGTCTAAGATAACAAACATGACTATGCTAGGCAACATAATAAGGGCCCGATCTGGTCCTTGGGAGGAGCACCTGAAAGGCTATAACTCGCGGGGGTCTAATGATCAGGTGATGGCATACACCAAACGCATGACTATCAAGATTTAATCTAAGACAATTCACAAACATTCCTGTACATGATACTTGACTTGTGGTTGATAAAATGATCGACCAAACGCATGTTACTTGCTTTACTTGCTATCGTGACTTGTGCACTGCTGTGCAATTACTTGTTAACTTGAAATATGGCCAAATCTTTTGTACTTGTTACCTATGAAGGTATTCTTGTCTTGTGAACTTACTGGCACGACTATACCTGATCGTTCTCGTACTTGCTCGTTCATGTTAGTTATCCTGCTTGATAAAAGGTTAAACACTTTAAACCTGCTTGTTTACATGAGATATTAAGTCCTACTGAGCGTTATTCGCTCATCCTGCATTTTTATTTAATGTGTTTCAGGCGAGTATGACGATGACCACACTCACGAGGACGGGACTGAGGATGATGCTCAGGAGTGACCCCTTTCCAGCAGCCAAGGCTTTCTAGTAGTAGTCAGTTAGAATAGTTATGAGTTAGTGAGTCAGATAGTCATTTATGTAATAGTTTGATTTTGAATAAAGTACTCTGGGCCCTAGTTTTGGCTCTGATACGTTGATGTATTGGTCAGTTAATGAGTTATTAGTGAATGTAATGGAGGTTGTTGGATTATTAATGAAATTGGAGTTTAATTGGTGTTATCCAATTGTGCAATGGTTTGTTATTTATTCTCACTCTGTACTATTTAATAACTGTAATCCCGCTCCGATATTCCGCGTCGGGGCGTTACAGATGGCTTGAGCGATGTTGACGTTGAAGCGCTCGCAGATGGAATGTCCAAGTCGCTGGGCATCCTGAAGGTTCTGGCTGTTCGGGGCCAGAGACAAAAATACCTCCAAGAGGCGCAGACAGCTTTCTGCGAAGACCTCACCGCGAGGCATAAGGCTCGCGAAGCAGCGCTGGAGGAGGAGGTCAAGGACCTCAAAGCTGCCCTCCAAGCTTCGAAGCTGGAAGCTACCTTGGCGCGGGCTGAAAAAGACGCCCTAGCCAAGGTAGTAATGGATGCCGGAGCCCGCGCGGTTGCTGAGTTCAGAGCCAGTCCAGAATATAAGGAGGACCTGGAGCAGTATGGAGCCCGCTGTTACAGGGTGGGTCTCAATGCTGGAAAGGATCTCGGAGAACGGCTTTCCTGGGTTGACCGCGCCCGGGAAGCCTTCGAGGCTGCTGTTCGGGAATGCCGGCGTCGTACTCAGGACGCTCGCCTGGATGGTGTGTGGTTCGCACAGTTCCAGTCTGGGCGGATGCCCCCTTCGGATGACGACGCCGGTCCTTCACAGCAGACCCCTTGATCTTTATGCTCCTTGTTCTTCTTATACTCTCCTTTTTGTACCCACGGCCGAAAAGGGCTTGTAAAAAAAACTTTTTGTGAATGAAGTCTTCTGTTTCATGAAATGATTTTGTAGCTTCTCTTTCTCTATCTTCTTCCCTTTGTGATTGTTCCTGTTCGGATCGGAATCCGCAAAGCTTCATAAGCATTGCATGTAAAACGCAGATCGTTGGGAACTAAAAAAGGAGATTCCGATCAGGTGTGTATGCTAAATGCTTGTGTAGCAACAAGAGTTGGGAGAAGAGAGGTAGGATGCTGGAAAGAGAAGGCTTTTATAGATAATAAGCCTTAAGGTTAGAAACATGCCAAGTCCTGGGTATGGCTTCGCCACTAGGAGTAGTTAACTTATATGAGCCTTTTCCGAGGACGTGGGTGACCTGATAAGGTCCTTCCCATTTGATGGCAAGCTTGCCGACTGCTCTTCGGGGATCCGAAGCAGAACAGCGGCGCAAGACCAAATCTCCCACATTGAACCGCCTTTCCTGAACTCGCGCGTTATAGTATTGTGCGAGTCGTTGTTGATAAGAAACGAGGCGAATGCTGGCGTCGCTCTGCCTTCGCCCAGCATGTCCAAGTTTTCTCGGAGAGCACGGTTATTGGCGGCTTCGTCGAAGTGGGTAGTTCGGATAGTTGGAAGGGCTACCTCCAAAGGTACAACTGCTTCCGAGCCGTAGGCCAGGTGGAAAGGTGTTTCCCCTGTAGCTACCCGAGCAGTTGTTCGGTGACACCAAAGGACGTTTGGGAGCTCATCGATCCATGATCCACCTGCAGCCTCCACTCTCGTGCGGATCCCGTGCAGCAGTGTTCGGTTGGCGTTTTCGACCAAACCGTTTGCCTGGGGATGAGCCACGGAGGTGAAGTGGTTGTAGATCCCGAGCTCGGCGCACTTCTGCTTGAAGAAGGTGCTGTCGAACTGTTTCCCGTTGTCAGACGTAATCACCCTTGGGACGCCAAACCTGCAGAGAAGGTTCTTCCATACGAACTTCCATGCGGCTTGTTCGGTGATTGTGGCAACAGGTTCGGCCTCGATCCACTTGGTGAAGTAGTCGATGGCCACGAAGAGAAACTTCTTCTGCCCTTGGGCCTTTGGGAAGAGACCCAAGATATCAATGCCCCACCTGGCGAAAGGGCGTGGCTCGAACAGACTGTGAAGCTGTTCAGCTGGCTGCTTGATGAGTGCTCCGAACTTTTGGCATTCTGAACATTTCCTGACGAAGGTCATGCAATCCTTCTGAAGAGAAGGCCATCAGAATCCTGCTCGGATGATGCTGCGTGCTAGCGTTCTGCCCCCCAAGTGGCTTCCGCACAGCCCCTCGTGAACTTCTTCTGTGGCCGCAAGGGCCTCCTCAGGGTTGAGGCAACGCAGAAGAGGTCTAGCAAGGGACCGTCGGTATAGTTTCCCTTCTACGAGGGCGAAGTGCTGAGAGCGCATTCTGACTTTCCGAGCTTCGCCCTGTTTGGGAGGAAGCTCACCTCGGAGAAGGTACGCCAAGAGAGGGCCAACCCAACTCGGGGTTGGTGGGCCCATTTCTATGGCGGCTACATCAACCTCCGTGCTCGGCAAAGCGAGCTCTTCAATGAACACAGAGCGAGAAGGGGTGATGTCACCTGACGATGCCAATTTGGCCAGTGCATCAGCTCGCGCGTTCTGCTCCCGTGGAACATGTATGACCTCGAAGTATACGAGGCCCTCTGTCTGGCTCTTGACTTGTTGGAGGTATTGAGCCATGCGAGGTTCCCTTGCTCCAAACTGTCCGCTCACCTGGCTGGCAACCAGCTGGGAGTCACTAAAGACTCTAAGCCGCATGGCCCCAAGGTGCCTAGCCATGCGAATACCAGACAATAAAGCTTCGTATTCGGCGACGTTGTTGGAGGCCGAAAAGCGGAAACGGAGGGCGTACTGGAACTCTAACCCCTCAGGGGAGGTGAGGACTAAACCTGCCCCGCTTCCGGTGACACAAGAGGATCCGTCAACATAAAGCTCCCATGGGGGCTCGTCTGCCAACGGTGGATCCTGCTCGGTCGGAAGGGTGCATTCCGCCACGAAGTCCGCCAGCGCCTGCGCTTTGATTGCCGTCCTCGGTCGAAAACTAATATCAAACTCACCGAGCTCTATCGCCCACTTAACCAGCCTGCCGGAAGCCTCCGGCCGCTGAAGGATGGATTTCAGCGGTTGATCGGTTAGAACTGTAACGGAATGGGCCTGAAAATAGGGCCTAAGCTTCCGCGCAGCTGTGACGAGAGCAAGGACGGGTTTTTCTGCCCTGGGGTACCTCCTTTCAGCTTCTTGGAGGACCCTGCTGATGTAGTATACAGGGTGCTGCGCCGCTCCAACTTCTCTGATTAAGACCGCGCTGATGGAGTGTTCGGTGACCGAAAGGTACACGAACAGAGGTTCTCCAAGTACAGGCTTTGAGAGAACAGGAGGGGCTGCCAAATATGCCTTCAGCTCAGTGAAGGCAGCCTCACACTCATCAGTCCACCGTACTTGCCCCCCTTGCTTCGAGGAGCTTTTAGGGCCTCGGAGCAACTTGAAGAAGTTAAAACTTCTTTCTGCTGCTCGGGACATGAACCGGTTCAGTGCCGCAAGACGCCCCGTCAAGCGTTGGACGTCGCGTACTGTCCTTGGACTGCTCATTTCAAGCACGGCTTGGATTTTTTCCGGGTTGGCCTCTATCCTCCTGTTTGATACGAGGAACCCAAGGAATTTACCCGACCGAACACCAAACGCGCACTTGGCAGGATTAAGCTTCATATTATACCTTCGCAGATTTGCGAAGGTTTCTTGGAGGTCGGCAATGTGGTCATTACTCGGAAGTGTCTTGACCAGCATGTCATCAACATAGACCTCCATGTTGCATTCGATCTGCTGCTCGAACATCTTGTTGACCAGCCGCTGGTAAGTCGCGCCTGCATTCTTCAGACCGAAAGACATTCTGGTGAAACAGTATAAACCTAGGTCTGTGACGAATGTCGTGGCGTCTTGATCCGGGGGATGCATGCTGATCTGGTGGTAACCAGAGTAGGCATCCAAAAAGCTGAGAAGCTCGTGCCCGGAAGTAGCGTCCACCAGCTGATCAATGCGCGACAGAGGGAAGTTGTACTTGGGCGTTGCCTTATTGAGATCTTTGTAATCCACGCACACATGCCACTTGCCGTTGGCCTTGCATACGAGGACCACGTTGGAGATCCATCTTGGATATTGGGCTTCTCGGAGGAGCCCAATGGTTCGGCTTTTGACCACGTGATCCTGAATCACGGTCTGCCGTTCTCAGTTCATAGGTCGCCTCCTTTGCTGAACTGGCGGGATCCGGGGATCCAGCCGGAGGCGATGCACCATGACCTCTGGGGGGATGCCTGGAAGCTCGTCATCAGACCAGGCGAACACGTCCAAATTGGCCAGCAGGAAGGCTGTGTAGTGCTGCTGCTCGGCCTCTGTTAACAAGGCACCAATGTACAAAACGTGTTCGGGATCTTCGTCCACCCGAATGGGGATTAAGTCTTCCGCAGGCGTCCCTCGGCTGGTGGAAGGCTGATCGGAGGTTGGAGGGGCTGCATCAGCGAGTGGTTGCTTGTCCCTTAAGGAGAGGACATAGCAACGACGAGACTCGCGCTGACAGCCGAGCACCTCACCCACTCCGCTTGGGGTAGGAAATTTCATCTTCTGATGGAGTGACGAAGGTACTGCTTTGATACGCCCGATCAGACCTCTGCCAAGGATAGCATTGTATCCAGGCATGTTGTTGATGACCAGGAAATCAACAATTTTGGTCACAGCCTTTGGAGCTGTTCCCAAGGTGTTCGGAAGGCGAATCCTTCCCATGGGCTGGACCGAAACTCCCGAAAAGCCGAACAGTGGCGAGTTTACAGGGGTGAGTTGATCGGTTCGCAGACCCATGAGGACAAAACAGTCGTAAGCCAAGACGTCAGGGGCGCTTCCATTATCTACCAGAATTCGGCGCACATTACAGTGGTTGATGGTGACCGAGACGACCAACGCATCAGTGTGCGGGGTCGTACCCCTACAAGATCTTTGTCCGAGAAGGTTATAGCCTCCTAGGGCGGTGCGCGTGCAGGACTGGCAGGGTATGGGGCCGAACGAACAGCCGAAGGCCTGTCTACGACATGCACTCGCCTTGCGTAATCGCGTCGGCTTCGAGTGCTTTCTCCGCCCGCGCCGAAGCCTCCCGCGATCACGTTGATCTCATGCCCATTGGGCTCGTTGTTGATCGGCTGCTCGGGAGTGCGATCTCGGCGTCGGGGGCGCTCTTCGTTCCGGCGCACGAACCGTCCAAGGTAGCCGCGCTTGATAAGGTCTTCAATTTCGTCCTTAAGCTGGCGGCACTCGGAGGTGTCGTGGCTGTGGTCGCGGTGAAAGCGACAGTATTTATTTTGATCGCGCTTCCGGGGGTCGGAGCGCATTTTTTGTGGCCACCGAACAAATGCCTCATTCCTGATCTCTGCCAGGATCTGTTCGGGAGCCACGGTGAGGGGGGTGTAGTTGGTGAAGGGGCGCGGACGGCGCGGAGAATCGCCATTGCGCCGTCCCTTCTTCCGATCTCGGTCGGAACCGTTGTCGGAAGGCCGCTTCTTGTCCGACTGCTCCCCCTGCTCGGCCCTGCTCGCCGCCAGGCTCTCCTCGCAAGCTGCATGGCGCTGTGCGATAGAGAGTAGTTCGGCGAGGGTGGCAGGTTGCTGGACGCCGAGGGTCCTCTGCAAAAAGCCATCGCGAGTGCCCTGGATGAGGGCACTGGTTGCCAGAGGGACGTCCAAGCACGAGATGCGAAGCGCCTCTGTTCGGAACCTCTTGACGAAGTCCCAGAGTGCCTCGCCTTTCTTCTGGCGCACAGCCAGAAGAGAAGCCGCCGTTCGCGGCTGCGACCTCCCGCCGAGGAAGTTGTCCCTGAAGGACTTCTTCAGTTGGCGGAAGGAGGTGATGGAGCCCGCAGGGAGGGTTTCAAACCAGGCCCTGGCGGTCTCTTTGAGTGTTGCAGAGAAGGCCCTGCATTTAGCCGCGTCTGATGCTCCGTGGAACACCATGTGCGACTCGAAGCTGTGGATGTGGTCGGCCGGGTCGGTCGTGCCGTCGTAGGGAGCGATGGTGGGTAGAGGGAGCTTGGAGGAGACTTGGGTCTCCAAGATCTCCCTGCTGAAAGGGGATCGGAAGTCCAAGCCATCCTCCGCTGGAGCTTTCCCCTCCGCCCGCTGGACCATCGCGTCCATACAGCGCTCCAGATCGACCACGCGCTTGAGGCGCCTGGCGAGCTCCTGCTCGGAGTTGGCGGGGCCCCCTCGTCCAGAGGCGTGGGAGTTGCCTCCCATGACTGATCGCGGCGGACGGGGGGAGACAATAGAGCGGCGAGGCGAGCGGCCGCGGCGCTCTGGTGCCCGCTCCTCCGACGGGGCCCAGAGGGACCGGCGCGGCGACTCCGCCTGCTGCTCCTGAGGCACCGGGGGGACGCGGGAGCGGCGATGCGACGATTCCGCCTGCCGCTCGCGCGGCAGGGAAACCGCCGGGGCCGCTGCTCACGCCAACTGGGCCTGCAGGGCGAGGCAGACGCCCGTCAACTGCTGCATTTGCCCCCGAAGCTCTGCTACTTCGAGGGCAGTTGCAGGTGCGGCAGTCGTTGGTGCTGGGACGTCGTGGTTTGCGCCGGCGGTGGCGACGGCGACGTCACCAGGGGGGATCGGCGACGGGAATCCCCTCGCGACTGGCGAGACCTTGTCGCCCTGCTTCCTACGTTCTGGTATGAGGATCGTCCTCGAGCCATGGCAGCGTCGTTCCCACATACGGCGCCAAATGTGGTGGTATAAACCTGTTTGGGCCTGAGCCAAACGGGCCTCCACTAAAAAGAATAGGGAAGACGATCGCTGGTGAGGACGAAGACCTGCAAAACCAGAAGAGGATCAGGGGGGGGGGGGCGGTGAAGACCGGAGAAACCCTCCGATGCCTAAGTCAGTAAGGAACTTGCGAGGCAGAGGGTTTCGGAGTATGAGAGCGTGTTCGTGTGAGGAAGAGAACGTACCTTTGCATGGTACTGCACCTATGTCTTTTATAGGCGTCGGCGCCAAGGTCAACGTGCGTAACGTAAGGTGGATCGTACCTGAAAAGGCGCCTTGATGGACGCACATGACGGGAGGAGTTACGCGCTCAGGTGCCCGTTGGGCTGCCAGGCAGTTCGTGCCTCTTGATGGTGGAGGACGTGGCCTGGGACGGTTACAACCGCTCCGCAAGCCAGAGGGCCTACTCGGAACCCTGTGAATACACCTTCCGAGCAGGTGACCTACACGGAGGTCGAACACGCTGTTCGGTGATATTGAAGGTTATTCCGCGCAGCAGGGTTACTGTTCCTGTTCGGAAGCCTTCCGCGGTTGTTCGGTCGCGGAAGGATAGATGACCTGCTCGGGGTCATGCCGCCACGAGGCTTAACAGCATCCGATCAAGGCAGCGGTATCTAGGAGATCTTCACATCATCTTGGAAGGGATGTGGCCCGTTGGGATGGGGCCACGTCAGCTGACAGGACACGCGAGGGCCATAGTGGGCCATCATGACCTAGGTGGCCAGATTTGACCACCACAGGAATAATTATCAAGAAATTAACCCAAGTAATTAACTTCAATATGGCCTAGATTACATGGATAAATGATATGAGTTCAGTGACTGATCTAAAATTTTATTTTAGTAAAATCTTAATAATACACAACTTATATAAATTCAGTGAGATCCCTCGTACGTAGTGAAACATTATCTCCTCCAACACAAATTTTTTTTATCTAATGAAATCAAAACTTCACTGAACATATGTTAGATCCTCCTCCCCGTAGCAGTTCATATATATGTTTCACGTTACCTATAATGGAGATGGTTCGTTAGATGCCCGTACGTGTACCTACCTGGCCTGGAGTTCTGGCTGCCGTAGTCTCCGTCCCATTACTTGTACGGCCATCATCACCCGTGCTGTGATCATTAGATGGATCTTCTTCGTCGAGGAAAATGAGCTTCTTCGCCTCCTTGAGGAAACCCCCCTCCTCGTCTCCGTTGTGCTCATCATCTGATGCTCCATTTGTGGCTTCCCGTTTCGTTATCGGGGAATAGCTGAACAGAGCATAGTAATAGAGATTAGGGTTACGGTATAAAAAAAGTGATTATTATCTATAATGCATGCCTGCGCATCCTTCATAGAACAGCTAGCCCTTTTAGGAGTCTAGCCCCGGGAAATTCTCTCATGGATGATTGTGTTAATGTCTGGGGTAAGCGTACGCTTCAATGAAACAAAAATTTTTAAAGATCTCAGTAGTATGAATTGTTCATTCAAATAATATTAAATATTTTATTTATATTTTTAGACAAATTAATAACTTAGTGATATGGCAAAGGAAAAATAATATCTGAATTCGAACTGACTCTCCACCAGACAAAAGCCCGACCAGGGCTGATTTAATAACCAAATAAATTATTTATAAGTAGATTATCCGTAATTTATGAACAAAGTTATTAAGAATGATAATTTAGGGGGTTCAAATACCCCTGGGGTTTCAAACCTGGGAAGGGAAGCCCCGTGGGTTTTAGATTCAATTGTTTTATCTATATGTCTAAGAAGACGGCTACGAGTACTTCGTTTTTTGATTTTTCATTTAGTACACAAGGTGGTGTCTGTAGTAAAATAATAGTGCCTCATCCATAAATACCTCGATCTTTTATTTTTATTTTTATTTAAATGCAATGTCAATCAAAGCAACGTGTCCATAGACAAGTTGATGTTTTAAAAAATAAAAAATATGGGTCTTACTGAGTCCAAAGATCAAATTGCATAGCCATATATATATATATGCCTCGTAATGAGATTTTTTTTTAAAGATTCGTCTTTCCCAAGATATGACATATCGGTGGCGCACTGAACTTTTGACGGTGATGCAGACTAGCTAGCCTAGTTCTTGGTCTGTTTGCACTAAGTAAGACTCTTGCTTTTAGCAGGGTTGTGAGGATATAATTGAACAGGAGAAGAACTGCGATCTTTCAACTTTAAGCAGATAATAATTAAACGCCCTGACTCCTGTCGATCGTTGTCGACATTGTTCCAAACAGAGGTTAGAATTTTTGTAGCAACCTCCCCGAACCCAAAAGGTGGTATTCAAACTCGCATGATCTATGACGAACAAGCAGGGGCAGACAGCGACTACGAGTGTTTCTTTAGTTGACTCAATTCTGAGGATATAAATTACTTAATTTCTACCAGTTATTGTCCTGCGAAAGAACGCCATATATATATATATATATAATTGCTGTTTAAGCAGCTGTAAAAGTAATGTTACACATATTAACACTTTTGAATTTGAACCTTGCCAGTTTCGCCCCCATCAAAATTATAGCCTAAATTCATGTTGGTGAAAACAATGTATATCTACGTACTGAGCAGGTGATCAGCTCGGAGTGGAATTAAGTGAATTAATAAACCATCTTTTCCACTTTCCAGGGATCTCATCCACCTCGTCCATGTAGAACTGAACAACGCATGGGGCATCGATCAAAGCTTGGAATAGATGCAATATTGTTGATGTCCACAAATATATATATATATAGAAATCTCGATTTGCGACTCCCGTTTCAGAAGGGGTGAAAAAGAGAGAAAAATAAATGGGGCTCTCCCGGCTGAGGTTGAACATATCACGAGGAAGCTAGAACTGATCTCTGAGACTGCATGCAATATTGTATATATATGTATATAGTGGGTACGCAGTAGTGAAAGATATATAGGATCGTTGTAGTACCTCTGCGACCCAGATGGCGCAGCAGCCATGGCGATCGAGCAGATGGTGATCGGTAGTATGGAGAGGCCGGTCGATCGACGCTGCAGCGGGGACGATGGAATGGGTCTCTTCGATCTTTCAGGCAGCCGCGCACGTTGTTCTCAGTTGCATGCGCTCGCATGCGAACGAGGCCAGGAGGGTGCGATCTCTTTCCTTTGCATATATATACATATCGTCTGTGCAAGGGAAGAACGTACCGTTAATAATGGATGAACACACGGTGACACAGCATACGAACGCTGATGAGGTAAACGAAACTGCGTGTGTCAGTGTGTTTCTTGAGCAGGTATATAACATAAGCCACCAGTATCGTCGGGGGTTAATAATTAGGAAGCTTCACATGTACACAACGTGAAGAGGTGGGAGATGCCATGGTTGGGTGCTTGGAAGCTTCCAGTATTGCCAGGACATGGCTGGCGTGCACCGTGCACGTACGCAATATTAGATGCATGCAGCTCCTTGCTCGACCTTCCACGTACGGTGCAAACGTGCCGAGGTGATATATATATATATATATACTAGTTCTATGTCCGTGCCATGCACGAAAATATTTTAAGTAAAATTATATTAAAAGTAAATTAAAGATTTAAATAATATCATAATATCAACAATATAAAGTGAAAGTATATATTTCTAAAAGTGGTGAGAGAGAGTTTAGCAGAAAAATAAGATATTCTGGTGCTGCCCCCTATACTTCTAAAAGTGAGTATTATTAGTATAGTATAGATTTCCTGATATTAAAAAGTTTTAAAAAATTGAGGAAAGTTTTTGAAAAATGGAGCAACCTTCGGTGGTATTTTTCTACTTTTATATTAGGAAAATAGATAGAGGAAGGTTTATAAGTTTGATATCATCTCTTTCCTTATATCTTCTTTTCATATATATATCTGGAAGGTTTTAAAAAATGAAGGAAAGTTTTTGAAAAATGAAGGAATTGTCTTGTGATTTTTTTTATTTTTTATATCGAAAAAATTTAGGCGGGAAGAAGATTGTCCTGGCGTTGCCACGTGGCAGCATCAAGACTGAGAATTATTATATTAGTATAGATATATCTCCGTTGCCTCGTGGAGGCCACGCATCAGAGCGCGGCGTATATACCTGATTAAGAAAAGAGGTTTTTCTTTTTCCTCTTTTTTAGTTTTCTCTCTGTTCAATATATACTTTGTAATTAGTTTTATAATTTGATTATTGAGTTCTGCTAAGAAACTTATAATTTCTTTAGAAACAGATGTTTCTGGCCTTGGAATTAGCTAGATCATTCTGTTATCAATGAAGAGGGTCTGTTTCTAAAAAGTAATTAATTTGCTGTGTTCAGCACTCGTATAAAAATTTTGGAGATAAAAAATTTACTTTAAATAATTACAAGGACTAAAAGCTAAAATATTCTGTACATTGAGTAGAGTATAGCTCCCACGAGTTGACAGTAACAGTAATAATACTCGGATCAACTCCTTCCATTTCAGGTGACGTTGGTTTCAGGCAGACGGTACAAGTCTTATAATTAACTAAAACATCCCGACAAGAACGTTCCCAATAATCAGTTTAGTAAACAAAAGGGCAGTGTTTCCAGCTTAAAAAATATTTATTGCATTTTAAATATATTTCTAGTACATTTTGGACCTCTTTTATTAATCAATGTGTCATTAGTATATTGTACCTGCCCACCTAATAAAAATGGTAAAAATGCACTAAAAATACAATGAGAAAGTGCAATAATTAAGTATTTGTCTTCTAATTTTCATGGAGATAACTAGTCGTTGATGCAGTCGATACTCCACCTAAGATGAGAGTGAGAATCAAATATATATGCCCAGTTTGTTGATCGTCAGATGACAAATACATACATGTACACGTAAAGACACATGTATTAAAAGAAATTATATAGTATCAATGATTTTATAAAATGGCCCAGCCCATGGTCTCTGTGGACGTATGATTTTGAGTCAGTATAGATGAAAGACCTAGGTTGACATGCACAAGAACACGGGTCGATCTGCTGGACAATTAGGTCAGCATGTCAAGAGAGTGTACTCATGATGAGGGTGTGTCGACACGCGTTGAAGCAGTGTGTCGACCTATGACGAAAGTGTGTTGACACACTCTTCAATCTTTCGTCAGTATGGACGAAGGGCCTAGGTTGACATGCACGAGAACACAGGTCGATCTACTGGACAATTAGGTCAGCATGTCAAGAGAGTGTGTCGACACACTGAATGGGTGTGTCGACTCATGATGAGGGTGTGTCGACACGCATTGAAGCAGTGTGTAGACCTATGACAAAAGTGTGTTGACACACGCTTCAATCTTTCGTTAGAGTGGAAAAACTACGTTATTAGATTTCAGCATGTGTCGACACACTAATCAGGGTGTGTCGACCTACCCAAGGTTTCTGGATAACGATAAAGTTCTATGGACTGGTACTCCCATTGTTTAGCCAAGGGAGAGTGGAACGGCACACCACCAATTGGTGCCGTATCACCTATGTTGACCAAGAGAAACGACACACCACCTATTGATGCTGTATCACCTATGTTAACCAAGAGAAATGACACACCATCCATTGGTGCCGTATCACCTATGTTAACCAAAGAGAAACGACACACCACCTATGGTGCCGTATCACAAATGAAACCAAAGAAAAGTGTGACGGCAGCTCACCCACCTTGCCGTTCCAAACGATCACATCATCCAAACACAAATCTCATTTGTGCGTCGACGCATGTTCCTCATGAGGTTGACACATCCAACAAGCCCATGATGGACCAAGACACATTCGCGTCGATGCAGGTTCCTTACAAGGTCGACGCAAAATACAAGATGCGTCGACACACTTTTAGCAGGCCACACTCATAATTCAAGGAGGGTTTGGTACATGTCGACGCACCTCTGATGGGTTTCGACGCACTCAACTTGTGACCCAAGAGAAATGGCGGCCAAGTACACCCCCACCGTATCAACATGAGACTCAGGAGAAATGGTGGCTAAGTACACCCCCACCGTATCAACATGAGACCCAAGAGAAACGGCGGCCCAAGTACACCCCTCCGTATCAACATGAGACCCAAGAGAAACAGCGGCCCAGGTACATCCCGCCGTATCAACATGAGACCCAAGAGAAATGGCGGCCCAGGTACACCCCGCCGTATTTACATGAGACCTAAGAAAAACGACAGGCCATGTACTTGGTGCCATTATCACATAAGACCTAAGAGAAATGACATCCCATGTACCTGGTGCCGTTAACACATGAGACCCAAGAGAAACGACAGGCCATGTACCTGGTGCCGTTAACACATGAAACTCAAGAGGAACGACAGACTATGTACCCTGTCGCTATCACATGAGACCCAATAGAAACGGCGGCCCAAGTATACCCCGCCGGTTCAAAGAAGAGACCCCTTCTCACATCCACGGCTATATAAGGAGAGCCCCGGTCCCAGAAGAAGCGGAGGAAGGTTTTTCAGAAGACAAGGTTGGAGCAAGCTTGTGGCGTAAGTTTTCCCAGGAGATTCGGAGAGAGAGGCAAGGGAGTCAGAGTTCTCTTTCTTGTTTGTTCTTGGTTTGAGAGAACGTGAAAAGGAAGGGGAGGGTGAGTGCAGTAATGAGAGCTTTGTAGCAGGATCCCCTTTCCCCCATTGATGAGTTTTTTTTTTTAATGTTTGTTTCCTGTTATCTTTTGTAGCATGAATGTTTTTTTTACTCATTGGGATGTGTGCCCACGAGCATGTGCATATGAGTATATGAAGTTGTTTGTTGTCTAGTCTCTTTCATGATCTCTCTTTCCTTTTCTTTCTTACTGTGGATGTGTGCCGTTTCCAACTTTCTCCTGGGGTTCATCTCCGTGCTCACTAGAAGAGTATTTCTTGGGGTCCCTGTGTACCCCATGGTGCCATGAGCATAAGCTCCCTTCTCCTTTTTCCCATCTTCTTCCTCATGGTTTGGAGTTCAGTTGAGCTCTCTCTCATGCTCAGTCTTGGACTCCATGAATGAATGAGATGAGGTGACAATGCTTAGTAAAAATGTTGTTGGCCCATTTGGTTGGTAGCAAGAATAACCTAGAAGGGGGGGGGGGGTGAATATAAAATCTAAATACATAGATTAAAAATCAAACACTTGAAATTTTGGTTAGTCAAAGTAAACGTGTGTGCTAAAGAGTAGCAATGCGGAAGCAATTAAAAAAATAATCACACACATGAACACACAAAGTTTTATCCTGATTCAGTACTTCCCCAATGGATAACTTACGTCCAGTCCCCAAGCAAATCTTGGGATTTCACTAACCATGGTACAATCTCCCAAGGATATACAACCCCCCCCCCCCCCCCCCCACTGGTCCTCTTCCTTTCCGAGTAGGAAGAAAACTCACTTCTATTACAGGTCAAGAAGCCACCCTCCTAGAACAAACCCCAGTGCGGTTCTGCTAGACTTAAACCCTCAGCTAGGTTCTGCTGACACCAACCCCAGCTAGGTTCTTCCTTTTACCCAAGGGGAACACTGTGTACAGTCACACAGCCGGACAGAATCTACCAGCACCCCGCTGGTCTTCTCTTAACATAGGAAGAGGAACACTGTATACAGTCCTACAGCTGGGCATAAGTCTTTCTTAGAAAAGAAAGAACAAATTGAGAGCTATACAAGATGAACACTAAGGAACTCAAACTCTCAGTTCACAGACTCTCCCCAGATTTACAATGATGAACAGAGAGAGTGAAGAGAGGAAAGAAGCTTGAAGGCTTCAGATGGTTGCTTGCACGCAAACTTCTTCTTAGGCACAAGTTCTTTCTCTCTTGCTTTGAGTGTGTATGGTGTTGAGACTTGATGTATACTCCTTGAATGTTTTTTACGTTTTCTCTATTATCTTGTTCTTTATAGCCTTCATCCTTATATGGAGGAAGAAGAGATCCGTTGACAGATGGCCGTTGGAGTTCTTGGATCCGTTGAGACTCTTTCTAGCCCTTGTTGTTGTTGTTCTTCTATCTTTGTGTCTAACGGATGCTTGCTTGAGTCTTAACGAATTCTTAATGTGAAACCTAGACTCCTGTAGATATTTAATGCATTGAAGAGAATTTTATACTAGAGAAGTATTGCGTCAGATAGTCCATGCCTTCTTATGTGCAGAGGTCCATGATTTCCGCCGACATCCAGATATATTAGATAAGACCTTTGCTTTTTAGTATAAAAAAGGAGTCTTTTTAGTCCTTATTTTCTACTGACTCCTTTTCTTACCTACTCTGATAAGATAGAAGGTACACAGTAGAAGATCTTCAGTCAGATAGATAAATAATGATAAATAATAAGTTAAACATATGAAGTACATTTGAACTTTCATTTTGGGCGTTGAAGACATTTTGAAATATTTGAAAGCTAATCGATGTGAGTCATAACAACAATTGATATGAAATTATGTTTATAACACCAATCATTATGATATAACAACAATCGATATGAAATATAATATTTGTTAAGCAATCGATGTATTATAACATCAATCAACAATCGATGTGTAACTTAAAGACAATCGATGTGCATAACAACAATCGATGGAATGTTCATCAATCGATAAAATGTTCATGAATCGATATGAGATGATCGATTGGTCAAGGAAACAACATAAATGGTCGAAGTGAAGCTTTGGATGGCCAAAATATAACACAATCGGTCGAAGTGAAGCTTCGGATATGACGAAGTGAAGCTTCGTATAAAACAGATTATAACACTATCGGTCGAAGTGAAACTTTGGATTTGACGAAGTTAGCATCAGATATGACGAAGTGAACTTCGGATATGACGAAGTGTAACTTCGGATGAGCAGAAAATAACGTTGTCGGTCGAAGCTGAAACACGCAGTCGGTCGAAGTGAACTTCGTATATAGCTTCAGATATGACAAAGTTGGTTTTCGACTAATCACGACCAAAAAACACGCATGACGAAGTGCCAGCTTTGGATACGACGAAGTGGATTTCGGATATGACGAAGCTAACTTCGTATATGACGAAGTAAGTTTCGACTGAACATGATCAAAACATGTATGACGAAGTTGAAACTCAGTGTAAATCTATAATGATAATGCAAGAATATATTGTATTCATGGGAGAAACATGATATAAAATATATTACTGATATTTTAAGTTAAACATGAGTTTTGTTATCACCAAAATATAGGAGTGGTTCAACAAAGGCTTCCCATCTCTTTATTGGCACTGCTAAGATCCCTAATAATAGTCACCTTCTTCTACTCTATCTGTATTTTCAGGCGATATTTTGTTCGATATGTTCTATCTTGTGGTTCTGGATGTCACGCCCCGATATTTAGCAGCGGAATAAATACCGGGGGACGTGAACGATACAAATATGCGTATCACAGTTGAATAATACAGAGTCACAATTGAATATAATAACACATCCGAGACTATAATATGGTCACCAAAAGTATACATTTTATTCAATTCCATTCAACTAGATACAACCTCACATAAGAAGAACTCACTGAAAAGTGTTTATTAATTAAATAACAAGGTTTCTCTAATACATTGACTACTCAATTGTCTATTTCTAAACTGTCATCTATTTCTAGGATGGGTGCTCGTTACTCTTGCCCAGTCCCATCTGACTCCACAGGTTCTTCATCACTACCTGAAAAAGGGCAGGATGATAGGGGTGAGCGAACTAGCTCAGTAGGATTTACATCTCAATATGGTGCGGGCACTAATATACATGATTAACATTTTAAATATGTAGATATGCATGTGAATATGCTGACAATGCATGCTTTTCTAATAAGTTGAATAGCAAAGTAGAACGAATATCATGTCAGATCAAATGTCGAGTTCCATATACAATGGACAAATAATTCAAGAATAAAATCATGTCAGAAGAGATTGGCCATATTCAAGCAGATCTCATGTGTTCACAAGAACAAACGTAACATATCATGTCAAGTCAAACTTATCATGTCAAACAGGAGGCACATTTTCACAATCTTGCATGTCAGTGTGCTATGCCAAGCACCAAGAGTCCATACTCCCGCGGTTAACAAGTACGTTGAGGCGCTCCTCCCCAGGACCAGACAGGGCCCCTATTGCACAGACATTGGATCAAGTTTTGGACCGGAGTCCCACGTTGTGCCGAACAAACATATTCATATTATGGCCACAGAGTTTCAATGACAAGCTCATAGTAAAAAGAACATGATCATTCATAGAGTCAAGGAATGACAAACAGCTCAAAAGAATAAGGCAGGATAACGACGTATCTTATGTTAATTTCATAGTTCTTTAATGTCTTGACATGAGAGTGTTTCAAAAGACAGATCGTATGTAGAACATGTACTTTCCTAACATGGATGCATATGACAAATGATTAATGGAACACCGGAAAACATGTAACCATGAAACTCATATGCAAATCATAACATTAACACCACTAACATGTCCATACTAACATGTATTCACCCCCACATTCATATCATATTCTTATTTTATCAATTGACAATAAGCAAGATCACAAGATAATCCAATGGACATAAGATCAATCACAATTACACATTAGAATCATATTCATATCATTACTGTTTTTCAATGGTTTGATTTATTTTAGGTCCATGCATACTATATAACATCATGCACAAGCTAGTAGACATCATGAGATGATTAGACCTAAATTATGCAAATTTCTTGTAAGGTGGTGTCGACACTAGATCAAGTGGTGTCGACACCATGCTCCAAACACAAGACAAAATCATGCAAAACTGGTCAGGTAGTGTCGACACTAGTTCAGGTAGTGTCGACACAGTGCATCAAATATAAGGCAAAAAGGTGAAGTAGTGTCGACACTAGTCCCGGTAGTGTCGACACTAGAGACAGCTCCCAGAACACCTTCTGGCCAAGCTGGGACAGTGTGTCGACACTAGCCCAAGTAGTGTCGACACTAGAGGCCTTCCCAGAACACCTTCTGGGCTGTTTTGGGACAGTGTGTCGACACTAGCCCAAGTAGTGTCGACACTAGTGCCCTTCCAGAACAAAACTTATAAGTCATGTGGAACCCGAAAACATATCTCATGTAGCGATTCACTTCCAACTCTTATAGCTCTCTAACGAATGACATTTAGATAAAATGTTCAACACGAAAGATGAAGAATACAACTAAGGGAAGAACTTTGATGTTGAGGGTTTGACCTAGTTCGACCTCGAATCCCAAAAAAATATGTGAAGAATAAAAAGTCAAGTGTAGCCCGAAATCATAGTATCATGCAGTAACTCTCTTATAAAGCTTATAACTCCCTAACGAAAGACTTTTGGACAAAACGTCCAACATAAAAGATGATAGTGATGTCAAGTAGAAGAACTTTCGTGAAGGAAGTTTAGTCAAATTCTCTCTCAAATCTCATGTATAAAAAGATGAACGGGAATAAGCCCTAATTGGACACGACTTAGAGAAAACGACCAATACTCCATGCATGCTCCATGAAAATTGGGCAAATCATGTGCAAATGATCATAGACACGATGCTCTACATGATGGTATATGTTTTCTTTAAGTCCAGTTGATATTCTGGATGCAACAGAAGATGCAGGGGATGAAGCTTCGGGTTCCCAGCCTTTCTCCTGCTTCTCAGAAGTTCTAGCCTGCCTCCAAATGACCCCAATTCGTTGTTAAACCTTCCCCAAGAGTTTGAAGACGAGTTCTTATAGATTTAGGTTGTAGTTAAGAGTCCTAACGATACTAGGAAATGGGCTGCAAATCTGCTCCCTGTTTTTCCCAGAATCTGGGACTCTTTCCTCCAAAGGAGGTAGTAGTGGTTTAGGAAACCTCCTCTTAGGGTTGGGTCCGGTTTTGGCTTTCCATACATGACTAATCACCCTTATTTTAACCCTAAATTGCCCTTTCTAATTATGGCATAATTACCTACACGAATTTCTGGGTAATTCCCTGTCCCAGTTCATTCATATCCTTGGGTCAAATGTGTTCTATTGGCCCAATCTTGTTAGTGGATCATTATTACATGGTTTTGGAAGTCTCTCCCATATGTTTAATTAATTTATCCCCCTTTTATTTCTGATTTTTTTTAAGTTGCTAAATTTCTAGGGTGTTACATCCTCCCCCACTTAAGAAATTTGGTCCCCAAATTTACGCATAAGGGTGTGGTTCATACCTGAGAATAGTTTTGGGTGGTTTTTCTTCATTCATTCCTCTGTTTCCCAGGTAGCATTAGTAACTCCGTCTCGACTCCATTGGACCTTCACCATAGGTATGGTACGATTCCTGAGTCGTTGAATCTTCCGATCCAACAGTTTGATCGGCTTCTCCTCATAAGTCAAGTCCTCCCGAATCTCCAAGTCCTCGTGGTCAATTACATGGTCGGCATTAAATAAGTACTTCCGCAGCATGGATATGTGGAACACATTATGCAATTTGGCCAGTTACGGAGGTAGTGCAAGTCCATATGCCACCTGACCAATCCTTTCCAGGATTTCAAATGGCCCTATGAATCTGGGACTTAGTTTTCCTTTGATCCCAAATCTTTGTATTCCCCTTGAAGGTGAGACCTTCAAGAAAACATGTTCGCCAACCTGAAATTCCAGTTCTCTCCTTCTCTTGTCTGCATAACTCTTCTGTCTGGATTGTGCTATCTTCAGATGTTCCCTGACAATCTGAACCTTCCGGACAGTTACCTCAATTAAGTCGGGTCCAACCCATTGGTTCTCCCCAACCTCTTCCCAACAAAGGGGTGATCTGCAACTCCTGCCATATAAGGCTTCAAATGGAGCCATCTTGATACTTGCCTGATAACTGTTGTTATATGCGAACTCCATCAGGTACAACTGATCATCCCATCGCCCTCTGAAATCTAGCACCAGAGCACGAAGCATATCCTCCACAATTTGATTGGTCCTTTCAGTTTGTCCATCAGTCTGAGGTGGAAGGCAGTACTAAAATTTAATTTAGTACCCATTGCTGCTTGTAAACCCTTCCAGAAGTGTGAGGTAAATCTAGGGTCCCGATCCGATATTATGTTAGATGGAACCCCATGCAATCTGACTACTTCCTTAACATATAGAGCATCCAACACATCCACTGACCATGTACTCTTGATCGGCAAGAAATGAGCCGACTTAGTCAATCGATCAACTATTACCCAAATTGCATCCATACCACCTCTAGTTTTGGGTAATCCCATGATAAAATCCATACCGATGCTATCCCACTTCCATTCTGGGATTTCCAGTGGTAGCAGTCCACCAGCTGTACGGAAATGCTCGGCCTTGACTTTCATGCATGTTAAACAGTATGCCACATGATTGGCCACATTCCTCTTCATGTTTGGCCACCAGTACGACCTTTTCAACTCTTGGTACATCTTTGTTGATCCAGGGTGAATCGTGTACTTGGACTGATGAGCTTCATTTAGTAACCTCTTCTTGAGTTCTCCATGATCAGGGACACATGTCCTACCTCGGAACAGTAATCTACCTTTCGCAGATAGAGTGAAGTCAGGCCTTTGCTCTAGCTTCTCCCTGATCTCAACTAAGAATGGATCCTCTCCCTGTTTCTCCTTGATTTCAGTCAGTAGGTCGGATTGTATCTGGAGGTTTGAAATCATTATTTGTTTTTCCTTCTTTCCCACGTCTATGTTCAGACTTGCAAATTGCTCCAGTAACTTCCATTCGCCCAACATCAAACTAGCTAGCATAGCTCCTGGTTGTCTACTTAGAGAGTCTGCCACTACATTGACTTTCCCGGGGTGATACTGAATGGAAAAGTCAAAGTCCTTAAGGTACTCTAACCACCTTCTTTGTCTCATGTTCAGCTCCTTCTGTGAGAACATGTATTTCAAACTCTTGTGGTCAGAAAAGACCTTAAATTGCTCACCATAGATGTAATGCCTCCAAATCTTTAGGGCGAATACTACAACTGCCAACTCCAGGTCATGAACCGGATGGTTCACTTCGTGGATCTTCAACTGTCTGGAAGCATAAGCTATTACCTTCCCTTGTTGCATTAGGACACATTCCAGTCTAGTACCAGAAGCATCTGAATAAATTTCAAATCCTCCCTCTTCAGTGGGTAAGGCGAGGACATGAGCAGTAGTCAGACACTTCTTCAAGTTGTTGAAACTTTCCTCACATTCATTGGTCCACACGAATGGATTTTCCTTCCGGGTCAGTTTGGTCAATGGCACCGCAATCTTTGAGAAATCCTTTATAAACCTTCGATAATACCCAGCTAATCCTAGAAAACTCCTGATCTCTGTGACGCTTGTCGGTCTTTCCCATTTCAACACAGCTTCAACCTTTGATGGATCAACAGCGATACCATCTTTGGTTACCACATGCCCTAGAAAGGATACCTCCTCAAGCCAGAATTCACATTTACTTAACTTGGCATATAGTTTGTCCTCCCTTAAAATCTGCAATGCAATCCTCAAATGCTCCTCATGCTCTTCCTTTGTCTTGGAATAGATCAATATATCATCGATGAATACTACCACAAACTTATCAAGATATGGGCGATAAATGCTATTCATCAATTGCATGAAAACTGCAGGGGCATTTGTTAGTCCAAAAGACATAACAATAAATTCATAATGCCCATACCTGCTTCGGAAGGCAGTCTTGTGAATGTCTTCTCCTTTGATCCTTAATTGATGATAACCGGATCGGAGATCTATTTTTGAGAAGTATCTAGCTCCAGATAATTGATCAAACAACTCATCAATTCTCGGCAGAGGGTATTTGTTCTTGATGGTTAACTGATTCAGTTGTCTGTAATCTATGCATAACCTTATCGACCCATCTTTCTTCTTGACGAAGAGGACAGGTGCACCCCATGGCGATGTGCTTGGTCGGATGAAACCCTTCTCTAACAGTTCCATCAGTTGCTCTTTTAATTCTTTCAGTTCTGCGGGGGACATTCTATATGGTGCCCTAGATACCGGTGCTGCTAGCTCCAGGGACCAACTCGATGGTAAAATCGACCTCTCGCTCAGGAGGAATTCCTGGCAAGTCTTCGGGGAAAACATTAGTGTATTCGCTGACGACATGGATGTCCTCTACTTTGACTTCCTTCTTTGCAATGACTACAGCCGCAAGAAAGGCTATACAACCTTTCCTCATCATCCTTTTGGCTTGTAATGCAGAGATAATTGACAATCTCCTGCGGTTTCTATCCCCAGTGAACACTAGTTTTGGGTACTGGCTAAAAGTTACCCGACCTCTCCTGCAATTGATACTAGCCCCATGTTCAGACATCCAGTCTGCTCCCAGTATCACATCATACCCCGCCATGTCCATACATATTAAATTTGTTGGTAGGTTTTGGGTTTCAATCAACACCTCACTGGATGGTATATGGTTTGTAAGATTGGTGCCAGGACCAATCAGGGTTGACACAACTATTCCGGATTCCATTGGGACGGGTTTCACGGGTAGGGTATCAACAAATGTTTGAGATATGAAGGAATGCGTAGCTCCCGTATCAAAGAGAACATATGCGGGTCGGGAAAGAATAGTAAGTGTACCTTCCACGATACCTCCTTCTTCAGCGGTTTCTGGTTCCTGGACAGCTTGCAGTCGGCCTTGCCTCTTCTGTCCATTTGGACGTTTGTCCTGAGGGGCTTGTTCTTTCAACATTGGGCAGTCTGAGATCCTATGGTCACGACTCCCACAGCGTAGGCATCTCCCTTGCGCTCTCCAGCATTCTTCAAACCGATGACCAGCTTTGTCGCAATGTTTGCACCTTTCTCCCTTGGTCACCATTATCTGCTTACCTAACTCTTTCGGCTTTTTATCCGCTGGTTCATTTACCCCACCACTGGGCCTTTTCTTCCCAATAGTCAGCTGATACCTCCCAGCAGAAGACACTTGTTCTCGTTTCACGGATTTTCCCTTAATCCTTTCGGCAGTCTCCATGGCATCTTCCAATAGTTGAGCCTTCTTAACCATTTCAGCATAAGTTTGAATGTCCATTGGCGCCAGTTGGGTGATGAACTGGGGCCTCAAGCCATTCAGAAAGCGTTTCGCCTTCATCCTTTCTGTCCCAATTAAGTGAACAGCGTATCGGGACAGTCGAGAGAATTGAGCCTCATACTCAGCCACATTGAGTCCTCTCTGCTTCAAAGCTGCAAATTCGGCTGCTTTCCTTTCTTGGACCCTCTCAGAAAAATACTTGGTGTTGAATCGCTCAATGAACTGAGCCCATGTTAGTTGTTGTCCATTTAGTGTTGCTTCTACCGACTCCCACCATGCTCTAGCATCCTTTTCCAATGGGAAAGTCGCCAGTAGTACTTTGTTCTGGTCTGTGCATTGCATGACCCTGATATCCTTTCAATCTCCTTAACCCAGTGTTTAGTAACGTCTGGGTTAGTACTCCCCTCAAACCTAGGCGGATCCATGTTCCGGAAATTCCGGTGGAGCTCACCGGCTCCGCGGTTACCTCCACCTTGGGTGGCTTGTAAGATAGCCTGAGTCAAGTTCTGTATAGTTCGTTGCATGTCCCTAGCCTGGGCACGTTCAGCGGCCATTGAGGTAATAAGTACCTTCAAGATAATAATGTGAGTTAGTCATCTAAATATATCACATGTGACTTTTACTCCCATGGCTCTACCCACGCTCACATTAGGTAAGATAATTTTGACTCGTGTGATCTAGTTTCATTCTATGTTCCTGTTCCCTTGGACCCCAAAGTTTAGGCTCTGATACCAACTGTCACGCCCTGATATTTAGCAGCGGAATAAATGCCGGGGGACGTGAACGATACAAATAGGCGTATCACAGTTGAATAATACAGAGTCACAATTGAATATAATAACACATCTGAGACTATAATATGGTCACCAAAAGTATACACTTTATTCCATTCTATTCACCTAGATACAACCTCACATAAGAAGAACTCACTGAAAAGTGTTTATTAATCAAATAACAAGGTTTCTCTAATACATTGACTACTCAATTGTCTATTTCTAAACTGCCATCTATTTCTAGGACGGGTGCTCGTCACTCTTGCCCAGTCCCATCTGACTCTACGGGTTCTTCATCACTACCTGAAAAAGGGCAGGATGATAGGGGTGAGCGAACTAGCTCAGTAGGATTTACATCTCAATATGGTGCGAGCACTAATATACATGATTAACATTTTAAATAGGCAGATATGCATGTGAATATGCTGACAATGCATGCTTTTCTAATAAGTTGAATAGCAAAGTAGAACGGATATCATGTCAGATCAAATGTCGAGTTCCATATACAATGGACAGATAATTCAAGAATAAAATCATGTCAGAAGAGATTGGCCATATTCAAGCAGATCTCATGTGTTCACAAGAACAAACGTATCATATCATGTCAAGTCAAACTTATCACGTCAAACAGGAGGCACATTTTCACAATCTTGCATGTCAGTGTGCTATGCCAAGCACTAAGAGTCCATACTCCCGCGGTTAACAAGTACGTTGGGGCGCTCCTCCCCAGGACCAGACAGGGCCCCTATTGCACAGGCATTGGATCAAGTTTTGGACCGGAGTCCCACGTTGTGCCGAACAAACATATTCATATTATGGCCATAGAGTTTCAATGACAAGCTCATAGTAAAAAGAACATGATCATTCATAGAGTCAAGGAATGACAAACAGCTCAAAAGAACAAGGCAGGATAACGACGTATCTTATGTTAATTTCATAGTTCTTTAATGTCTTGACATGAGGGTGTTTCAAAAGATAGATCGTATGTAGAACATGTGCTTTCCTAACATGTATGCATATGACAAATGATTAATGGAACACCGGAAAATATGTAACCATGAAACTCATATGCAAATCATAACATTAACACCACTAACATGTCCATACTAACATGTATTCACCCCCACATTCATATCATATTCTTATTTTATCAATTGACAATAAGCAAGATCACAAGATAATCCAATAGACATAAGATCAACCACAATTACACATTAGAATCATATTCATATCATTACTATTTTTCAATGGATTGATTTATTTTAGGTCCATGCATACTATATAACATCATGCACAAGCTAGTAGACATCATGAGATGATTAGACCTAAATTATGCAAATTTCTTGTAAGGTGGTGTCGACACTAGATCAAGTGGTGTCGACACCATGCTCCAAACACAAGACAAAATCATGCAAAACTGGTCAGGTAGTGTCGACACTACTTCAGGTAGTGTCGACACAGTGCATCAAATACAAGGCAAAAAGGTTAAGTAGTGTCGACACTAGTCCTGGTAGTGTCGACACTAGAGACAGCTCCCAGAACACCTTCTGGCCAAGCTGGGACAGTGTGTCGACACTAGCCAAAGTAGTGTTGACACTAGAGGCCTTCCCAAACACCTTCTGGGCTGTTTTGGGACAGTGTGTCGACACTAGCCCAAGTAGTGTCGACACTAGTGCCCTTCAAGAACAAAACTTATAAGTCATGTGGAACCCGAAAACACATCTCATGCAGTGATTCACTTCCAACTCTTATAGCTCTCTAACGAATGACATTTGGATAAAATGTTCAACATGAAAGATGAATAAGATAACTAGGGGAAGAACTTTGATGTTGAGGGTTTGATCTAATTCGGCCTCGAATCCTAGGAAAACATGTGAAGAACAAAAAGTCAAGTGTAGCCCGAAATCGTAGTATCATGCAGTGACTCTCTTACGAAGCTTATAACTCCCTAACGAAAGACTTTTGGATAAAATGTCCAACATAAAAAATGATCGTGACTTCAAGTAGAAGAACTTTCATGAAGGAAGTTTAGTCAAAGTCGGTCTCGAATCTCGTGCATAAAAAGACGAATGGGAATAAGCCCTAATTGGACACGACTTAGAGGAAACGACCAATACTCCATGCATACTCTATGAAAATTGGGCAAATCATGTGCAAATGATCATAGACACGATTCTCTACATGATGGTATATGTTTTCTTTAATCTTGGCCCGAGAACACCTACATTTACGAAGATCTAAGTCTAGTCGATATTCTAGATGCAACAGAAGATGCAGGGGATGAAGCTTCGGGTTCCCAGCCTTTCTCCTGCTTCTCAGAAGTTCTTGCCTGCCTCCAAATGACCCCAATTCGTTGTTAAACCTTCCCCAAGAGTTTGAGGACGAGTTCTTATAGATTTAGGTTGTAGTTAAGAGTCCTAACGATACTAGGAAAGGGGCTGCGAATCTGCTCCCTGTTTTTCCCAGAATTTGGGACTCTTTCCTCCAAAGGAGGTAGTAGTGGTTTAGGAAACCTCCTCTTAGGGTTGGGTCCGGTTTTGGCTTTCCATACATGACTAATCACCCTTATTTTAACCCTAAATTGCCTTTTCTAATTATGACATAATTACCTACATGAATTTCTGAGTAATTCCCTGTCCCAGTTCATTCATATCCTTGGGCCAAATGTGTTGTATTGGCCCAATCTTGTTAGTGGATCATTATTACATGGTTTTGGAAGTCTCTCCCATATGTTTAATTAATTTATCCCCCTTTTATTTCTGAATTTTTTTTAAATTGCTAAATTTTTGGGGCGTTACACTGGACCCCATCCATTCCTTTGTAGGCATGTCTCAGGATTGATGTCAGATACCATCCTTTCACGGTGCGGCGCACCCTAAAGTTGGTGCTGTCAGTGATCATCCCCCTCTTACATCCTGCCAAATTTTTGCCATGAAAGTGAGTTGACACATGTGAATGTTTTGATTTGATCCTACAGTGTTGTACCTGTGTCGTTTCAGGTGGCCGTGTGGAATAGGTAGGGTCTCGTACCCGTGTCGATAGAAATGTATCTCTGGTTTGGAACATCAATATGTTGACCGAAGGGAAATGATAATAATAATAAAGGAAATAAATGATCTCTACTTGACCAGGTTAGTGCCGCTTCCCACAGCTCCTTCATCCTCAAATCCAAGTCAGCAGACTTCAAGACCCCGCCGATTCACTTTCCTTTCATACCTAATCAAAGTGAAACGACACCCTTCACCTCCGCCGATTCACTTTTCTTCATGCCCAATCAAAGTGAAACGGCACGCTTCACCTCTGTCGATTCACTTTTCTTCATGCTCAATCAAAGTGAAACGACACGCTTTACCTTCACCAATTCACTTTTCTCCGTGCTCAATCAAAGTGAAATGGCACCCTTCACCTCCACCGACTCACTTCCCTTCATGGCCACTTAAAAGGAATAGGCACCAAACCCCCCTAGCCGACCCATTTTTCCCACTCCCCCTCAAAGTGATTAGGCAGGCTTCCTCCTTGCCGACCCACTTTTGACACTATTCTCCTAGCCACTGTGCCGACTCACCATTTTCTTCAGCTTAATAAGAGGAAGGCAGGCCACCGACTCACCTCCGCCTTCATCCCATTTCGGCATGCGCACATGTTTCTCTAATAATTAAAATCCAATAACCCTCATCCAGCTGGGGGCATGTAAGCATTGTTAGATCTCCGAAGGTAAAGTACCTCTTCCATTTAATCCAAAGTGGAAAATAAATAACAAAAGGGCTAAACAACCATATTTATTGCGACTGGAGTGTAGGAGTGGGCTCTTAATTCAGTAAATATATATAAATAAAGAGAAATATGCGCATTAAAAAAAGGATAACGATTGCAAATTAAATCTAAAAAAAAAAAAAAACAATCCTTCCCACCATATATACATGCTCGGTCATCAATGGTCTAAGTAAATAATAATAATAATATGTTGGCTAAAAATCAAAGTCTAAAAATAAATATCACGACAATATTGACCATAATAGAATGATCTCTCTCAAATAGATATTTTGTTCTTTGACATTTTTTATCGGATGTTTTTTTTTCTAGTTATAAAACCGTTTACTATGGTGATTAATTAAAGATTTTTTCTCTTAGAAAAATATAATTAACGTCGTTGCGCTTAGACAACAATGAGATATTGATCTCGACCCGATATCCATTTTCGTTTGATGAAATCAAACAGAGCGTAAAAAGACTTAAAATCCTCCGACTCTTGGAGACAGAATATGTTGTCACTTACGTGACTGACACGCATGCGTTATGCGATTGTCAATTCATCTCTCGTCACCGTGACTTAATTAGCACTCGATGAAATTTAAATCTATAATATACATCTATTTACACATGAGAACATAATAAAAAACTCAAACATATAAGATAACCGAATAGATTATCTATAAATCCACATCCACTGCCTCCCTCCTAGTACTCGTTTCCGATGTTTTCTCTTCTCCTCTCGGAGAAGATCTGCATGTGCGTCCTGCTGCGAACTCTGCATGCTTCCAGAGACGCAACCATGTCTCTGCCCCTGAGACAAAAGGTGTTGTGTACGTATGGACTGAGAAGAAAAAAAAAGAATAAGGGTGAGGATGGGAAAGAGTGACGAATGATACCAGCATCTGTGCACAAAAGAGTGGTTCGGTTGGTAGGATGTTTTATTTTACATTAAGAGATTAGAAGTTCAATTCTCAAGTCCATCAAGATTATTAAGTGATTTTCAAAAAAAATATAAATATGCAATATTTAGATGTAAGTCTTGAATATTGAACCAAGATCTCCTTGTATAAGATAATATTAAGTCAAACCGACTTAGCATACCCAAAAAAAATAATCTGTTGCAGCAGAAAACAGTCACATTTTATATGATGGCCCCCATATATATATGGCAAAACATCTAGCTACTTCAGAAAGATTGGATATATATATATATATATATATATATATATATATGCAACCTGCCCTACCTTCACAATTGGAGACTAAGAAGACGATTATACGATCAAGCTGAAGTTGGAGCTGGCTAATATGTTCCACAGATGGCGCAAGGGAATTTCGAGATAGTTAATTTCATATATGCGCATCATTATTGTAGAATAAAATATTCATATTGATCATAATTAACCGTGTACTTGACCTCCTTCCTAGTTACTTTTTTTTTAGTTGGCTAGCTAAATAACTCAGCCATTGGCCGGTGAATTAAGTCCTGCCCTGAGTTGACCTCCTTCCTCGTTACTGGTCATGGGCCGACCCACTCGCGTGGCCCGGCCTGGGACGGTTGATTTGAACTTACTGGGCTACCTATCACCTTTCGTCTATCACAGGGTGGAACATCGTAATGGGCCTCTACAAGAGCCAGCGCTAGCTGCTGCCTCCTCATCAAACAAGGCACGTGCAAAGAGACCTCTTGTCCTAGACGGCTCTCAGTTTGAGCCGTGTATGAACAAGATCGAGCAAGCTCATCCTCTCTACTCCACTTTCTCTATCCTATTCTCACAGCTCAATTTTATCCCATCAACACATGCATGTGCCCCACAAATATTGAACACCTCCTCCTTCCTCTGTTGCGCCACCGGCATCTCGTAACATGCATGCACGGGGGACCTGCTGAGACTGCTACGTCCCGTGATGCTATAATTAACCCATTACAACGCCCCCCCTTAAGGGACCATGTTTAAAAGGAATAGTAAAGAAGGCTTGTTGGGTTGTAACCATCGATCCCCTCGCTCTTGAGCATCTAATTAACTATCGCACAAAGCGCAACTGGGCTCTGCTTCCCTTCGCCTTGGTGACTATATATCATTAACTAATTGGCGCAGCTAGCTCCAACGACGTTGTCGTTAACCCAAAACACTTCACCATGGTTAATCTTGCGTTTTCCGTCCACACACACACACACAAAAAAATCTTGCGTTTTACTCACATAAGAGGGTGGAATCAATTTCCTGTTGGCGAGGAGATGGGTTTGGCACGTAAAGGAACTCAGACAACTGTAACTCCATCTTTCAGCTGAACAGAGAAGGGAAGGAGGAGAACTAATTACTACCACAAACTAGCTAAAGAACTGGAGCTAATTACACACATATATAGAGTACTAAATGCTACGTAGATGGGGGGTTCACAACCACAAACACGGACCGCCGGCCGGCACCCTGTCCCCCCTGCCTTGTCCTGCACGGACAACCCTTCCCAAGCTGCTTCCAATCCCCTCTCCTACAGCCAAATCCCTCTACAATAATCCCAAGTGCGCTCACTTTCAGATGCCCCATCCTCCTCAACGTACGTGCTGTCGCTGCCGAGCAGTCAATTCGCGAGTAAGATAATGGGAGCTCCCCACGTTCCCGCCTACCAAAACGACTACTCATTAAACAAATCTAAGTTAGTGGAGTGTTTTATGAAGAAAGAGAGCTTGGTGCCATGCTTAAGCAAACCCAATTACGAGGGTAGATACGAGGATTTTCGTGCGCTCTAAGGCTCAAGGCCTCTTACTCGGTTCTCGAACCAGACCACGTTCGGCCCCCCCGCCCCTGCCACGGCCTCTCGCCTCTCCGCATAGCCAGTCAAATTTGGCCGATTCCTTGACGTGTGAGCGAGAGACCTCCTTTGTATATATAAGTAATAGTGCGGGGGGCGGGCGCCTGATCGAGCTCTTTCCCACCCACGCTCATCAGGGGCCGCGGGGGGGTGGCGGCGGCGGTGGTGGTGGAGGAGGTGTCAGGGGGGAGGATCCCCGGTCGAGAGCCCCGCCAGTGCCAATAATGGTGTATGAGATGCAGATGCAGGCCAAGTGCCCCGGAAAGGCTGTCACCTATAACGCCGGCATGGTCCAGCCAAAGAAGAAGGCCCGGCGGAGTCTCACCGGGCGTTGCGCGTCTCTGGTGAAGGAGCAGCGAGCAAGGATTTACATACTTCGGCGGTGCGCCACCATGCTCCTCTGCTGGTACATCCAGGGAGACGACTAGCTCGCTAGCTAGCCAGCCGGCCAGCCTGCTAGCTAGCGCTACCGAGTTGAGTCATTCGAAGACAATAAATGGACGTCTAGCAGCTATCATGCATAATCATCATCTCCTTCTTCTTCTTCTGTTTTTCCTCCCTCCCCTTGGTGGGATTTTTGGTGAACTGAGCAACTCTCCATGATGGCCGTGACAGGCTCAGTTGATCAGTCACATGTTGTTCCAAAGGCCCGTCTGGGGTTTCCTTCTTTTCTTCACCTGCTTGCAGCCCCCCATTGCTTCCTGTTCCTCTTCCCTTTTTTGTCTAATCGATGGTGGATCCACAGGGTACTCCGGTTGGGTTTAGGGAAGATGTTGCTGCTCCATGTAAGGGGAATTAAGTGTTGTTCTGATCAGAAACTCCGAATGGGCGAAGTGAACTAATTGATGTTTTTTTTTTCTTCCATCTTTCCCATTTTTCTGCTAATTAACTGTACATCCCCGTGTCCATGCTATGGCAAAATATAATATATTGGGCTTGTTTTTTCCCTTTTTTTTCCTCTGTATTAACTAAATATGTGGTATATATTGGCTTGCTAGTTAGAGTTTCTTTTACGAGAAAAATTTTGTGTACTTCTCAAAGTACAAAAATGTCATGTCATCTTACACTTCTTCCCTTTCATTGATGGGAATCAAGGTGTCACATAAATTTCTCTTCTCTTTTTCACTAATGAAAGGGGAGAAGTGCAAGATAATATGACATTTTTACACTTTGAGAAGTGCATAAAATCTTTCTCTTCTTTTACAGTACTCTCATACGTCTGAATTTGCCAGCGTCTAGCTGGCTTTAATCATTGTTCACAACAAAGCTAGGTGCGGTGCCTACGTCAATCAGCCGGAATTGGCTCGTAGTTTATATACTTATCTGAATCCTTTCATGCAAATAAAATCACAATAAAGCTAGGTGCGGTGCCTACGTCAATCAGCCGGAATTGGCTCGTAGTTTATATACTTATCTGAATCCTTTCATGCAAATAAAATTGGCTCTTCAGTTTAGGAGTTATTATAATTAACTACTAATGACGTCCTTAGTTAAACGAGTTCGCATCAGTCAGTATTCTCAGACAACAATAAGGCCGTATATCGACATGCACATGGAACATGCATGGCTCTTACAACAAGTTGCCATGGTTGCCGCACAAACCACGTCATGATGTTACTGTTGTTTCTTCTTGTGCCTAATATGGCTCATTTAATTTGGAAGATAGCGTAATGGATGGAGTATTCTAATTAATTACATAAGTCCAAGTATAAATTAACTTTAGTTTTTCTGAATATTTCTATGATAGTATATATATATATATATATGCACATATGGACACGGTTTCGTCTTCTTTTCTTTGGTGGCCATGTATAGTCTGACCAACTTGCTACTCTTGATAGTTTGAATATGGTACAGAAGTTGTCCTTTTTTATGTCATATACATGACCGTTGGATTCGTCCCCTTTTATAGGGCAAGATTGGCACAACTTTTACTCTGGCAGTTTTAAGGTTTTACATTTCAATTTTGAAAAGTAGAAATTGTAAATGATTTTGAGAGTTAACATTTTTCCCCGAGGATTGTAGGAAATTATGATCTAGAGGTCTCAATTAATGCAAGCCAAAAATAGTTGCAATAGTATATAACTGGACCAAGTCTCGTGAAGGCCAAAAACTTCGCGTTAATTAGCTGCTTGGCGTAAATGATATCTTAAATTTCCTTTTAGAATAATTAATGCCCGTGTATATTTGAGCTGTTCTAATGTTAGTTGTTATGCAAAAGCAATTATAAAAAACAGACGCACAAAAGTATTTCCAAAACGAGATATATATACTATATATAAAGTAATATAAACAGATTAAGTTAGCTAATTAACTTGACTAAGATTTCCTTTATTTATCCAACAAAAACTAAAATTATAGAAAAATAACCTGAAACTACAACAAACAAATAAAACTTACGTCTTGTTTTCATTTTATGGTTATCTAATTAACAAAATACTTGGGGTTTTAAGATTAAACAATACATTGTTGTTATAATCTTCAAAAGTTCACAACTTTTATAAAGAGACGAAGTTGCACCACCTCCAAATTACATTGGGGATGGGTATACGTATACCTCATGGAAGCCGCTAGGAGGCACGTTTTAGCGTCGCAACCGATCGAGAAGCCGGACGGTTGTTGGCTGTCTTAAAAGAAGAGGATATATTAAAGATCCGAGACTTTAGAGGAGAATATTTAATTAATTAACCCATCATCTACCTACCTGCCACTAGAATTAATGTTACTAAAATAATGCATAATATATATATTTGCCTGCTCAAGTTCCAAAGGGACATGGGGCGCATGCGCGCAGTGAAGATATCGTCCAGATCTCCCTCGACGCCGGAATCGTAATCCTGATGGACGGATTGCACTGCTGGTATCTGCGACAAGAAGGAATTAATAGTTCAACAAAATACAGAAGAGATTAGAGAGAGAGAGAGGGAGTATCTGAGCGCGCAGTATTCTGAAGGCGAAGAGATTGGGAAGGATTCTTGGTCTCAAGATTGTTGGAGTTGGAGGACGTCAAAGCAAAGAAGATATGATTCCGTCAGATCGAACCTGCAGGAAGTCTACGTATCCATGCTGATCGATCGGCTTCCGCCAAACATGCTGGGAGCCTGGTAAACATGCCGCCTAGCAACTGTCAACAGCTCTCTCTGCTGCCCGCATGTTCATGGAACTTCGGACAGCCCATAAAAAGATGAGGTGAGATTAATACCGAGAGGCGAGGTATGAAGATTGAGACTGCAAATCTTTAGGTTAATTTATGACAGGATATGATAAGATTACGTTGCGCTGGACCGATCGACATGTTCTCATTAAATTTTTCCCATTGCAAGAGGGGTCGTTTCTGGGTTTCAGATCTAATGGTGAATTGTGTATTATACGAGAGTACAGCTGATCTATATATATATATATATATATATATACTAGTTGGACACCCGTGTCATGCACACGGTATTTGATTATAAAATTTATTAATAAATATAAATTATTATTTATAAAATTTATTTTATAAAAATATATAATTTTTATTATATAAAATTTTGTTAAACTAATTTCAATGGCGGAATGTGAAAATGAATAGAAGAATTAAATAATAAATTTTATCATAAATTACTAATAATTTTCCATTAGAGATATAAATGTTACTATCATAAATATTATCATAAATTGTCGATCATTTTGTATCATAGTTTAATTGTTTTCTTATTATTATAACTTTCAGAACAAAATAACTTTTTAATAAATATACTTTAACTAATATAGTGCCAAAAGAAAAATATGTTCTTAATAGCAATTCAAAATATAATATTATGAATCTTCTGGGAAAGTTCAAATAGTAGGACAATAAAGATTATTTTTCAAAACTATCAACGTTATTTTTCTCAATCTTGATTTGTTTCATCTAATTGCATGACATCTACCTAGAAGTAAGATCTTCAGAAAAATTTGATTGCCTAAGAGAGGTTAAGAGAGTCAGCTGTAATCATCTTCATTAGAATAATGCTATTCGAAGAGCAAGAGATTGAGAGTGTGTTCTATAGTTATAAAAAAGTGAAATTAATAATATGATCAAATAATTTAAATATTCAAATTGTGCATAAGAGAAAATTTTGTTTAGATTTTACTTACAATTTCAACATCAGCAACGCCCATAAATCTTATAACGCTAGTTGACACCCCTACGATGCATGGAAATAATTAGATATAAAATTTTTATGTATTCATAAACAATATTTATTTATTTAAATTTTATACATATAAAATTGTCTACAATTTAAAATCGTCTCATATTAATTTTCTGAAATCTTATTTTTCAAATGTAATAATGATTGTCAACTAATAATAGAGAGAGGAGGAGAAAGTACGGCAAATAAAAGTATGAAAATGTATGAGAATTCAAATTTAAATTAAAAGTTGGAAAGGAGATAGATGGGGATAAGCCGAGAAATAAAAGTAAGTTTTTAAAAAAATTGTGTGTAAGATTTAGTAAGATTTAACACTCCGGTTTAAGAAGATTTCTTCACAACTTTAGATAGGAGATTTGTCTTCTTAATTAATAGCTATGTTAAGAGAGTATTTGTGAGTTTTGGCGGGAATAAGTTTGTTCTGATGTTGTCACGTAGCAGTCCAAAAACTGAGAATTATAATATTAATATAGATTTCTTCCATGTTTGCAGTATCGATCGACGTGGGCCCTTATTGAGGATTTCTCTCTCTCTCTCTCTCTCTTTCTCTCTCTCTCTCTCAGCCTTCGGACGTTTGAAGTTAACCTATATATAGCTCATATATTTAAATTGAACCCTATATATAGCTATAGTTTATATGTGGATCGAAACCGCGTTTTTATTGCCACTTCTCATGCATGTGCAGGATGAGTGAACAGACCAAGGGATACGATCGTGGTCTCTCCGATATCATGGACCTGGGAGTATATATCCAATCTGCATTTCAGTGGTACGTTAGCCTGGATCGTTTTATTAATTATCTATCTGAGCAAATCTTTCATATTTTTAATAATAATCGTAGGACGTACTACGCTCTATAACACCCGGCTCTGGTCTTCAATTCTAGCAACATGCAGTTAATTAGGCTCAGTACTCCAGCACCCACTATGAGATATATGATAGGATCGAACATGCCACATAGAGACTTAATTTCTTGCAAAGAGAAGGACTTGGTGTACATCAAAAAAATGTGTATTCAATAGACACATTTTATAGAGATGTGCCACATCAACTTTAAAGGTATTTAATATACCCCCAAGTTGGATGACATCAACCCCTAAAGATTGATGTGACACACTTCTATAACATGTATCCAACTATTTTTTGACAATAAAGATGGTGTCCATTCATTCAAAAGAGACAAGTACACAGAGAAAAGAGGCCAAGGCGACACCCATATATCCTCTAGGTCATGGAATTCCTGAAAAACGTAAGCATGGGCAGAAATAGGCCCGCTCCAGTAGCAAGAGACCAAAGCGTGGACTCAAGGTCACAAAGAGGAAATTAGATTCTAACCACCCACAGGATTCCGAGGTAGCCAACACCGACCATCGCTTTAGGGTGCCGGAGAAAATTGCCGGACAACATTGGGGTCGACCGACGGGATAACGCGAGCTCATGGATTTCTTCATCGCTGTGGGGGAAACTTGATGAAGTCGAACGGGAGGAGTGCTTCCGTGAGGCTCCACAAAGGGCATATTCAGACAATCACACCTAAACATCAAAGGCCATATCCTCAAAGGTGTAAAAGAGGGAAGAGGCGAACACTGCAACGGTGAAACCCTAGCGCACTCCAGAGAGCAAGAGGCCACTAGCATCAAAAGCCTCTCCAATCTTGCCCCATATGAGAGGAGAAGAGAAGATACGTTGAACACAAATGTCATAGACAGTAGGAAAGGAAACTATGCCGCAGCCGAACTCCAAGGAATGAAAATTGCTGCACCAACAGCCGATGAGGGCAATGTTTGCGTGATGAAACAAAATCCCCTACAGAGGTAGGAGAACAAACTGGGAAGGGTTTCTGGACAAAATGTTCCCCAGAGGGAAGGAGATGGTGGTGGGGGAGGGGGCTTCTCTGGGACATAGAGGGCCCCCTCCCTAGCGGCATAGATGTGGTGGAGGCGCTTCTGGGTGGAGCGAATTATCCCGGACTCCGCTCGACTCCGCCTCCCATGAAAGTATCCAACTTAGTATATATTTTTGATGTGCACTAAATATTTTTTCTCTTGCAAAAAGACTAAAAAGAACAAGTCATTGGTTCTGTCCTTCGCTCTTGTCCACAAAAAGGGAAAGGGGTGTGCTATATATTTAACTAGTTGGCCACCCGTGCCATGCACGGGGATATTTTTAGATTTGATCAAATGTTGATTTTAATTAATATATTTAAAATTATATATTAATAATATTTATAAATTTTAAAAATATAAAAAATATTAACTTTATTGAATTTAAATATAAATATATCACTCGATAGAAATCTTTGACAAAATAAAATTCATGTAACCGACCCCAAATAATAAGATAGAGAAAAATTTAGTGCACTGGAATTTTACACTTTACACTTCATTTTTTACTTCTCATTGGATGAGTGTATTGTATCATTTTTCTATTGACAAATGAAAAAAAAGAAATACAAGTGTAATGTGTAAAATTCAAGTGCGTTGAATTTTTCTCCATAAAATAAGACCGGACAATGATGTGATGATGCACCAATTCTAATTGTATATTGGCAATTTAGTAGATGGGTTTCACCGTGGAGAACAAAAATTTTATAAACTTTTATAGCAGATATACTTGAATCTCTGATCATTCGAAAATTCCTCTTATCTCATATGACCGGGGTCATGATTAATACTTGGTGGATGCCAAGCCACCAATGCTACATTAAACACCATATGGGGGAGACGAAATCCCATACCGCAGCTTGTTTGATTTGGCAAAAAATAGTGCACAACGTCAAAAAAAAATTTCTACTCATCATATAAATGCCAACACACCAGATTACCAGAAGTCCGCGCAAGAACACGATCCATGGCGGAAATGGTGAAACCTGCTGCAGTCTCTAACAACGATCTCCCGCTCGTAAATCTCTGAAATAAGCTTGATGGCGGTGTGGCAGTCGACGCACACCCTGAGGTTCTTAACGACGCGCAGCGCCGTGCCGGGCGCCGTCCGAATGAAGCAGAAGACGATGGCCAGCTTCTCGCTGTGCACGGCCAGCGCCGCCTCCTTGGGCTCCTTGTCGAGGTCCAGCAGCACCTCCCCGGTGTTCGCCACGTAGCCCGCCGCCTTCAACCTCCGCATGATCTCCTCCAGCATCAGGTAGGTGTCCCTCGTCTCCGGGTGGGTCCTGTCTCCCACCAGGAACTCGTACAGGTCGCCTCCGATCTCGACCATGGCGCAACCGGGGGTCTTCTTCACACCCTTCGCCTCCATGAGGCCTCTGACCCGCCTCACGTCTGCCCACCTGCCCATCTTCGCGTAGAGGTTGGACAGCAGGACGTGTGCGCCGCTGTTGAGGGGCTCCAGCTCTATGAGGTTCTTGAGGGCGAGCTCGCAGGTCTCTCGGTCGCCGTGGAGCCTTGACCCGCTCAGCAGAGCTCCCCAGATGAGCACGTCCGCCTTCATGGGCATGGACCTCACGACCTCTCCCATGCCTGGTTTATCATCCCAGCTCGGCCGTAGAGATCGACGATACAGCCGTAATGCTGTATCAGTGGGGCGATGCCGAATTCCAGGCTCATCCTGTCGAAGTACTCCTTGCCCTCCTCCACCAGGCCTCCATGGACACAAGTGCAGAGGACGCCGAGGAAGGTGACGGCGTTGGGGGTCACAGAGCGGCTTAGCATTTGGTCGAACAAAGCGAGGCACTCCTGGCTGCGGCCGTGCCAGAGAGTGTCGGAGAGGAGCCCGAAAAGGAGGGTGTGGGCGTGGAGGAGGCGGCCGAAGGGGAGGTGGGAGGGGGAGGAGAGGGGCTGGAGGAGGAAAGGGAAGGTGTAGAGGTCGGGGCGGACGCAATGGCAGCGCATGCGTAGGTAGGCGAGGAGGGCGGGGGCAGGGGAGGGAGAGGTAGAGGGAAGGGTGGATGGACGACACCAGCTGCTCGGTGGAAGCTCGCATCTGAAGGTGAAAGAAGTGAGAGAGAGTTTAGGCTATGTACTTCTAAAATTGAGTATTATTAGTATAGTATCTATTTCGAAAGTTTAAAAAATGGAGGAAAGTTTTTGAAAAATGGAGCAACTAGTATTTTTCTACTTTTATATCAGGAAAATAAAGAGAGGAAGGTTTATAAGTTTGATATCTTCTCTTTCTTTATATCTTCTTTTCATATATATATTTGGAAGGTTTTAAAAAAATAGAGGAAAGTTTTTAAAAAGTGGAGGAAAGTTTTTAAAAAGTGGAGGAATTATTCTGTGGTGTTTTTTTATTTTTATATTGAAAATTTTTAGGTGGGAATAATAGTGTCCTGGTGTTGTCACGTGGCAGCCCAAAGACTGGTATAGATGTGATTTTGTTGTGTTTTGTTTTGGCGAGAAAAAATTGATCCTGATGCTGACACGTGGTAGCACTAAGACTGAGAATTATAATATTAGTATAGATGGTGAAGACTACTGATCATGAACTTGAGTCGAGATCCTCTCGATTAAGAGACTCAGTAAGTAATTAAAAAGCGGGCAAACGGGTGAAAGTTTGTACAGAAGTTTCCCCTACTAAAATTTGAAAAACTTCATATGGAAGGTTCTTTTGCAAAATATCCTCTCCTTAGTTATTTAGTTATTGAGACCAAAGTTGGATAAGTTATGGATTTTTATGAGACAGTACAGTATGGTCTACAATATTGTACTGTCTTGTTCGACCAAGTTCGGTCAAAAGACTTTTTTTTAAATGAGTTTTTTTTATAGAATTCAAATATTAATATTTTTAATGCTCTAGTTATTTTCTCATGTAATAAATGGAATAATTTCAATAAAAATACATGATAATGCAATGAAAAATAATGAACATGGACATACAACTCAATCCGCTTGTGAATAAGATAAAAAATCGTATGTTCATAAGCACGATAATGTAATGAAAGGAAATATGCGCACATAAGTTAGTTAGCCTGTGAATAACATACATAAATCATATGTTTTTTAAACTTCCATAAGTATGACAATGTAATGATAAGAAACGCGCACACAGAACTCAATTGACTTGTGAATAACATATTAAAACTCTATATTTCCCTAACTTCCTCCATAAACATCAAAATGTAATAAAAGGAAACATGCACATCAATATGTAACTTTTCAATTCTTCCATCTCAACATTAAGGTATACGCAGGCTAGTTCCTCTATAATAAGTGGTTGAATATGTTTTCTAAGAGACTGTATCTCTAACAATGTGGTCTTGTAATAAAGATTATTTACAATATTGAATGCCAAATCTATATGGTGTTAAAATTTGCAACAACCATCCCTAACTTCCACCTCGACCCTTTGTTTTCATAAGTATCGTCAATTCTCGTCTGTTTGTCGTACTCTTTGTGGAAGGCATGCAAGTTGATTTCCTATATATCTGACATATTATGCTTCTCTTCCTCTGTGGTTGGAGTGATTTCAAATTTCTCCTAACCCATGCATTGACCTTACTCTAGTGCAAATTCTATTGATTTTTTTTAATATAATGGCCAAAATTGGCCAATTATTTTATTAATAAAGCTGAAGGAAGGAGAAAACATTGACAATAGCCCAAAATAGATAAATCAGAAAAAATATCTAAAATTCTATAGATGATCTATCCCAGGAATGAGTTCGCCGGAGAACACTCCGAAGTCGTAATCCCGGACGACGTGAACAACGCTCGATTTGATCTTCATCTGAATCCATTTTAGATGCCTCAGAATGAAACGAAAACCCAGGCATGAAGATATTCTTTGCTTTATCAAGTTCAGCTACAGAAAGAGCCTTCTTCTGCATATCTATAGATGGTATTAGTGGTATCATGTGAATTGTATCATTCTGCCGCATAGGACTAGAAGACCATTCTCTAGTAATCGGTAAAGAAATTCTAACTCCTCCTTTACGAGAGGGGCGAGAAATACGACGACCCGAAGACGAACCGCTAGAATTGGTGTTGGGATTCCCTTCAAAAGTAGACTTCACCTGTGAGATTGGGGATTGGCGCACAACCTGAGCAAACGACATGAGAGTAGTTTCAAGAGCTGCAGACGGGGAGTCTGCAACTTCAACAACAAACCCTGAGGGAGTAACCGCAACATGCACCTCATGGTCAACATGCATCTCCTGTTGTTCACTAGCCGCAATAGACACACCTATCAAATGATCCATGCGCTTGGATGCCCGAGTTTGGATCAGAAGATTTTGAGCCACTTGGCCTGAGGAGCCCACCGTGGCTGGGCCTAAAGATAGCCTAGTGACATCAGCATCTCCTTTTCCCCCGTCAATCTTCCCGGAAGAAATGGGCGCATCAATACATGGCAGCCACGCCAGCAAGGCGGATGTGCCAGCGGAGCTTCCTACATTTTCAGCATCCCCTTTTCCACTGTCCATTTTCCCGGAACGAAAGGAAGCAACAAAACATGGCAGCGGGGATCATGCCAAGGAGCTGGATCTGCCAGCGGAGGAACCCACGTCCGCTGCGGAGAACCCACGATTGGGATCCGATGCAGGCGAAGCGCCTATCTCCGAAGAAAGCGAATCTTGGCCAACCAGATTAGCGCCGGAATTGCCGGGGGCCAAGCAAGGCATGCGATGGAACCGTCGCCGCCTCCGAGACCTCGCCGACATCCGGAGCGACATCTCCGGGGGAATTCCGGTGAACTTCTTGATGCTGGGCTTCCATGAGTGCAACGCCCAGCGCAGGAGGATGGCCCTCAACTGTAGGATCATCAGCTTGAACCTGAGACCGAACATCCTGCACACCATTCACCACAACAACTTCTTCACGGACAGGTGCCCAAACTCTTGGGGGGTTAGATGGAGTCTGTTTCGTCGTTTGGCTTCCACCTCTCTTTGAACGACAGACATCTTTTGAGTGGCCAAGCCGATGGCACGAAAAATAATAGGCAAGCAGATTAACATAGGTAATATCTTGCCAATAACCACCTAAATCACCCATCCCAATCCATAATCTACCAAGCCTAGGTTTAGTGAGATCAATCTCAACACAAACTCGAGCCGCCTTCGTATTCAGAAGGAGTTCTGTTGTATGGGCGATTTGCAGAACTGGGCCAACGTTGCATGCGATAGAAGCCAGTAATTTCTTGTGATAGAGATTAACCGGGAGCTCAGAAAACTCCACCCACACCGGGACGACAGTGGGATCCTCAGAAGGTTTGAACAATGGCGTCCACTTGAAGAATCTGAAAAGCCTACCTTGAACATATATGGACTCACGTAGGAGCACCCACAGGTAATCATCTTGACATTTGAATCGCAATAGAAGATGCAAGTTATCCATAGTGTTGATAACAAAGGATTCTTTAATACCACACCTTGAAGTAAGATGCGAACGGATCTCAGGGAACGCAGGCCTCCCGAACGCCGTCTTGGCAACCACCGAGAAGAGGAAAGGCTGGAGAGATGCTTCCATCTCAGCTTTGGAGAAGAAAACCGCCGGCTCACCTTGGTCTGTAAACGCTGGATGGTGAACGTCAGTAGAGACCTCCGGAAATGCAAGGGAAGATGCAACCACCTTGGCGAAGGAGAGTCCACTCGGAGGCTCATGCCCACCCACCGGAGGAGACCCCCCAGGGGCCGCCATGGCCGGCCAACCCCACAAAGGGCGGCAGCAACAACCAGACAGAGGAGAAAAAATGCAGAGCTTTTCTCTCTAGAAAAATCTAGAGAGAGAAGTGACTTCGGGTAGATATATGGCACGCAAATTCTATTGATATTATACTCCTATGCATCTCGCACTGTGACATAGACATTCGGGTCTTGAGATGCGAACTCCGCCATATTTTTAAATTCTCCTTCCTCTTGTCTAGTAATCAACAATATCTTATTTTCTCTAATCTGTCTCGAGTGTTCGGTCATCCTAATTTTGACCTTATGTGAAATATTTGGATAACCAAACACTTTTTTGTATCCAACACCTACACCTCCTCTAAATATTTTTTCAATCTAAAGACACCTCCTCCAAGATATATATACTTCATGTTACGGTAGTTATATTACCACCAATATCTTTTATTCTCCAACATCTTGTCATTTTGCCATCCTATGTCATTCATCTGCACTTTCTATGGAGATATTTACAACATTGAACAATTGAAATGAGACCATCATGGTATTGAACATTCATCAAGAGATTCAAATATAACATCTGCATTTCAATTGTTCAATTTTATGTAAATTGTAAAACATATGTCAACTTTATCGAAAAAAATTACACAAGTGAATCCTAATTAAGTTGCATAATATTTCAAACCACATCACTTAAGTTTCTACCAACTCATTAAAAAACTAAAATTAAAAATTTTGTATTATTTTTTAATTTATACTCTATTAAATTTCATAAGTAACATTCATGCAATGTGATTGATGGCATTAGTAGATCTAAGTTCCTACAATGTTTCTACACCATTAGAATAATTCTAACATTAGGGAAAAAATAAAAATATTTTCTAAAAATTTAGATTTATCCAAACCCCATCCTAGATCGTAAAATTTATTGCACATGGCTTCAAACTATTTGCAATTACGTTTTAGCATCAACATAATGCTTGAAATAAAAATTAAAACTTAGATAAAAATCTCAATCTGTGGTTTCGAACCTTATCTTGGAAAGACTAGAATCGAGTGAAATCGACTTTCAAACCACCCTAAATGACTTCCTTAAGCAAAATCTACAAAAAAGAGAGAGAGAAGAATGAATGAATAAAATGAGTGGAAATAAGGAGGGGGTGGCCGAACATATATACTCGCTTCTCACCACTGGGTGCTGGGCTGCGCAGGGTTTGAATGCCTTCGGGTACGGGGAGAAGATTCAAGTGGGTATCATTAATTATACACGATCTGAACCATGCCGTCCCAATGCGATTTGATCGGTACATCACGAACTATTGAACCATGTATGTACGTAGACATGGCAAATCTTGGTATAATACAGCACAGCACGGGCGTACAACGCCAATTCAAGACGTTACGTCCAACCATAATTGAGGACTTGAAAAGTTGTCAACTCAATAAGCCAGGTCCAATATTTCTGCACGGGAGATCCGCCATCAATCATCTTAACCGAGAAAGGCCACTTCAAAGATGTATGTCGGTTTTTTTCTCAATGGTGAGAGAGGAAGGGAAAAAGAACCTTATTGAGGGCCCAAGAACACCCGTTATCGACGTCTAATGCTTGGTGGGTCTCTCAGCCCACTTCTCCGAGCTGGCCCAATTCTGAATCGCCACTTCGCCGGCCCAATAACTGACACCTGGGCTTGGAATTGGATTGTCGGCCCCCGTCTCACTGCCTGCCTGGTGTTTTTCTGGTTGGTGCAGCAAATGTCCGTATTTATTTATTTACCTTTTTTTGTCACGTGAAACTTCATCCGAGACTAACCTCCCTTTCTTCTGTTTCCCAGCCCTACAAACTGTTGGATGTTGCATCCCATCACAGGGAAGAGAAACCCTTGTTGCACACGTCACGCACGACCGGCATTGTTATTGGCCAGCGAATGTGAACTACCTGGTGCTGGCTAATGACAGTATGCTGACATATAACTATGCAACTAGTTACAAGAGAACCCCTTAACATTTTGCAATCAGTAGCAAACAAGGGAGAAAAAATTGACATTCAGGTTAAGTGTTTAATTCTCAATATCTTATGATCGCTAATGTTGTGAAAGGGTCAGAGGGAAAGGTTAGCATAGTCCTTAGGGGGGGGGGGGATTTTCTGTTCGATAATGGGCCGAACGGACCTCCACTGAGAATAAGAGAGAGAGAGAGAGAGAAGGAACTGTCGTCGGTGTGGATGAAGGCTTGCAAAATTCAGAGAGCGTCAAGGGGGTCCGGTCAGTGGCGGATCCAGAATATTATTTTAGTGGGGTCCTATTGATGCACTCATATAATTTTAATTAGTGGGGTCACCCATGGTAAAAATTTATCCTCTTAATACAACTTTTTTTACCCAGTGGAGTCACAGAACCCCACTGAGCATGTGCTGGCTCCGCCCCTGGGTCCGGTTGAAGAACTGGAGGAACCTTCTAATGCCTAAATCAGGTCGGTCTGTAAAGGAGGTAGAAATAAAAGGTTCCTTGGTGTGTGGATTCGCGCGTAACGGGTGTGTGGAAGAGAAGTCTCGTACCCTTGCATGGAGGTTACCTATTCCTTTTATAGATGAGGGACACGAAAGGTCCGAACATAGTCTTCTCCAATGATGACTGAAGAGACGCGTCGGTTGAAGTCGCTAAACGGGGAGTTGTCCGTTTGAGGTGCATGTTGGGATTCTACGTCGTTAATGCCTCGGATCATGGGGTGCGTGCCACGCCGTTATATTAACTGTCGTTGGTAGGTGAAGGGCCGCCCAGAGCTGCTGACCATGGGGGTGTCGCGCAGGGGCCAACGGGCCTGCTCAGTGCTCGGCGAGGCTGCCCAGTGCTAGGCACGGCTGCGCGGTGCCTGGAGTTTGATGCTATAGCCGCAGAGGGTTCGAACAGGGAATCCCGTGGCCTGCTCGGTAGACCAAGTCCTGCTCGAACGGACTTTGAAGGTGTCCGGAGATCACCTTTGAGACCCTTAGACGTTTGGTGGCTGAAACGTGTTCGGAAGCCAGTGGCCGAACCCGAAGACAGGTGGCCGAATGACCCAAATCTAGCTACTTTGTTGGGTTATGATGGACCTATGGACTTAGGAGGCTAGAAATGACCTTCAGAGTCATCTTATATGAAAATTTTGTGTCTTAAACGGATGATCGAACTTCATTTGTATTTAATACTCCAGCTATTTAACGGGCCGATATCTTTATTACTTTGGGCCCATTAAGAGTCATATATTGATTTTTTTTTTAAGTGGCAAAGTATAGCCAAGTGAAACGCAATTTCAGTTTGTGTCAAAAAAAAGAAACCTAATTTTAGTCATCATAGAATCGTGGCAAGTCACTGGAGTTTCCTATCTGATCAGGACGCCAGAATCAACCCTATATAATTGTTACTCACATCCCCAAATCAGCACTTTTACGTACTCGGGCGGGGGCTACGCTTGAAGGGAGCTCGAGATACCCCGTCTCCGCCGTCTGCTTCATCCTCGCCGCCTCGTCTTCCCGGAGGGGAGGGGGTAGTTGTGCCCCCTCCCCTCCGCCTCCTCTGCTCCGATCCTTCATCTGCAGGCGGTCTCCCCTCCGTGGGGGTCTTTTGGTTCTCCTCCTTTGTAGGCGGCTGCTTAGTCCCCGGCACTGGAGTCCTCCCCCTCTTCGGCTGTTCGGTGGACTGATTGTGGCTTAGTGAAGTTGTCCCCCCTCCGGAGGGACTTTTTGGTTCTCCTACCCCGGTAGGAGAGTTTGTTTCCCTCAGGGAAGAGGTTTCTTCTCTGAAGGAGGTTTTGGCTCCGTCGTTTTTAGGGTTTCTCTATTCGACGGAGGATCTCTCTCCGGTGGACCTGGCAGTGTTTGTCGGTCGATTGGAGGTCCGGTTTGCGGCTTTCCTGTTGGACAGGGGCAGAAGATTGTGAAGGGGATCTCCAGACTATTCAGATCTTGCTGAAGCTGCTGCGTTTTGCCTGAAGATTCAAGCCCTTTCAGTGGTGGTCGGATTACGTCTTGAACATTGAAGGTCAAGAGCTCCATTCGGCGGTGGTTTCTATCTCTCTCGTTTTCCCCAGATTTGGGACCTTGGAGATTGGCTATGCTCGTGTTTGTGGGTAATCCGTGCACAATCTTCTTGTGTACGTCTTCCGAGCTCCTGTTTAGCTGCACATTGAAGTTGCAGCAGCTCCATCTGAGAGATAGGCTATGGCTGTTTGAAGTCTTCCTCCTCCAAGCTTCATCTTGTATTGTCCGAATGTTGCCTTTTCTGTTGGCCTGGAGCATTTGTGTCTCTTCTTCGGCAGCTTCTCTTTTGCCCTTTAGGGATTGTTGTGTTTGTGTTCGGTGTGTTTGGTGGGAGTGGGCAGCTACCATGCTTGTCCTAGCAGGTTATGGGTTGCCATGTCTCTCTGTACTTTGTACTGCTCTTCCAATCTAATATAATATCTTATTTTTCAGTAAAAAAAAAAAAGCACTTTTACGTACTCTCCATACACGTGCTTTTTTATCTTACTGGCCTATGATGTGATAGAAAGAAAGTATCCAAACGTATCGTATAGTTTGTCAACAGGACATGCTTCGGACATGAGCAACCAAGACTAGCTGGCTCTAGGATTGATGTGATTGGGCTTTAAACTCAACATACATGGTTTTGACAGTTCTTAGAGCTTTCGAACTTTTTGTGGTGCTTTATTTTTTAGGCAGAATTAATTGTTGATTCCTCTTGTTAGAGATCTGATACTATTTTTAAGTCTCTATCATGTTTGTTCGTACCGTCCAATCTCTATTTTACGAGGGATTTATTTTTAAGTTTCTATCGTTAACCCTCATTATTTTCTTGTGATGATTTTACTTGTGAAAGTGTGTAACTGTGTAAGTACGTATTTACAGAGTTACATGTGTAACTACGTAAATATGTAAATTCTATAACTACGTAAATATGTAATTACACATGTAACTCTGTAAGTACATAATTTTTTATGCCCTTAAGTTTGTAAGTATTTCTTCCTGTAACTGTGTAACAAGGTATGGAGTAGTTACACAGTTAAATATGTAACTACGTAAGTATATAATTATCTAGTTTTACTCTACGAAAGTCTGTTTGTAAGTATATAGTTACGCAGTGACACAGTGACACACTGCGTAAGTATGTACTTACAAAGTTACATGTGTAACTGCGTAAGTATGTTACATACTTATGCAATACTTACGCAGTTACACATTAACTCTGTAACTACATAGAGATTTTATAAGTTTGTAACTCTGTAATTGGGACTTATTTAGTTACAGACTTACATAGTTTTAAAAGAATTTACCTAATTACCAGGGCTTACCTAGTTACAGAGTTACATGTGTAATTTCTGTAACTACGTAAGTATGTAATTTTTGTAACTACGTAAGTATGTGGTTATAGAGTTACAACATCTAAGTGTGTAATTACACATGTACATATTATGTAACTATATATGTAACTACATACTCTGTAACTACACATGTAATTACATAGTTACATAGTATGTAACTCAGGGACTCTGTAACTAGATAAGTCCCTGATAATTAGGTAATTACAGAGTTACAGAAAGACTTATTTGCGTAAGTGTGTAATTACACATGTCACTTTACAACTAGGTAAGTCCTTGGTAACTAGATAAGCCCCTTTTAAGCTATGTAAGTTCCTTCTTCTATAACTATGTAACTCAGGGCCTAAAAATAAATCTCCCAAAATCAGGGACTGATTGATAATTCTTCTAGTAAGTAAGTAAATACTTATTTTTGTAAATTATTAAGTACTTACAGAGTTACATGTGTAACTGCATAAGTATGTAATTATATATTTACACAGTTACAAGATTTACATACTTACGCAGTTACACGTGTAACTCTGTAAGTATGTACTTACGCAGTTACACACTTTCGCAAGTGAAACAATCACAAAGGGGGATAACGCGGGTTTAACGACAAGGACCTAAAAATAAATGCCGCATAAAGCAAGGACTGAATGTCACGAAAAAATTTGACAGGGACCTGAAAATAATGCATGTCAGATCCTTGTCAGAGACCAACAATTAATTCTCCCTATTTTTTAACTTATTCATCATCAACCCCCACGAAATGATGCATCCTGATCAGCATGTAGGATGCCATTTCTCCACCGTGGACATGTCATTAACATGAGAAATGCTTTTGAGCCAGATCTAATTCTATTAAGTTGCATAATATATATCTATACAATGTGGAGTCTGATAGTGATAGTGATACTGATCATCGGTGACCAAAGTGATGAAATGTCCATAATGATACCGAGCAGTGGCAGATAATGGCTAATCATGACCTTCATGTTATGATCAAATAGACATAACGCAACCCGATGTAATCATATTTTGAAGAGGGATGATCGTAAACTGTTGGATTATCTTGGAATTTGAGAAATTAAGTGGCACTTGCCAATATTGAATTTACAAGGATAAACAAAAGTTTAGTGTCTTAGGAGGCGAGTTTTAAGGATAATTCTTCGATGTCTAAATTAAAGTGGGTAATAATGGATTAGAGAGATAATTCGAGATATATCATTCTCTGTCAATTCAAGTGCAAAGAATGATTTACTTTCTTCGGAGAGCTATCAGTGGAGATTATAAAGATAGTCGCTCTCCCCATAGACGGCATCGCATAATGCCACTACAGTTAAGGTCGGATCATTAGGCGTAACCTCCTAGGATATAATGGTTATCATGGGCGTCGATGCTCGTTACGAAAGTCGTGGGTTCGATGGTGGGCAACCGATCATGACCTCTCATCTCCCTCATTATGGTTCCACTGCCTCCTAAGTTATCGTTGTCTATGTGTGTAGTATCTCAGAAAATTTATTAGTTAAAAATTATAGATAAATTAAAATTTGTCAAAAGGGTACGTATCATTATTGCATGTGTGTAAACACATATAAAAATTTTGTAAAAATAATAGTTATACTTTAAATAATATTCTCTAACGACCCCTCAAGAAATTTAGGTAAAAAAAATCATTTGGACCAAGTTTGAGAATTTTTTGACTTATTATCGTAATTAAGGAATAAGTTGGAGAACCCATTATCATATGTGCCAAAGCGAATCGTAAATTAAAATAAAAGTGTGGGTAGACTTTAATCAATGTGTGTTAATAGCCCATCATAGGAATTGGATCAATGGACAACTTTTGGCCCATGAATAAGTTCAAGAAAGAAAATAACATAAAAATTTGTAACTCTATTACTCTCTAAATTAAAAAGAGGTAATTAAACCCCTTAAGTAAAAATAAGTGATGGACTTTAATAATTGGTCCATACATGAGTTAGTGGGCCAAAAGTAAGAGTCCACATGATAGATAAGAGATAAATAGGCCAAAATTCGTAGCTAAATTATGGATAAATTAAAAAGGGCAAGAAAATTCATTTACAACTCATGTAATCATCTAATAAAGAGTCATAACCCTAGTCTAACCCAATATCTATGAAATCTAGCTCTATGCTAATCTAAAAATGAGATTTTGATAAGAGAAAATTGGGATAAATATAGGAGACTCATAATTAAAGGAGTTTAGAAAGATATAATAAAAGAAAATACTATAAAATTTGTAATTCCACTATTCCCTAATGGTCAAGTAAATCATTAATATGGCTCATATATATTCAAAATAGACTCCTAACCCTATCCTAACATGTTGGCCACGAAATTGAGTCCCATCCTAACCCAAATAAGAGGATTTATTCTAGATAAGGTTAGATAAATAAAGAAAATTTAGAGTTGGAGTAAGGATAAAGTTGTATTAGGAAATAACACTATAAGAGCATTAAATAAACCTCTCAAACCCTCATGACTGACCTTAATGTTCATTTGAGATCTCTTGGACGTGGAAAGGAGGCCAAAGGAGGAGGAATTCGTGGAGGAGGAGGCTAGGAAAGGAAGCACTTCGTGTTCTTCAAGTTCTAACCCTAGAATAATAAAAGCGCTCAAAGGTAGGCAATCTCTTAAGCAAAATTAAATTAAACTCGACTCTAGTCATATCATGAACCCATCTTTAAAAGCCCCATATTTGCCCCAATTTTCATCATCGTTTATGAGTATTTCATGCTCAAAGTTATGTTGAGAACATGTAGTCGACCCCTTATGTTCGTCCTAAATCCCTGTTCATACTTGATGTCGTGGCATAAAACTTTTACTGTACATTTTACTCGATTTAATTTGAAAAGAGTACTAGATAGAAATTGGGGAAAATGGTATCATTAGATTCCCGACATTAAGTAGAATGTACAATAAAAGTTTCATGCCATGACATCAAGTATGAATAAGGATTTAGGGCGAACATGAGGGGTCGACTACATGTTCTCAATAGAACTTTGGGCATGAAATACTCATAAACAACATGATGAAAATGGGGCAAACATGGGGCTTTCAAAGATGGGTTCATGATCTGACTAGGGTCGAGTTTAATTTAATTTTGCTTTAGAGATTGCCTACCGTTGAGTACTTTTGTGATCCTAGGGTTAGAACTTGAAGAACACGAAGAGCTTCCTTTCTTAGCCTCCCCTCCAGGAATTCCTCCTCTTTTGGCCTCCTTCCCACATCCAAGAGATCCCAAATGAACATTAGGGTCGGCCATGAGGATTTGAGAGGTTTATTTAAAGATCTTGTAGTGTTATTTCCTAATACAATTCTATCCTTACTCCAACTCCGAATTTTCCTTATTTATCTACCATTTTCTAGTATAAATCCTCCTATTTGGGTTAGGATGTGACTCAATTTCGTGGCCAACATGTTAGAGTTGGATTAGAAGTCTATTTTGGATATATATGAGCCATATTAGTGATTTATTTAACCCTTTTTAATTAGGGAATAGTGGTATAGTATTTTCTTTTATTATATCTTTCTTAACTCCTTTAATTATGAGTCTCCTATATTTATCCAATTTTCTCTTATCTAAATCTCATTTTTAGATTAAGATAGAGCCATATTTAATGGCTATTGGGTTAGACTAGGGTTAGGACTCTTTATTAGATAATTACATGAGTTGTAGAGAGATTTTCTTACCCTTTTTAATTTACCCATAATTTAGCTACGAATTTTGGCCTATTTATTTTATCCATCACGTGGACTCTTACTTTTGGCCCACAAACTCATGTATGGACCAATTATTAAAGCTCATCACTTATTTTTGTTTAATGGGTTTAATTACCTCTTTTTAATTTAGAGAGTAATGGAGTTATGAATTTTTATGTTATTTTCTTTCTTGAATTTATTCATGGGCCAAAAGTTATCCATTGGTCCAATTCCCATGATGGGCTGTTAACACACATTGATTAAAGTCTACCCACATATTTATTTTAATTTATGATTCGCTTTGGTACATATGATAATGATCTTCGACTTATTCCTTAATTACAATAATAAGTCACAAAATTCTTAAACTTGGTCTAAATTAATGATTTTTCTTGGCCTAAATTTCTTGAGGGGTTATTAGAGAATATTATTTAAAGTGTAACTATTATTTTTACAAAAAATTTATATATGCTTACACACATGCAATAATGATGCGTACCTTTTTAATTAATTTGAATAATTAATTTGACAAAATTTTAATTTATCTATAATTTTTAATTAATGAATTTTATGGGGTATTACAGTTACCAAATGTTCTAGGACATTCTTGACTTCCGTGTGTGTGTGTGTGTCGATTTTGAGAGAAGAGATAGATAGAGAGAAGAAAAATGCGGCGATTACTTTCGCGGGAGCAGCCCTCGTGCCACTTTAATGAAATCATCCATAAAATTGTTGGAGTTGTCGACGTGTAGGTGGGAGACCATGCGATTAAATTTTTTTTTTTAAAATGGGGAGGCCACTTTCGCAAGTGCAACGCAAGTTACAAGACAAAATTCTCATCGTTCGTACACCTCGCTTGCTAAATTGACTTCTACAAATTCTAAGTTCCGCCGAAGCCATGCCAAATGCTGATTAGATACCAAATGTCACATCCTCATCATGATTGTAGGTGTCCATCCTCAAAATAAAAATAAGAAAATATGATTTTTTTACCACACTGTTATATAATTTATTACTCCGATGAGCCCTACTTAACAAGGCATATAATATACTTTGGTTTGAAAAGGTTGATTGGATAGCAATATGTTCCAAATGGATACACTATATTAATTGACCTTATCAGATTTGTTTATTCGTGTAAGGCCCTCAAATTTTGTCCTTTTATTTTGTTGTGTGTGTAGAATCGTGCTTGTGTGTAAATATCATGTATGCATATGTAGATATCTATGTACATATTAGCTAGGTGTACTTATGTATGCATGTGTATGTTTAGATGTAATTGTTGTTGTTTGCATGGTGTACACTATACTATATATATTGCACGTATATATATACCGTATATATGGTTTTCTGCATGGTTTAAGCTCTGACCGAAGAGCAAGTTGGCGTCAACATGGATGGACGTCCATGTTGAGTCAACGTCCATGTTGATGGACGCCAGCTTTGAGGTAAACGGCCATGGATGTGGACGTCTACTTCTCTGATTTTCTTTGCGCAGCAGACCCTAAAATTCTGGGTTGGGCTTGCTCACCGATTGGGGAGATGTCCCCAACGGCTCTCAGCTCTCCCATCAGTCCTGCGTGAGACCCCAAGCCCTACCTTATAAAAATACATCTCTTTGCAACCTGCAAGAGCTCTCTTGGCTCTTGGCAAAAGGGAAAACCCTAGCTGTGAGAAGAAGAGAGGAAAATTGAACTTTGTGAGCTTGGATCCGGCGATCAGAGGCTTCTTCCGGTGATCCACTGCAACTGGAAGGAAGATTGGACGTAGGGGAAGGCTTCCCCAACACTGGACTGGAGCTTACATCGACCTAGAACCCGAAGGAAGGAGTTGTGGAGACTTCTTGGCACTGCCCAAGGAGAGCTTCAACAGCCATTTTGATCCCTTTGAAGGTTTTTCTAAAGGCAAGTAACCAATGCCCGTGATGCATGTATGTGTCCAGTAGGTCTTAGATATTTTATGGGATTTTACTCGTGTCCTAGATCCCCCACATTCACCTTTCTTTGGAGCTCGGTCTGTGTTTTTGCACAGACAGGAACCTAACGGCAAGATCTCTTTCCGTTAAGCTCTTCAGTAGGCGGCAGACGATGTTGCCGTTAACCCCTTTGAACGGCTAGCCTTTGCCGTTTAGTTCTTCAGGACAGAACAGTGAGTTGTTCTTATATATGATTAAATTTCGAAGTTTTTCGCATGAGGATATATTGTAAACGTTATATACTATGTATTATGAATGGTGGAATGCGTTGTGAGATTTTGTGAATTTCTGTAAATAGTATGAATGGTTAAATTTATGAAAAATACATGTTAGAAGAGACCTTGGTTGTGTTAGTCTACTGTTCACATGATTCGTGAGGAATTTGAGTGCCATAATTTTTCTAGACCATGTGTATGTATGTCAGTCCATGCTCTGAAAAATTGGAAAATTTCCCATGATCATGTGATTTATTACAATTTCGGTAATGAAATTAGAAAGCATGTGTAGGGTCATGTAAAAATCACAGTAAATAGTATGATGTGAGATAAATTTGGGAAAAATTTTTGTACTAATATGCATGTTAGGTACAGGTCTGAGAACTGTTAAATCTGACATTTATGTTTTGCTTCCATGATAACTGAATTATTAATGGCATGTGAATGAGTGTTTCATTTTCTGTAAATTCTGTGTAATTCATAAAAAAGTAAAAATTTGCATGAGTTGTCTGAAACCTGCAAACAGTGTGTGGTTAAATTTTCATGAGATTTGGGTAACAGTAGGTTATATTGTGAAATTTTCATGTGAAAATGAGTTATTAATGCATGCTATCATGATTATGGTTTGATTATGTGTTTTCAACCTGATTAGTGTAAATTACTGAGTGTTTAAACACTGTCAAACAGTAGCACCATGATTTAGGAAAACTGAACCATGTGCTTAATGGTGAAAACGGAAGTGATGCGTAAATTGAATGAAATATGTGTGTGTGTTAAAAATCGAAATGTGTAAAATGTGCCGTGTGTGACACTGCTTCCATAGAGGGCTGTGGAACCGTACCATGGAAAAGTCCCCACGGGAAGGTTCAATGTGTTAAAATCCTATGGGCAATAGGATGAAATTCTGGAGGTGGACAAGTACCACTGGTTAGGGTGGAAAGTTCTTCTCCCAGTCTGCGCAGTACCAAGAGCCGTCACTGTGTTGCTTAGGTGGCGTCTATGTGTTATGTGTTATGTGATGTGAATGTGTTCTTCTAGTGGTGGTTTGGACTATGTGTCACGGCATCTAAATGTGAAAATGTGAATGTGTGTATGGACAAATTGTGTAGTGTGAACATGTGTATATGTGTAATGTGTAAAAGTAAACAATGTGAATGTGCAAATGTGTAAACATGTGAAACAAATGTGTTAGAATGTGAAATTGTGATTCATGTTATGAAAATGTGGGATTCATGTCAAAACAGCAATGTTTCACATGTGCAAAAATATGTAGAATCCATGTTGGGAGTATTTTCCTTTTATGTGTGTGAAAATCCCATGCTAAATTGCTATCATGTTATAGCTTAAATTGTGAATGTAGCTCTCATGTGGATAGATAAGTAGAAAGCATGTGGTAGGTATTTTAATTTGGAATGACATAAACTATGTATCATGAGTTGTGAATTATGTAGAAATATCATGATAGGTTGTTTCTTATCATCGTTTCAACCATGCTATATGTTTTGACTTAATGAAATTGAATGTAGGAGTTACTTGTGATGTATGCATGTATGATGTGTATGGAATTACTTGCTGAGTCCTTAGACTCATTCTTGCTTCGGCGTACAAGTTTAGTAGGTGACCCTATTTTCTTGGAGGAGACCGTTGAGAGCGACTTTGAGCGAGGAGAGTAGAGTGTTGTTGAGTCACCATCATTGTACTTTCACTTTCATAGTATGTAATTGAGACTTATGTAATTGAAACTTACGTAATTGTGGACGAACAATGTAATTTGAATTTTGTATTTCATTATGTGGACTTAGTTCCTTAAATTGCTATATGGATCATGTATGTTTAATGTGGATGATGAAATGAAAAGACAGTGGTTCTTTTACTTCCGCTACTCTGTATTCATATTTGTGTACATCTCAATCATATGTGTTAGTGCTTGGGTAAATGTCCCACTGTGACGAGACTCACTATACCGACGTGGATTGGTATAATTGTACCGGTATAAGGAGGGTCGTTGCAGAGATTGGTATCAGAGAAACCGGTTGAGATCGTACATAAATATACATAAGTCATCATCTCCATTACATGCTAAGTCTTTATAGAGTTGTCCACGTGTGTAGAGTTGATTAATAATGAATAAGAGATAGATAAGAAGTGGTTAGCAACTAAATAACGTAGTCTCTAATAGTGATTAAATTACTGCAGCATATGGCTTCACGCGGTAGACGTGGTGGTGTTCCTACTCATGATGGCGAGCAGAGGAGAGATGAGCCTAGGCGTGAGGAGCAGACTGAGCAGCAGGACCCAACACCTCAGGGTCCTGTACTTCTCCCACCACCACCAGTGGATTATGGAGTGTTCATGCAGGGTCTTGTGCAGGCCATGCAGACGCAGGCCCACACTCAGGCTGCACTCCAGGCTCAGATGGAGGCTCAGGTTGGAATAATAAAATAAAGAGTCTGTTTTATTTAATTGCATGATGTTGTGTTAAATAGGCATTACTTGTTGTTTGTTGTAGCAGGCCCAAGTTCCAGTTCCCCAGGCTCAGGACCATGGTGGACCCTCCATCATGGAAAGATTCAAGAGGATGTTGCCGCCCTCTTTCAAGGGGGAGAGCGACCCATTACTAGCCGAGAGCTGGATGAGGGAGATCGAGAAGATCTTCCGGGCTGTTAGGTGTGCGGACGAGGACAATGTTACTTTAGCCACCTATATGCTACAGGTATGTGTTAGTTTTATATGCTTGCTTATCCTGTTAAATTAGAGCTGTTAGTTGGTGCTTATGAAGGTTGTGTTGCAGGAGAGAGCTGATGTGTGGTGGGCTTCCTTACTGCGTACCCGATTCGAGGACGGTGCTATTGACGTTGCTTGGGACAAGTTCGTGAGGCTCTTTCAGGCCAAGTTCGTCCCCGAGCATATCCAGGACAGGATGGAGCAGGAGTTCCTTTCTTTGACTCAGGGCTCCATGACTGTACTCGAGTACGAGGCAAGGTTTGCTGAGTTATCTAAGTATGCACCTCACATAGTAAATGATGAGCGTAGGAAGGCAAAGAAGTTTGTGATGGGCATTAAGCCATCACTGAGGACGAGGCTAGTGGCGTTCGATCATCGTACCTTGGACGAGGCCCTTAGCGCTGCTTGTAGGCAAGAGGGTGAAATGGAGCAGTACCTTGAGGAGAAGAAAGCTTTGCAGAAGAGACCTGCGGCCCCTTTCCAGCGGCAGGATAAGAAAAAGGTAGCGTACCAGACCCCGCAGCGTCCAGTGGCAGCCAGCAGTACTCAGGTACCTTCTCAATGTTCCTCTGGTGTGAAGAAGGAGTGTCCCCATTGCGGGAAGACACACGGTGGTACAGAGTGTTGGATGGTAGCGGGAAAATGCTTGAAGTGCGGGAGCAGCGACCACAAGATCAAGGATTGTCCGAGACTTCAGCAGGGAGTCCGGCGCGGAGAGCCAACCCCAGCAGCGGTAGCAGCAGCAGCGCCAGCTACAAGAAGACCAGGAAGGCCTCGAGCCCCAGCTCGAGTGTTTACCCTAGCACGAGAGGATGCCGAGCAGGCGGAGCATGTCACCGAAGGTACAATTTTACTTCTAGGTGTGCACGCTCGGGTTCTGTTTGATACGGGTGCCACTCACTCGTTCATTTCCGAGCGGTTCGCTAGGCAGTTAGCTCTAGAGTCAGGCGTAGAGTCTGAGGATTTAGAAGTCCCATTGTTTGTACACACACCCGCGGGCACGGTATCAACTGGGAAGTGTATTCCATCGTTACCTGTGTGTATTGAGGATAGAGTCCTAGAAGAGTGTTTCTTCTTGCTAAAGATGAAGGACTTTGATGCCATTCTTGGTCTGGATTGGCTAGAGGAGCACTATGCATTAGTAGATTGTCGTCGAAAGAGGATTGTTTTCCACATTCCTGGTGAGGACGAGTTCTCTCATCCCTTTCCAAGAAACTGGGCGGAAAAGTTGGTCATCTCTGCCATGAAGGCGATGCGCATGGTAAACAGGGTTGTGACGCTTTTCTTGCCAGCGTAGTGTTAGTACCCGAGGCTGGTGAGTCACCTACTCTTGCTGAGATTGAGGTAGTGCAGGATTTTCCAGACGTCTTTCCCGATGATTTGTCTAGATTGCCACCGGGTAGAGAGATAGAGTTCACCATAGAGTTGCTTCCGGGCATCTCTCCTATCTCGAAGGCTCCATATCGGATGGCATCTGCGGAGTTAGCCGAGTTAAGGAAGCAATTGTAAGAATTTCTAGATAAGGGATTTATTCTCCCTAGTGTTTCCCCTTGGGGCGCACCTGTCTTATTCGTAAAGAAGAAGGATGGATCACTTAGGTTATGCATTGATTATAGGAAGCTAAACCAAGTGACAGTGAAGAACATATATCCCTTACCTCGTATTGATGATTTGTTTGACCAGCTACAAAATGCATCAGTCTTTTCTAAGATAGATTTGCGATCTGGTTATCATCAGTTGAGGATTCGGAGTGAGGATGTGTCCAAGACGACGTTTAGAATCCGTTATGGACATTATGAGTTTTTGGTCCTTCCTTTCGGATTGACCAACGCCCCTGCAGCGTTCATGGATCTCATGAACAGGGTTTTTAGGCCGTACTTAGATAGCTTTATTGTGGTATTTATTGATGATGTGTTGGTCTACTCTCCGGATGAGGCCACACACCGTCAGCATTTGAGGGTAGTGTTAGAGGTTCTCCGTGAGCACAAGCTGTATGCAAAATTCAGCAAGTGCGATTTTTGGTTGCGTGAGGTTCATTTTCTTGGGCATGTTATCTCCGGTGCTGGTGTAGCAGTTGATCCAGCAAAGGTCCAGGCAGTTATGGATTGGGAGACCCCCAAGACCCCTTCGAAGATTCGTAGTTTTCTGGGTTTGGCTGGTTACTATCGGCGATTCATTGAGGGATTTTCATCCATCGCCGCCCCATTGACTCAGCTTACCAGAAAGGGGGTGAAGTTTGTGTGGTCCGAGACATGTGAGAGTAGCTTTCAATTATTGAAGGCTAAACTTACTTCCGCTCCGGTATTGGTATTACCTAGTGGTGCTGAAGGTTTTGCCATTTATACAGATGCATCTCGGATTGGCTTAGGCTGTGTGCTAATGCAGCAAGGAAGGGTAGTGGCGTATGCTTCTCGCCAATTGAAGGAGCATGAGCGTAACTATCCGACTCATGATTTGGAGCTTGCGGCAGTGGTTCATGCACTAAAGATCTGGAGGCACTATCTTTATGGTGTCAGATTTGAGGTGTTCACTGACCATAAGAGCTTGAAGTATCTCTTCTCCCAGAAGGAACTAAACCTACGGCAGAGGAGATGGATTGAGTTCCTCAAGGACTACGACTTCGATCTTCAATATCATCCAGGAAAGGCGAATGTCGTAGCGGATGCTCTTAGCAGGAGGAGGTCTTCGCTCCAGCAGGATTGGAAGATGTTGGAGGATGCGGCGTGTGCGATGGCTGAGTTAGAGCCCTTATGTCAAGCTTTTGTGGCTCAGTTATCCCTTAGGTCTTCGATGTTGGATGAGGTGATCGAGCAACAGAAAGCCGACCCTAGACTCCAAGAGTTAGTGGGCAAGGCAAGCATTGCTCGTGATGAGGATGGCGTGATTAGATTCCATCACCGAGTATGTGTTCCTGACATTGTAGATGTCCGTGAGCATGTATTAGCAGAAGCTCATAGGTCGAGATTCTCTATTCATCCGGGTAACACCAAGATGTACCAGGATTTGAAGAGGTCTTTTTGGTGGTCTGGCATGAAGAGGGATGTAGTAGATTATGTATCTAGGTGTTTAGTGTGCCTGCAAGTGAAAGCCGAGCGGCAGCGACCATCTGGTCTTATACAGAAGATGGAAATCCCAGTATGGAAGTGGGAAGCTGTCACTATGGATTTTGTTTCGGGTTTGCCTCGATCCAGACGGGGTAATGACTCGATTTGGGTAGTCGTAGATAGATTCTTGAAAACTGCGCATTTCTTGCCTATGAAGAAGAAGCAGCCAGTAGAGAGCTTTGCTAGATTGTATGTCAGTAGCGTTATTAGATTGCATGGTGTGCCGAAGTCGATCATTTCGGATCGAGATCCGAGATTTACTTTGAGGTTGTGGAAGGATCTTCAGGATGCTTTAGGTTCGGAGCTGAAGCTCAGTTTGGCGTTTCATCCCCAGACAGATGGATAGTCTGAGAGGACTATCCAGACGCTCGAGGATATGTTGAGGGCGTGTGTGCTGGATTGGAAGGATGATTGGGAGCGCCATTTACCTCTAGTGGAGTTCGCATATAACAACAGTTTTCATGCGAGCATTGGTATGGCTCCATTTGAGGCGTTGTATGGAAGGCCTTGCAGATCTCCTTTATGTTGGGAGGAGATCGGCGATAGGCAGTTGATCGGTCCGGAGTTAGTTCAGAAGACTTCGGATAAGATTCAGCTTATCAGGAAGAGGCTTGTTGCGGCACATGATAGGCAGAAGAGCTACGCCGACAACAGGATGAAGGATTTGGAGTTCGAGGTGGGTGAGCATGTCTTTTTGAAGATTTCACCTACTCGAGGTGTCGTCAGGTTTGGCGGGCATAGCAAATTAAGTCCCAGATTCATTGGCCCGTATGAGATTCTAAGGCGTTTAGGTAGCGTGGTTTATGAGCTAGCCTTGCCTCCGGATTTAGCTAGTGTTCATCCCATTTTCCACGTATCTATGCTCAGAAAGTATGTTCGAGATCCGTCTCATGTTATTAGTCATGAGCCAGTGGAGATCCAGCCAGATCTGTCGTATGTGGAGCAACTAGTAGCTATTCTAGACCGAAAGGTTCAGCATCTTCGGAACAAGAGGATTTCGTCGGTAAAGGTTTTATGGCGGAACTTCTCGCGAGAGGAGGCTACTTGGGAGCTTGAGGATGTGATGAGGAAGAAGTATCCCCAATTTTTTGAGTAGCGTTGTTTAAACTTCGAGGACGAAGTTTCCTTAAGGAGGAGTGGGTGTAAGACCCTCAAATTTTCTCCTTTTATTTTGTTGTGTGTGTAGAATCGTGCTTGTGTGTAAATATCATGTATGCATATGTAGATATCTACGTACATATTAGCTAGGTGTACTTATGTATGCATGTGTATGTTTAGATGTAATTGTTGTTGTTTGCATAGTGTACACTATACTATATATATTGCATGTATATATATAGCGTATATATGGTTTTCTGCATGGTTTAAGCTCTGGCCGAAGAGCAAGTTGGCGTCAACATGGATGGACGTCCATGTTGAGTCAACGTCCATGTCGATGGACACCAGCTTTGAGGTAAATGTCCATGGATGTGGACGTATACTTCTCTGATTTTCTGTGCGCAGCAGACCCCGAAATTTCGGGTTGGGCTTGCTCACCGATTGGGGAGATGTCCCCAACGGCTCTCAGCTCTCCCATCAGTCCTGTGTGAGACCCCAAGCCCTACCTTATAAAAATACATCTCTTTGCAACCTGCAAGAGCTCTCTTGGATCTTGGCAAAGGGAAAACCCTAGCTGTGAGAAGAAGAGAGGAAAACTGAACTTTGTGAGCTTGGATTCGGCGATCAGAGGCTTCTTCCGGCGATCCACTGCAATTGGAAGGAAGATTGGACGTAGGGGAAGGCTTCCCCAACACTGGACTGGAGCTTACATCGACCTAGAACCCGAAGGAAGGAGTTGTGGAGACTTCTTGGCACTGCCCAAGGAGAGCTTCAACAGCCATTTTGATCCCTTTGGAGGTTTTTCTAAAGGCAAGTAACCCATCCCCGTGATGCATGTATATGTCCAATAGGTCTTAGATATTTTATGGGATTTTACTCGTGTCCTGGATCCCCCACATTCACCTTTCTTTGGAGCTCGGTCTGTGTTTTTGCACAGACAAGAACCTAACGGCAAGATCTCTTGCCGTTAAGCTCTTCAGTAGGTGGCAGACGATGTTGGCGTTAACCCCTTTGAACGGCTAGCCTTTGCCGTTTAGTTCTTCAGGACAGAATAGTGAGCTGTTCTTTCTTATATATGATTAAATTCCGAAGTCTTTCACATGAGGATATATTGTAAACATTATATGCTATGTATTATGAATGGTGAAATGCGTTGTGAGATTTTGTGAATTTCTGTAAATAATATGAATGGTTAAATTTATGAAAAATGCATGTTAGAAGAGACCTTGGTTGTGTTAGTCTACTGTTCACATGATTCGTGAGGAATTTGAGTGCCATAATTTTTCTAGACCATGTGTATGTATGTCAGTCCATGCTCTGCAAAATTGGAAATTTTCCCACGATCATGTGATTTATTACAATTTTGGTAATGAAATTAGAAAGCATGTGTAGGGTCATGTAAAAATCACAGTAAATAGTATGATGTGAGATAAATTTGGGAAAAATTTTGTGATAATGTGCATGTTAGGTACAGGTCTGAGAACTGTTAAATCTGACATTTATGTTGTGCTTCCATGATAACTGAATTATTAATGGCATGTGAATGAGTGTTTCATTTTCTGTAAATTCTGTGTAATTCATAAAAATATCAAAATTTGCATGAGTGGTCGGAAACCTGCAAACAGTGTGTGGTTAAATTTTCATGAGATTTGGGTAACAGTAGGTTATATTGTGAAATTTCCATGTGAAAATGAGTTATTAATACATGCTATCATGATTATGGTTTGATTATGTGTTTTCAATCTGATTAGTGTAAATTACTGAGTGTTTAAACATTGTCAAACAGTAGCACAATGATTTAGGAAAACTGAACCATGTGCTTAATAGCGAAAACGTAAGTGATGCGTAAATTGAATGAAATGTGTGTGTGTTAAAAATCGGAATGTGTAAAATGTGCCGTGTGTGACACTGCTTCCATAGAGGGCTGTGGAACCGTACCGTGGAAAAATCCCCATGGGAATGTTCAATGTGTTAAAATCATATGGGCAGTAGGATGAAATTCTGGATGTGGACAAGTACCACTGGTTAGGGTGGAGAGTCCTTCTCCCGGTCTGTGCAGTACCAAGAGCCATCACTATGTTGCCTAGGTGGCGTCTATGTGTTATGTGTTATGTGATGTGAATGTATCCTTCTAGTGGTGGTTTGGACTATGTGTCACGACATCTAAATGTAAAAATGTGAATGTGTATATGTACAAATTGTGTAGTGTGAACATGTGTATATGTGTAATGTGTAAAAGTAAACAATGTAAATGTGCAAATGTGTAAACATGTGAAACAAATGTGTTAGAATGTGAAATTGTGATTCATGTTATGAAAATTTGGGATTCATGTCAAAACAGCAACCTTAATGTGTTTATAACAATGTTTTACATGTGCAAAAATATGTAGAATCCATGTTGGGAGTATTTTCCTTTTATGTGTGTGAAAATCCCATGCTAAATTGCTATCATGTTGTAGCTTAAATTGTGAATGTAGCTCTCATGTGGATAGATAAGTAGAAAGCATGTGGTAGGTATTTTAATTTAGAATGACATAAACTATGTATCATGAGTTGTGAATTATGTAGAAATATCATGATAGGTTGTTTCTTATCATCGTTTCAACCATGTTATATGTTTTGACTTAATGAAATTGAATGTAGGACTTACTTGTGATGTATGCATGTATGATGTGTATGGAATTACTTACTGAGTCCTTAGACTCATTCTTGCTTCGGCGTACAGGTTTAGCAGGTGACCCTACTTCCTTGGAGGAGACCGTTGAGAGCGACTCTGAGCGAGGAGAGTAGAGTGTTGTGGAGTCACCATCATTGTACTTTCACTTTCATAGTATGTAATTGAGACTTATGTAATTGAAACTTACGTAATTGTGGACGAACAATGTAATTTGAATTTTGTATTTCATTATGTAGACTTAGTTCCTTAAATTGCTATATGGATCATGTATGTTTAATGTGGATGATGAAATGAAAAGACAGTGGTTCTTTTACTTCCGCTACTCTGTATTCATATTTGTGTACATCTCAATCATATGTGTTAGTGCTTGGGTAAATGTCCCACTATGACGAGACTCACTATACCAACGTGGATTGGTATAATCGTACCGGTATAATGAGAGTCGTCGCAATTCGACTACTCAAATTATAAATTAAATTAATTTTAGTTAAACAAATGTGAAATTATGTATCTGGTATTGTCTTATCTAATAATTAAATTAGGTCTCAGATTCTAGTCATGTCTGACTGTGACAACCTATATAGTATAGAGTAATGCTTTCCTCTCGTGGGTGAGGGAGCAAACACTCAGTTGAAATAGTTGGGTGGTTTCTGAATGGCTGTCTTGAGGTGTAACATAAATCTCTATAACAATAATATTTTATATTTGTCATAACCCAATAAAACATGTGAGTGAAATAAATTGATACATAAGTGGAATAAATGGTTAGATAAGTGGAATAAATAATTTTTTGGGTTCCACTTATTCACCTATTTATTTTATTTATAAGTGAATCAAATAGATAGATAAATGGAACAAATAAATATAAAAGTGAAACGAATAAGTATGCAAGTGAAATAAATAATTTTGTTCCATTTATCCATATATTTGTTCCACTTATCTATCAGTTTGATCCACTTATAAGTAGAACAAATAAGTGAATAAGTAGAACAATTAGTTAGATAAGTGGAATAAAATAAGTTTGTTTCGCTTAACTATTTATTTGTTCCACTTATGTAATTATTTGTTCCACTTATGTATTTTATTAGATTCTAACAAACATTAAATACTATTTTATAGAGATTTATGTTATCTCGCGCGATAGTCAATCATAAGCCACACAACTATTCCAGTTAGACTCGCTTGCCCACTCTTTCCCTCTGCGATGCCCATCCGCCATCTCTCTATTTTAATTATAATATTATGAGAAAATATTTATAGATAGAAATGTTGCTAGGCCCTTGACCTGATTGGTTGGGAGGCCGAGCCACACTCTAAGGAGATGTGTGTCCGATTTCCAACCAATCAAGTTGGGAGTTATCTGTTTCACGAGTCACAAATATTTTTCTAATATTATTACATATTAAGATTCTAAGGTTGATATCTACCCGGATACCAAATATGATTTTAAGTGCTCAAAATGGTAAGTATAGAATTAAAGGATTACAATATTTTAAAGAGTAAATCAGTTAGAAGTCTCCATTAGATATTTAATTTATTTTTTAGTCTTTCATACAACTGTAATTCATTATAGTAAATATTATTTTCTATTATAATATACATTAAATCTTAATATAATAAAGATATCTCTGTTATAATGAGAGACTCTTAATTAATTTACTCTAACTATTTTAAATCACATAAAAGGACATCACAATGAACAAGAATGCTGAAGTGTTCATTTTTTATTAAGAATTTTTTCAAGCATTCTCTTGAACGTTTCTCTCTAAGTAAGACATTTGTTTAGTGTAAATTTTTGACTCAGTTAATCCATAATGGGGAATAATTTCTCTAGTGGCCCCACCATAATGTTGAAACATACTACTTGGATCCGTAAATTAAATCTCTCATGTTGCTTTTGGAGGAAAAAGAAGATGATAATTATGTTGATCCACATGCTGTTTAAGTTGTTATATACTGAAATAATGAAGCCCAACTTTAAATGCAGCTATGCATGGCATGGTCCTCACACATCATGTCACGGGGATTATGCTGGGACGCAATAAATAATAGCACAAATAAATAGATAAACGTACGTTGGGGCGGAAGGTTCTGGGCGTTATCATCGAAAGCGACGTGGGAACTTCTTTTGGCGACGGCTCAAAGGGGACTCTAGCGGTGGGAGGGCCCGCGAAACTTGTATTTTATGGACAGAGATTTTTAAAAAATGGGGTGGAGGAGGTATAAAAATTTTCTTTTTTATATGTGCCACAATTCTAGTGGATATATCCAACTTAATATATATTTGAATTTGATGTGTACTAAATAACTTTTATCTTTTGAGCATGGTTGGTCATTTTGTATTGGATCATGCCCATGCATGCCGTGTGATATACTCGTGCTTATGTTTGGGATTTTATAGTCTGCAGGCATTGTCGGCACTAGATAGGCTATGAAATCAATTGTTCGAAGTGTTACGATTTGAACGGTTCGGTGAGATACGATATAAGGGTGAAGCAGTCGGGGGTGAAGTAGTCGGAGTGGCACAAGACAATCCACTTGGCCAGCATGACGAAGGGGATGATGTGGCCCAACATTAGGAATGAGAATAGGACCTTACCCACAATCCGTTTCTAAGGGTGAAAACAATTTGAGTCGAGTTGAGTAGTACTCTGTTTAAATTTAACTTTTTCATTTTTTAACAAATTCGAATTCGGTTCAAAACTTGTCAAGTATCTACAATTCATGCTCGAACTTGACTCGTTAAATATTTTTCACGTTCGAACTCGACTTATTGAGCAACTCGTTTAGGTAAACAAACTCAAATTTGAACCCGAGTTCAAGTCTAAACCCATGCGCCAAAAGACTAAAGAGGTTGTGCATTTGGCCTTGCACTGGACCATCAAACTTTTTGTCACATTCGATATGGGATAAAATCCTAACATGTGTACGATGGGGTGACGGGGGTAAGGGGTGGGTGGCGGGTGCACTAGCGACGATCAGGCTGTGGAACCAGGATTGGGATGCATGGGCGGTAGGTTGGGAGCGAGTACACCTACGACGGGTGGGTAGTGCTACAGCGGCAACCCCAGAATCGAGAGCTCAGTCTGGCAACCCCAAAACCGTCTCGCAAATTGTGGCTGCCCTGCCACCACCATCAGCAGCTCCGTTTGGCACTGGTGGGGGTGCGCTGCTGCCCCGCTACCGTCACCCTCTCTCTCGTTGGGCTGGGGGCGTCGCACTTACATAGGGTAGTCGCGGCCCTTGAGGGAGGAAGAAGATGATCAAAGTGCCCATAGACCTTGTCAAATATAATTTTATGTATATACCTATTTATATGATTTAATTAATTAAAACTAAACTTTATTTATCCCCCTATTTACATGATTTGTATATACAGAACAAAGTTTGCCATGCTTGGCATAATATCGATCCGGATGATATATTCATAAATAAAAAATAAAAAAATAATAAATGAAGAACAAAATGGACTGAACCAAATCGACTGTGCTAGGGGAACGTCAAGCCCCTAACATAGTACGGTATCGCAACGGCACGAACAATCTTGATACACACCCTAATATTTAATCTTTTACATCTAAGTCCTCATAAATGTTTCATACTTCAATAATAATTCTATAAAAATAAATAAATATATTTATATTCTCATACTTATTATAAGAAATTTGAATACATTAACGAGTATTAATTTGAGTATGTTAATGAGTATCTAAACGAGTACATTATTGAATATCTTAACAAGTTACTCGCGAACATATTCGAGTTGAGCATACCTCTATTCAAGCTTGACTCATTTATGAAACGAGATTATTTTTTTGTTCAAACTCGGTTTAATTTGTTAACATAACAAATGAGTTCAATCGAGTTTTTAACGAGTTGAATTTCAAATTACTCGTCTAACGTATGAACTTGTTTACATGCTGCCCATCCCCACGGCCATGGCAATATTGCCTTCAATCACTACAAGAAAAAGCAGAAATAACGACCGACAAGTTCGGTCGTAATGTGGTGGCTGTTTGGTCGCAGAATCCGTCTCTGCTAGCGACTAGAACTGGTCGGTCGCAAGGTTGGTCGCAAGTAGAGACCGCCAGGCGTGGTTGCAGGACGGTCGCCCACAGCGACCGAATATTGGTCGCTATTTCGGTCGCTGATAGAGACCAGTTCTTTTGGTCGCTCGATCGGTCGCGAATATAGAGACCGACATAGCGACCAAACATGATCCGTTGCTATGTGTGTGGCGACCAACTTCAGAGACCGATCAGCGACGGATCTTTTTCCGTCGCGGATCGGTCGCTGATTTTCCAATAGTTTTTTTTATAAATTCACATAAACGACTATAAATCTCCTGATAAATAACAATATCATAAAACCAAGATAAATCAACTACACAAATCACAATCTCCATGAACCTCAAATTCATCACATACAAACACACAAACTAATCATACATCCATAATAAAATGACAACATGCACACAACTAAAATGAAATCACAAATCCTCCGCATATGTGTCATCCTGGTCGTCGTCTCGTCTAACATCTCGCGACGAATGATCTTGTATATCATTTAAAAAATTAAAATCAAATACTTAATAAAGAAATCAAATTTTCTTGAAAATTAAAAGCAAAATGTTTTTCATTTAACTGAAATTGACGAATGACAATTTTAAACGTTTTGCTCAAATCGGTAGTCCAATTTAGACTTCGTCAGTTTCTACAAGTCACTCTCACCTTTCCGGTCGTGTTGGAGTCATTGACAAATTAATCGGACATATATTTCTTTATTTTTGACCCTATTAAACTCGATTAACTTGGTTCTTTTTAGGAAATATAAATTTGAGCATCGAGCTCTGGACGTTGACTGTCATCCCCGTACCTCTCATCCATTCCTCTACTATATGACTCCTGCAAAAAATAAAAAAATAAAACAAAATTATTCTACAGTTTAATCTTAAATGAAAACTATTAGTGTATACACTTACCGCTACCTCCCGAGCTTTCTCACTAATGTAATCATTTGTCCCTTTCTTCTTATGAGTTTCATCAAAAAGTTCTTGAAATTGAGGTGGCCGCTTGAACTGTACTTCCTGTTATTCAAATAAATCACAGTTTATTATTAGATAAAAAAAATTCACAAATGTAGAAGTGTACTTACCAATCTCGCTTTATGTGTTGCAAAGGAGACAGAGCCACTCGTGTGTACATTCGCTTCAGGATGTGCTGCTTTGTTTTGCTTTGCTTTGCTTGAATTTTCATTCCATTTCTCCGCTCCCCAAATGTTGCACAGCTCCGTCCAATACTCCTTTCTCATCCACACAGGCCCATTCTCCTTCCATTGGTTCTTATTTGTACTTACACATGCTCTTTCTGCATTTTTTCGACATTGTACATAAGAAGTTTGAAATTTGCACTTGCAGTAGTTGTCCATGTAGATCTAGCATGTAACTCATCTGAATGCTCTGTGAATCGATGATTCCTCTACATATTAACAAAAAATAAATTATATGTTACATAACAATAAGTGTGTTAAAATAAGAATTGAAAATGACTTAATATGATAAAATAAGATAAATACCAAGAACATATAGAACAATAAATCTTGAACATCCATCGGAAAATCAGAAAAGCGATGGATGGGGCCTGGAAAATGTGCTTGAATTGTCTTTGTAATAAATTGTGATGCTTGGGCTGGCTCTATTTTATTCTTGAAATTGAAAATATTAATACCACAATGACGAATAGATAACAAAAATAATACATTACATACCCTTCATTTATCCACACTGCCCGCATCGTCTCATTATAACTGCCCTCCCCCTCGTGATGACTCGTCTCGTCATCAGCACGTACTATACGAATTAAATAGTATAAATAAAAAAAACTATATAAAAAAATAGAAATGTAAATGAACATACCTGACTCGGCTGGAGGAGGTGTAGATCCACTCGCCATGTGTGATGGAGATGCAGAGGCCGTCAATCTACCTGCTGTCAGTGGTAAAGGTGCAGAGGCCGTGGGTCCTGTAAGGATAAGAATAAGATACCACAAAAACATAAAGAATTATATTAAAAATACTACAGTGCATTATACATGACATATTTACCTGCTACAGGTAGTAGCGGTGTAGAGGTCGTCAATCTACCTGCTGCCGGTGGTAACGGTGCAGAGGTCGTGGGTCCTGTAAGGATAAGAATAAGATACCCAACTGTATTTCAAGTTGTTTTGGATCGACTTCTTCCACTTCATTCTCTTTAGATAAAGACAGTGCCTCCACAGATTCATCACTAGAAGCAGGCAACTCTACATCATCACCCAAGTCTGATTGAAAGAATTCGGCATTCACATCCAACTCTACTGTTTCAGTCAAATCCAACTCATAATCCGGGAAAAGCCTTGTCTTAACCTTGCAAACTGCCCACCAATCATTTCTTTATTTATTTCTAGACGATGGATACTTTGTATAATAGACCTATTGGGCTTGTGCGGCCAAAATGAATGGATCATAAAGGTTCAATTTAGACTTATGTCTGATATTGACAATCCCATATGTTGTGTCATTTTGAATAGAATTATGATCAAACCAATGACACTTGAACAGAAATATATGGTTGTCATCTCCGAGATATTGCAATTCTAAGATCTCCTCAATAATACCATAATAATCACATTCATTTTCATTATATGTACCTCCTTTCACACATACCCCGCTGTTCATTGTTGACTTATTCTGCCCATATTGTCTAGTGTGAAATCTATACCCATTCACAATAAATGCTGGATATGTACGTGCAACTTTTGATGGGCCATAACTGATCTCTCGAATTCTTTGATCAGTAATAAAACCATTTTCAACCTACATATGGAGAGCACACTAGTCAGAATTTGTCATTGGCCTAATAAGGAGAAAGAGTAGTAATAATACTTACACGATATTTCAGCCAAGAAGTCAATGATTTTTCTCGTTCTTTTTCAACCTCCATGTCAGTGAGATATGAACATCTTTGGATTAATTCTGAGTCAAATTGTCTATATTACGAACATTGGAGCATTATAGATGGAATGAAAAATAATAAGTTATAGACACAACGTAATGTGAGCAGAGAACTTACGCAACATAAGATTCAACCTCCATACAATTTAAAAGGATGTAAATTTCTGCACAGTGCAATTCTCTATCATTTAGCATCCGACTCGAAGAACATCCATATGCATGTCCAGGATACTTAAATATAGGCAGCCGATCAGAGTGAATGGAGTATCCCCCATCATCATTATGTGGTGGCCGAGTATGACGAGTTTGTATCTCAGGTTCAAAGTACATTGAACAGAAATTTGATATTTCTTCCATAATGTATGCCTCCGCAATGGAACCATCTACTTTTGTCTTGTTACGAACTTTCATTTTCAATTCATGCATGCACATAACAGAATGTTCATAGGATAATGAAAAACACATCAAAAGAAATTGAATTATGAGGAGAAAATATATATAAATTACCTCTCAAATGGATACATCCATCTAAATTGTACTGGCCCTCCTACTTTAGCCTCATATGGTAAGTGTACAAGCAGGTGCTCCATTGAATCAAAGAATGAGGGTGGAAATATCTTTTCCAATCTACAAACTGTCGTGATCACATTCTGTTTAATAGTTTCCACATCTTCATACCTCAGCTCTGATGCACATAAAATTTTGAAAAACTGACTTAACTCAGTCACTGCTCCCCATATCGACTTTGGCAGCATATCACGAAATACAATAGGTAACAACCTCTGCATGAACACATGATAGTCATGACTTTTCATTTCATATATTTTCCCCTCATTTGTATTCACACAACGAGCAATGTTGGACACATAACCATCTAGAAATCTCAATTGTTTTAGCCAAAAGTATACTTCTTTAATCTGTGCAGCTCCAAGGGCGTAAATTGCTTTCGGTTTAACTGTTGTACCATTTCTATCAATAAGTTCTAGTTCTGGACGTTTACAATGTATTTTCAAGTCTAAACGAGCATTCACATTGTCCTTTGTTTTGCCTTTTATGTCCATAATAGTGTTGAACACATTATCAAAGACATTCTTCTCAACATGCATGACGTCGAGGTTATGTCGTATAAGAAGAGTTGACCAATAAGGCAATTCCCAGAAGATACTTTTCTTGACCCAGTTGTGATCCTTCCCAAATCCAGGGAGCTGTCTTGTGCTGCTCGATAATTGTGCTATATCTGGTAAGTTCTGTACCCTTGCTGCTAAATGTGGACCAGACAACCGTTCAAAATCAGCTTCTTCCAATTCAATTTTGTTCTTTAAGAATGCATCTTTTTGCCTTCTAAACGGATGGTCCCTTGGTAGAAATCGTCGATGACAATCAAACCAGCATGACTTGCCACCATGCTTAAGTACAAATGATTTGGAACTATCCATACAGTAAGGACATGCTAGTTTTCCATGGGTGCTCCAGCCAGATAACATTCCATATGCAGGAAAGTCGCTTATTGTCCACATCAATGCAACCTTCATAGTGAAATTTTGCTTTCTGGATGCATCATAGGTAGTAACCCCATCAGTCCATAACAATTTCAACTCATCAATCAACGGCCTGAGATATATGTCTAGTTTTTTTTTCCAGGATTTTTTGGACTAGAGATCAATAATGATAGAAATAAATGCTCTCGTTTCATGCACATATTTGGCGGAAGATTGTATGGTGTCACGAAAACTGGCCAGCAAGAGTAGGAAGTCACTGAACCTCCAAATGGATTGAATCCATCAGTACATAAACCCAGCCTTACATTATGCGACTCTTTTGAGAAAGTAGGATGAGCACGGTTAAAGTGACTCCAAGCTTCGGCATCTGCAGGATGACTGATTACATTATGTTGTCGACGTACTCTTTCTGCATGCCATCTCATATGTTGAGCTATCTTTGGTGACATATACATTCTCTGCAATCTCGGTGCAATAGGAAAATACCGCAATGACATATATGGTATATCTTTTTGCTTTGAATTGTCCCCTTTCTTAGGCTTGAGTCTATTATGACCACATATGGAACATGATACCTTACTTTTATCCTCATTATAATATAGCATGCAATGATTAGGACATGCATATATTTTTTCATATCCAAGCCCTAAGTCAGTGACCATCTTCTTTGCACGATAAAAATTTTCAGGTAACTTCTCATCTTGTGGCAACATACTTTTGATAATCAGTAACAAATGATCAAAACAAATCTCACTGATGTGAAATTCAGATTTCAAGTTCAATAATTGTGACACCGCAGACAGTCGAGAGTGATTTTGACATCCATTCCACAATGGCTCATCAGCATCTTTGAGTAGCTGATAAAATCTTTCAGCTGTCTTGTTTGGTGGTACTTCATCGTGTACATGCTCCTCATGAACATTGAATCCTGGACCAACAGCATCTATGACCATATCAACATATAAACTTCCACTTCCAACATTGGCAGGCTCGGTAGGCTCGTAGGACCACAATGTTTCACCACGACATATCCAGTTTGCATAATCTTTAACAAACCCCTTTCTGTATAAATGACGTTGTACATCCCATGTTGTCAGCCACTTCAAATTCTTACAGACTACACAAGGACATTAGATACGACCCTCACAATCTACAGCTTCAATAGGATTTCTCAAAGCAAACTGAATGAATCTCTCAACTCCATTTTTAAATTCCATAGACACCACCTGATCAACTACTCTACGGTACATCCATGAACGATCTTCAGACATTTTCCCTGTGCGAATGAAATGTAAACACACAAAACTTTAACATGTTTAACAAAATAAAAAGTTCAACCCTTTCCTCACATCGTCCATCTCTGTCATTTTAAATAGGAAGGAAATATCATTTAGATTTTCACTTTTTAACCCATCTGTGAAGGTTTGATCGCACGATTAATTACTATATGTGTTGTGTTATTTGCTAAAAATTTTGGCAGCATCTCCCCACACCTCTCCGATATACCACAAAATATTTATTGATTAAGAAATTTTCTTAAACACTTACTAATAAGTGGTTAAGAAAATAATCAAAATCAATAAAGGTATATCAGAGAGGAGTGAGAAGACGCAACCAAAATTTTTAACAAACAACACAAACACATATAGTAATTAACCACCTAAGTGCGATCAAACATTCACAGACTGTCCAAACGGGACAATTCAAGACTTTGAGTTAGATATACACGTTCTCATCATTCAAAATGAGAACGTGCACATCAATCCTAAAGTCTTGAACGGGTAGGTTGATTGACACGGGCTTAATACGCTCTCCTAAGATGCGTGCAATGTTAGGTTGCACCCACGCATCTCAGCTCACATACAACACCCAACTAATTAAATATTGACAAGATAATAACACATTCTAAAAACATAGCAGTAACATGTGAAATTGGCAATACATGTACACAATGGAAACATGAATTTTATTTTAACATCCAACACATTCGTAAGAGCAGAAATCAAATATAGTAGGATACTATTTAGCTTAAAGACAACACTCTCACTAGCTATGCAGAAATTAAATATGGTAGGACTATTGTTGAGTAGAAGAAATGGAGTAGACGACAACACTCTAACTAGCTAGCTAGCTCTTTCTCTACCTAATCTCCAACAATCAATACTACACATGCACTTTGACTGAGGCGAAGTTTGAGGTAGAGTTGACACCTGGACACGAGTCTTGCAGTCTCGCTGCACAGTTGTAATCTGATCAAGCTTTTGGCCCGTTGGGGATCCCCCTGTAGTGAGATGATCAACTTTGGAGAGTAAATTAAAGGTGCTCATCATTCCAATGCAAATGTATATAGAACCTCGAGTTCAAGCCAAAGATGCTCATCAAGTTAAAAGGCAAAAATGACGGGGAGGAGGGGCAACACATGCCTGTGTAATGATGAATTGCCTCAACAATATGGAATTAACTAGCACACTCCAATCGTTGTCGTTCTAACGTCTATCATTCTCCCTGCATCCCCAATCTATTGGATTAGATTTGAACATATATACAAGCAGTAATTTGATGTTCACACTAGCTAATAAGCTGGTCACCTCTACAAGAGGCACATTATCATGCAAATGCAGGATTGCCATGATACAGATTGCAACTTCAATAGGTAACGACACTAGCCTGCTAAGCAATACAAAACAGGGAGGAGCAGCAGACAGCAGTACTCACATGATCTATGTAACTTGATGTATACATCCACAAAAGAAAGGGAGAACTTAACCCATGTCAGTAAAACATGTATGACCATTTAAGTACTTATATTAATCAGAAAGAAAGAAAGAAGACATCAGTAATAGGAGGCAAATGCATGAGTGTGTGCAAAATGTTAGGTCTATATATCTACCTGACCTCTCAAAGCATTCAGGAGGCAATTTCCAAACATGATTTAGTCCAAGATAAGAATGAGAGTTTCAAATATAAACCCATTTGGAACTTTAAAGATAAGGTCCACTAAACAGTAACAGTGGCAAAATGAATAACTCAGAGTGATGTGCATGCAACTAGGAATAGAATTGATAGTTAGATGATGCAAAATTCTTATCTAATTGGATATCCCTCCGAACAATCTTCCAAGTGATACAATTCAATACACTACAGAAAAATGATCCACAGAAAAATGATCTATAAATAGACAATAACACTTCATACATACCAATTCTGGGTCCCTACAGATCACCTTCACCTAGACGAGTCTCGTTAGACTGCCAACTACCTCAACCTGCAAGCACAGAGAAAGACAACAGTCAACAGAGTGAGAAAGTAGAGGCGGAAGGAGGCTATGTCTACTTCAGATCCGGATACAGAGAGCTGCGCAGGGGGTGGGGGTGGCCGATGGGGTTGTTGGGGAGGTGGGGGCGCAGGGTGAGAGAGAGAGAGAGAGAGAGAGAGAGAGAGAGAGAGAGAGAGAGAGAGAGAGAGAGAGAGAGAGAGAGAGAGAGAGAGCTAGAACTACGGGGCGGGGCAGGTGCGGGGTGAGAGAGAGAGAGAGCTACGTGGGGGGGACTGGGAGATGAGGGTGGTCGGCCAAAATCGACGCCGGACCCAGTTGGGGAAAAGGGGGAGGAGCTACCTGTGGTCCTCTGCCGAGATCGCCGGCGGCGACGCAGTCGCAGTAGGAGCACCCGCCGTCCACCGTCCGCTGGCTCGCAGCGTAGAAGCCCTGGAGTGACTGATGGGGGGTGGGAGGGCCAAGTCCGGCGACTGGGGAGCAGGCGCTCACCGAGTCCGTTGACGGAGAGCAATCGGTCGGGAGTATCTAGTGCGAAAGAAAAAAGGGGAAAGTTAGGGCCACAGCGACTGAATATCGGCGGATAACTTATCCGTCGCTATGCGGTCGCACATGTAGCGACCACAATTATTTCGGTCGCTAATTGGTCGCAGGTATGCGACCGATTATAGTCGTCGCTATTCGGTTGCTATTGGTGACGGATTAGCGACCGATAATATCGGTCGCAAAATCGGTCACTAAAACCGCTTTTCCTTGTAGTGAATCTCGCCGCAAAATGCCCCGACCACATCCAGAAGAATTGAACTATGAAGGCTTCTCTCTCCCCACCTCCCCTCTTCTCTTCTAATCCTACTCTATAGGTGCATAGAACTCACAAACATGGTTTCTTCCTTCCTTCTTCCTGACGTGCATGCCTTCATCGTCGCAACGCCATCATCTTGTGACTTTTCCTTATAGATTTTAAGCACTTATTTCCTACTTTTTCCTCAGAGCAAGCCTTCCCTATTGCCACCCCTCTGTAGGCCTCTACCAATCCCTAGCTCTCCAAGGTGATGGGCATCGACAACCCTTGCAAATGATGAAGAGGGCCTCCAAAATAGATTGTTTTTGCAAGGGAAGAGTTTGTTTGGGTTGGACTATAAGAATCAGTTCAATACAATATGGTATGTTGGTTCACCATCTCATATATTTTATGATAAATTGCAATATGATGGTACTCAATCTATGTGTGAGTTTGAGAGATACAAGTTTACGCCTTACTCACAAGATCTCTTTTTCTCAAGGTCACATAATATCTATTTTTCTTAAGGTAACTTACATCTTTTGAAAATTAAATATAAGTCAAATAAGTTCATCATCATTAGAGCCTTATCCCATTATTTTGGGATGGCCACATGAATCTTGTTCTCCCAAAAATTTCTATCGAGTAATATATTCATGTTTAAATCTAATTGAAGGCCTGAATATGACAAACTAAGGAGGGGGGGGGTGAATTGAGCTTGCCCAAACAAAATTTAAACAACACCCAAATTCAATCCACGACACAAGATAATTCAAAGATGAGCAGATATGCATAGCATTACAACTTTGCACATAAGTAAGATGTGAAATGAGTGAAAAATATGTATGTGCAAACTCAAATTGTTCAAAATATCACAGAGAATTCCAATAAGATGCAAAAATAGACTGTGCACAAGAAAGGGGGGGGGGGGGTAAGAGATATGGATATGCACACCACTGCACAGAGATTTTTTAGGTGGTTTGATCTCATCCAAGTGAGATGTACATCCATCCTTTCACAACTCGTGAAAGCTTCACTATCTTGGTGAGAATAACAGAAACTCCATAAAATAGAAAGCTAACTACAGCTAGAAAGCAGTAACTGTGAAACAATAAGACTAGCTACTATAAAACAGCAGAAACAGAACAACGCCACAACCACCAACAAGGGTTGGACCACACACGACCTCCGCAGAACCAGCGGAGTCGGGCACCACGTGGAAGCAGCTTTCGACGCACACACTGAGACAAGGGGCTCACGAGAACCACAGTGCAACCATGTGAGAACAGAGTCTCACCACACAAGCACGGTCAACCTAGACCCCCATGAGGTCAAGAAGCCACACATAGAACCAACTGGACCTCGAACATACCGCGAGGTCGACGCACCCTACTCATACACACACAGGAGTCGCCATGAATGAACACACAGGGAACAGAGACACCGAGAAAACACTTGAGTTGGAAGCCACCTCACACCAATCCTCAGTTCGCCGACCACGAATGAAAACACACTTGCGCTAGCCCGTAGGCTGACGACAAGGCCAGGCCCAACTAAGAGCAAGAGAGAGAACACATCACACAAACCATGATACAACGAGAAACACAGGGAACCACAACTAGGTGCTGAACCAACAACACCCTCGGAAGCTAGACACGGTCAGGCTAGGTCCGTCGTGCAAGCTAGGGAAACGAGCCATGCATGAAAACACACTGAAAGGAAACATCGTCACAACGACAGCAACCACGCCACCGCCTCTGGCAGTCGAGAGCACCTATAAGCTACTCATTGCTCGCCAGCCGGCTCCTACCTACAACTTCCCTGAAATAGTGAGACTAATGAGCCACCACAAGAGCACACCATAAGAACAACAACAACTGCAGCCTGGCCAAGCTGCGGCCCCATGTCTGGCAATCACTACGTAACTCTGGAACCACGTAGGGAGAGGCAGTAGGAGAATAGACTGTTTGGGCCGCGTTAGAAAGAAACTTCACAACCACTTGGGCATCCCACCCCAGCCAAGAGAGCTCTACACATGACTCGACGTCACTGTCCAACTATCATTTTCCCCTCTGGTTCAGAGTCACTAAACTTAAGCATGCTCGTAGTTTGGAGTACTCCCTCAACGGGCTCACGAGTACGGAGGATCATAGGGAGTGGTAAGAACCTCTCAACAGGACAAGTCCTCAAGGGTCGAGCACCGGGAGAATAGTGAACAGACGGAGAAAGCACAACAACAAATTGCACAACTGACTTGTAAACCTCGACAAGCCCAAGAAGCACGAGGCAAGCAAGGACCCTCCACTCGAGTGGGGCTGCAAACGGGTCGGGTTCGGAACCGGAAACACAGATTCCGATTTCGATTCCGATAACCGAAATATAGTTCCGATTTCGATAAAATCAGAATGGTTAATTCTGATTCCGTTCCGATTTTGATAATATTACCGGAACTGAAATTCTGATAAGTTAAGGTATTTACCGTGGTTTTACCTTTTGAGTTTATGGATAATTTATCAGAATAATCGATACCGATTCCGATTCTGATTATTTTTCAATTCCGATTCCGATAGCTTATCGGAATATCCGATACCGATTTCGATAAGCTATCGGTATCATTTTTCAATTCTGAAACCGATAATTTTTATCGAAATCGGGGTCAGAATATCGGGTTCCGTTTACACCCCTACTCTCGAGACTCTCGAGAGGGCTGTTGGCCAACACAAGTACACACGACTCAACCAGAAGCTCAGTACACTAAAAGTTGATATAGAAACCCATCGCGCTGCTAATAATTAGTTGATTTTTGGTCAATCGATTATTAGACAGACGCGACCCGTCTGACGGTGCCACCAAGACTCACCCACAGAGATGTCACCTTCAGTTAATGAGCATAGCACCACTAATAAGCCAATGACCTTCCTAATAACATTGCATCTTTTTATTTTAGATCTTCTCTGAATTCTTTTACTAGTATCCACTAAACTTTAACCACATTATATATATTTAACCAACATTGAGTTAAGATGACAGTACTCGTGTTCAAGCTATCTAAACTTATTTTCACTCATGTTACTGTCCATGGGACTATCCCTTCAAATTTAATTTGGGGCTTCCTTATCGTAGGATAAGATTTTTATTGGTTGACCCACACGATATTCGTAGGATAAGATTTTTATTGGTTGACCCACACGATATTCTCATGTTATATATATATGTATTATTCCACAAATTGTCAACAATATTCCTGATTCATTAAAAAATTCTGCATGCAGTTATAACTATGCCGTATTGAGATTATGAGTCTACCCCTAAGTTAAGTTTGGTAAGGAAGTCATATATCTTGGGGATATTATCTATATAATTTTACATTTTTACAGAAATATTTGATAATATAAAAATATGAGTACAACTAATAAACTATATTCTTCCTCTTATAAGATATTGAATTAACGATCCATTCCTGGTCTAGTACAGATTTTTACCCGAGTGCCCTCCCATCGAGGGGGTGCGGCCCGATCGCTGCTTGCTAGGACTCTACCTGGTCATATATATTCACGGGACGCGAATTCAGAGACGTTTTACATTTCGGATTTGGCTCATGACCCAATCCGCTTATACTTTCGGATCCATCCGAGACCTTTTTTTTGGATCATAGGGATCCATTGGCACCCCTAATCCTCCTTTTGCTAAATGCTAACTCAATCTAGTAAGGATAGATACCTCTGTCTGGGACCTTAGAACTCATCCATGCATGTAATTATTTAATTGATTTTTTTTTGTAAAGTACATTAGCCATAAATAATTTATTTTTGAAAATGCCTCTAATGGAAATCAAGGATCATCAAATATATATATATATATAGCAAACAATCGGAAGTTTTTTTACATATAGAATATGTATAATACATTAACCCTAAAGAATTAATTTATTAAAAATGTCTCTAATGCAAATCAAGGTTCATCGTAGCAAACAATCGGGATTTTTTGATATATATATATATATATATATTACGTTCAAAATAAATTTGCCTGGAAATTAATCTTAGATTCACACATTTGCATACTAGTTAGTATCCCATGAAATATCCATGGACTTGGTCCCCCTAAAGGATGGTGGGGTAATAGAATGTGACGACGTGGATACATGTGACAATAATATTTGCATTAGAATTAAGGCAGCGTTTGTTTATGAGTTTGAAAAAGTAAAAATCGCGGAAATCGCGAATTGGTGTACGTCGCCGCCAGGGGAGGCTTTTGGCCTCGTAGCCCGCACCTCATGGCGTGGGCGACGAGGTGTGCAACAGTAAAAAAAAAAAAAACAGAAAAAATCCAACCGGCGCTTCCTTGCTCTCTGTCTCTCTCTTATTTTCCCAAAATTTTTCAAAAGCGCCGGTGAACCTGCTTCTCCCCACAGCGGAGAGAGAGTTTAACATCTCTCTGTCTCTCTCCTCTTTCAGAAATCGCCTGTGCACGCAAGCCAATAGCCGGCCGCTCTATTTGGCATCCCAGTTGATTTTGTCAGTGCTTTTGCAGGTCAAAATTTTTTCATACTCGTTTCCAAACAATGCTTAAGAAGGATATACGTAAAATACAAATCAAGAATATATATTTATATTTTTTTGGCTGTCTGGTGCTGCTTGCGCATTGTTATCCATGCACTATCCAACCTATCAACTTAAATGGCACCTTCCTTGACGCCACATAAAATATTATATTATTGTGCAAATATGACTACCATTGAAAAAGAATAAGAAGAGTCTTTTTAACTAAATTCGATTCTTGCTCCCACTTTTAAAATGTTATTTAACTATATGAATGATTGCAAAAGCTATCTCTGCATTATTGAGATGGGCACTTCTCTTGAGATTTTTGTTTTCTCTTTTTTTTTTTGACATAAAGATAAAAAATTATATTATAAGAAGTAGAGAAGTCTAATATGACAAAGCAAATCATCAGTGAGAGGGAAGTTGGAGGATGGTAGCCCATACCCCCTTTCCCATCCCAACAAAGGACACATAGTTGACATAGTATAGTGAAACCCACAGAGCAGGGACATACACATAGGATCTGGAACTTAGAACAGTGAAATCCACAGAGCATGGAAAAAGTTTAGTAAAACTCACATAGCATGGACTCTTGGTCCAAACATAGAGGGCGCTCGGCCACAGAACCTCCACAATAGGGCAGCGAGGAGCCCAAAACCACCATCACATTGGAACATTGGTAGTAGCAACCTGAAGACGTCGACAGGGACACGACAGGATGACGCGATTCCCCAAACACTTCATACGTCGGGGGGGGGGGGGGGGAGCTCGACGGAAGGCGGGGAGGTAGAATGATGTCATGAATTATCGAAAGGGGTGCGCCATAGACACCTTACGCACATACACTTGTAGGGTCTTTTGAACCAAAGTCGGAACCCAACAAAGTAGCGAGCTTCACAGCAACCAACGAATGGAGGACCATATACCATGATACGAAGCCAAGGAAGAGTGGGAGACACCATAGCAAAAAACCTAAAGAACATCCAAGGCAAAGACATTGAAAGGATTTAGACTATGACTAGCCCTAGAGGGGGGTGAATAGGGCTTTAAAAATTTGTCTTGAATGATCAAAGGAAACTAATGCAGAAATAAATGACGGGTGCAAAGCAAAGAGAACAGAGAGGGAAAAAGGATGCAAGCACATGAAGAGACGCGGATTTATCCTGGTTCGGTAAGACCCCATTTGGTCTACCTACGTCTAGTCCTCACCAACACGGTGAGATTTACCCTCTCAAAGAGTTGAACTACACCCGCTGGTTTATGCGGTGCGTGCCCAGCTCACCAACAAGTCGCTAGTTAATACGGTGCCTAGTGCCTAGCTCACCAACAAACCGCTAGTTGATGCGGTGCCCAGCTCACCAAAGCACACAAGGTTGGGTATGCAACCCCAAACCAACCTTCAACCAAGAAGGCAAAAGCACAAAGCAAGAATCACAATATAAAGAATGATAGATTAAAGAATAGTAGATGAAAAGCTTGTGAGGAAGATCTCTAGATGTTGATGAAGCTCTTGAGTAGAAAAGATCTCCTCCAAAAGACCCTTCTTCAAGGATGCAACAGGTGGAAGCTTTAGAGGGTGAAAAAGCTTGGAAGAAGAAGCTCTAGATGAAACTCTTGAAGGTAGCTTACTTCCCCATGAAATTCTTTACCTAGGGTTTCCCCTAGGTATCTTTTTTATAGTCTTCCAAAGATGTAGCCATTTGAGAGAGGTGGAAAGTGGTCTTGGTCAAAAAGTAGCTCAAAAAGTGCTTTTCAGAACAGTTCTGCATGTCAGGGTCGACTCCCACTTTTACTGGGGTCGACTCCAGTTCATCTAGGGTCGACTCCTTCACAATCTCGAGGTCGACTCTGCTTGAACAAATGAGCCACTTTTGAACTGAGGTCGACTCCCTTAGAGAGATGGGGTCGACTCTGAAAAACTGAACACAGTCGGGGTCGACTCCCTTTATAGGTCGGGGTCGACTCTGCCTTTACTGCATGACAAGCTATTAAATGGAGGTCAACTCCCTTGTAACCTTGAGGTCGACTCCAAACAGAAGAGCAAATCCGGAGTCGACTCCTTTGAAACACCGGCGTCGACTCCGCATGACTCAGTCCATCTGCTTTCCTTAAGAGGTCGACTCCTTCACAACTCTGGGGTCGACTCTGAAAACCTAAAAATAGTTGGGGTCGACTCCTTCATATCCTTGAGGTTGACTCCACTAGCTAAGAACCAAAATAGACTTCTTTGAAAGTCCTCTTACCTTATAAAATAGCATGTCTTCTGCATACAACTCAAGAGCTTGTTAGACAACATAATGAGTGTTTTGTGATCATCAAAATTCTAGAGATCCAACAATCTCCCCCTTTTTGATGATGACAAAACTCCTACATTGAGGGATAAACATTTTCCTTAACCAATCATTCATTTGCACCAACATCCTTAAATACATCAAGACAACATAAACATACATATAAATCTATTCATTCACAATATGCAATCACAATATTTTGATTAAATAATTTGTCATGACATATGTCCATTCATCAAAATATTATTTTGTTTCTCACCCTAAGTGTGAGCTCCCCCTGAATACATGCACATAAAACATAGCACATCGTTGAACACATACAACAAAACTAAATATTTTGAACAGTCACTTCACATAAAAGTTCTCCCCCTTTTTGTCATCATCAAAAAGGAATGAAGGAGGAAACAAATTAATATGTGTTGCTTATGAAGAAGATGAACACATTCCTAATTCACGGAGCAATGAAGTAAACCGGTCTTCACACAACAGTTTAGTGAAAATATCAGCCAATTGGTGTGTGGTGTCAATAAAATTTAATTCAATATCACCCCTAGAGACATGATCTCTAATAAAATGATGGCGTACTTCAATGTGCTTAGTGCGAGAGTGTTGAACAGGATTTTTTGATAAATTTATGGCACTTGTATTATCGCAAAGCAACGGAATTTTAGACAAACATATCACATAGTCTTCTACTTGGTGTTTAATCCAAAGTGCTTGTGTGCAACAACTCCCGACTGCGATATACTCGGCTTCAGCTGTCGAGAGAGCAACAAAATTTTGTTTCTTGGAGGACCACGAAATGAGGCATCCTCCCAAGAAATGACAAGTTCCGCTTGTGCTCTTTCGATCAACCTTACACCCAGCATAATCAGCATCGGTGTAACCCACCAAGTCGAAAGAACATCCTTTGGGATACCACAAACCAAAATCAATCGAAGAAGCAAGACACCGAAAGATTCGTTTAACAGCAATTAAGTGCAATTGTTTGGGCGAACTTTGAAATCTCGCACACATGCAAACACTAAATAATATATCGGGCCTACTTTCAGTTAAGTAAAGTAGAGATCCGATCATACCTCGATAAAGTTTAGAATCAACAGGCTTACCAAGCTCATCATTGTCCAATTTTGTTATTGTAGACATAGGGGTTGGAAGAGGCTTGGTGTTGCTGAATCCATATTTCTTTAGAAATTTCTTTGTATACTTTGATTGACTCACAAAGATGCCATCTTGACCTTGTTTTATCTGAAGTCCGAGAAAGAAGTTGAGCTCACCCATCATGCTCATCTCGAACTCCCCCTGCATTAACTCAGAAAAATCCTTGCATAATTTTTCTTTAGTAGAGCCAAACATAATATCATCCACATATATTTGAACAAGTAAAATATCTGTACCAACACACTTTATAAATGGAGTTGAGTCAACAAAACCATGCTTAAAATCATGTTGAATAAAAAATTGACTCAATCTCTCATACCATGCACACGGGCCTTGCTTAAGACCATATAGAGCTTTATGAAGACAAAAGACATGGTTTGGAAAATTTGGATCCTCAAACCCAGGTGGTTGCTCTACATAGACTTTCTCTTTTATGAAGCCATTAAGAAACGCACTTTTAACATCCATTTGAAATAACTTAAAGTTTCTGGAGCAAGCGAATGCTAATAGAATTCTAATGGCTTCAAATCTAGCACCCGGTCCAAAGGTCTCATCATAATCAATCCCTTCTTCTTGACAGTATCCTTGGGCAACTAAACGAGCTTTGTTCCGAGTTACCACACCGGATTCATCAAGTTTGTTTCAAAAAACCCACTTGGTTCTGATTACCGAATGGTCATTCAGACGAGGAGACAAAGTCCACACTTTGTTCCTCTCAAACTGGTTTAGTTCCTCAAGCATAGCAATAGACCAATGTTCATCAAGAAGGGCTTCATCAACAAAATTTTTTTTTGGGTTCAACTTGAGAAATAAAACAATATAATCACATTGATATTGAGGTTTTCAAGTTCACATACCGGATGAAGGATCACCTATTACATTACCGATTGGATGACTTGACATGATCTTCCATGCTCGGGGTAATTCATCATTTGTCGAAGATACTTGAAGTTCTTCAAGTGGAGGATCTTCCTTTTCCTTTTCGTCACCAACAAGTTGGGTAGGATCATCCATTGCTTCTGCATTAGGCTCCGTAAGATCTAAATCATGTATGGTTAATTTCTGATCCTTCATGATTTCCTTCCTTTGCTGTTGTCTCCAAAAGTCACGTTTCCACCATTTTTCTTTTCAAGACTGGAAACCTATGATTTGTCTCCCATCATGTGTCGAGAGCACCCACTGTCTAAATACCATTTTTTATTCATCGAGCCACTGAAACCCTGCAAAAATAAGAAATTTTACACTTGATTTCTTAGTACCCAGATTTGGTTGGGTTCATTCATGTTAGTCCAACTCTTGGTTGTTTCCTTTGGCACCCACATCGTTTTGATCTTGTGGATGTTTTTTCGGAACCAACAACTTTGAATTTTATGCCCCTTTTTGCCGCAATAATTGCATGTAGCAAAAGAAGTACTAGATAACTTAGCTCTAACAAAAGAAGTTGTAGTTTTATGCTTTGACTTGTGAGGAATAAATCCAATTCCTTCTTTTCTAAAGCTACCAAGAATAGCATCCAAATTATCATGACCACGCACAAATGTAGACAAAGCACTTTTTAATCTATCTACTTCTTTTTGAAGGTTAGAACATTTTTTTTTCAAACCAAGAATTTGTTCTTCTAATGTTTCAACTTTTTTCTTAAGCAACGTGTTCTCGTTTACTATATTATCAACATTTTCACACTCATGTGAACGAAATACATTCAATTCTTGAGTTATGGAATCAATGTTCTTTTTCAAACATCTATTTTCAAGTTTGCATTCAATAAATCTTTCATATAGCTCATTAAATGCATCATGAAGTTCTTCAATTGTAAAAGTTTCAGAATTTACCTCCTCATAGTCAGATTTTTCCATGAGGCATAGATTGACCATCTCTTCTTCACTTTTTGAAGAGACATCTTCATCACTCCATGTTGCAAGGACCTTCTTCTTTGCTGTCTTTCCATTTCCCTTTGTGTATGCCTTTTTCTTTTTCAATTCTGGACATTTAGAATGAATATGTCCAGGTTTTCGGCATTCAAAGCATGTGGCTTCTTCACTCTCAGAAGTTTCCCCTTCAGCTTGACCTTTCTTCTGAAATCTTCTATTTCTGGAGTTGAAATTTGATTGATGCTTGTTCAGAAACTTCTTGAATTGGCTTGTCATTAATGCAACTTCATCATCATCAATCTCTTTATTGCTATTGTCACTGTCATACTCATTCATCACATTAGTAGCTTTGAGGGCAAGACACTTTTTCTTCTTAGAGTCATCCACGTCCCTCGATATATTAATCTCATAAGTCATTAAAGATCCTATGAGTGCATCCAAAGAGATTCTTGAGAGGTCTTTTGCCTCTTCAATAGCTGTCACTTTGGGATTCCAAGACATAGGTAAAGATCGTAAAATTTTTCTATTAAGTTCAGGGATAGAGTATTCCTTACCAATGACTTTAAGCCCATTTGTGATGTCTGTGAACCGCTTGAACATCTCCGTTATGGTCTCATTTTCTTCCATCCTGAACAGTTCATACTTGTGAACTAGAAGGTTGATCTTCATTTCTTTGACTTGAGAAGTTCCTTCATAGGTCACTTGAAGCTTATCCCAAATCTCTTTTGCGCTGCTGCACATAGAAACACGATTGAATTTATTAGCATCTAAGGCACAAAATAAGGCATTAATTGCCTTGGCATTCATAGACAACTTTTTAAAGATTTCAGGAGTCCAATATTTTTAGGTTCTTTGGGAACATAAGGACCTTTTTCCACAATGTTCCATAGCTCATAATCCATAGCTTTCAGAAAGATAGTCATCCTTGCTTTCCAATAGCTATAGTTATTGCCATTGAACAGAGGTGGCCTATTCATAGAGTTGCCTTCAGTGAAAGCACTATGCTCTCCAAATCCAACCATAGTCAATCCACACTAGAGGTTGTGAAACCCTTTAAACTAGTGACCAAGCTCTGATACCAAATAAAAGGATCTAGACTATGACCAGCCCTAGAGGGGGGTGAATAGGGCTTTAAAAATTTGTCTTGAATGATCAAAGGAAACTAATGCAGAAATAAATGACGGATGCAAAGCAAAGAGAACAGAGAGGGAAGAAGGATGTAAGCACACGAAGAGATACAGATTTATCCTGGTTCGGTAAGACCCCCTTTGGTCTACCTACGTCCAATCCTCACCAACACGATGAGATTTACCCTCTCAAAGAGTTGAACTACACCCGCTGGTTTATGCGGTGCCCAGCTCACCAACAAGTCGCTAGTTAATACGGTGCCTAGCTCACCAACAAACCGCTAGTTAATACGGTGCCTAGCTCAACAACAAACCGCTAGTTAATACGGTGCCTATCTCACCAACAAACCGCTAGTTGATGCGGTGCCCAGCTCACCAAAGCACACAAGGTTGGGTATGCAACCCCAAACCAACCTTCAACCAAGAAGGCAAAAGCACAAAGCAAGAATCACAATATAAAGAATGATAGATCAAAGAATAGTAGATGAAAAGCTTTTGAGGAAGATCTCCAGATGTTGATGAAGCTCTTGAGTAGAAAAGATCTCCTCCAAAAGACCCTTCTTCATGGATGCAGCAGGTGGAAGCTTTAGAGGGTGAAAAAGCTTGGAAGAAGAAGTTCTAGATGAAACTCTTGAAGGTGGCTTACTTCCCCACGAAATTCCTTACCTAGGGTTTCCCCTAGGTGTCTTTTTTATAGCCCTTCCAAAGATGTAGTCGTTTGAGAGAGGTGGAAAGTGGTCTTGGTCAAAAAGTAGCTTAAAAAGTACTTTTCAGAACAGTTCTGCATGTCAGGGTCGACTCCCACTTTTGCTGGGGTCGACTCCAGTTCATCCAGGGTCGACTCCTTTACAATCTGGAGGTCTACTCTGCTTGAACAAATGAGCCACTTCTGAACTGAGGTCGACTCCCTTAGAGAGCTGGGGTCAACTCTGAAAAACTGAACACAGTCAGGGTCGACTCCCTTTATAGGTCGGGGTCGACTCTGCCTTGATTGCATGACAAGCTGTTAAATGGAGGTCGACTCTGTAACACCCTCCTCCGACATCACACAAACACATACATAACCTTTGATCGAAAGAGGGGTTATGTTGACAAATTTTCGTTATGGGTAGATAAATCCGTGTAATGCTCAACATTAGCAAACCATTCCACAAAGGTATCTTTGAACATATTATAAGATACAAGGTAACAAAGTATTAATACTCATTATTTACAAAAGCCAAGTTTCTCTCTCTAACTTAATACATCATCAACTAAAAGAAACTACTAAAACTACACTATTCTTCTTCATCTCTTCATCGTTCGCAGTGGAATTGGGATTCATGTGTAGCTAAGATTATACACATCTTCAATCTGAAAGGTTTGGAGGAAACAAAAGCATGAGTCGAAAGGACTCAGTAGGTGTAAGTAAGCATAGAGTAGGAGTTTCAATTTCAGAACTGAGTAAGTATTCAACAAAATGTGTATATGGATCAAAATAGATTTGCTCATGAATTTCATACTTAACATAAACATATAGCCCAATGTTAACTTCATAACTGGCTCAGACGAACTTCAGAACAAAAGTCATACTTGTCTTTCAGAATTCTTATCATACTTGATTTCAGAACAATTCGACAGGCATCACTGCTCTCAAGAGGTTACTATATAGTCGTAAATATATCCTCAGTGCCTAGGCGATTCCAGCACCTTAGATCTTGTTCATTGCGCAAGAACGGGGTTTATTACCCACCATCATCAGTCAATTGACTTGGATTTACCTACAAACTATCGCCCTTAGCTGATCACATGTGGCTGGTGCTTCCACAAGTGATCCTAAACCCTCTTTGAAGAGAACACTATCTTCATATCATAAATTTCTTTTCATGAGTATAACATAGATTGGAAATCCAAAGGTAGTTTTGATTGAGAATTAATACAGATATCTTGGTGACAAAGTTGTTCGGAGTTCAATAATATAAGAAAGACAATTGGTTGAGACAGGGTTATGACTCAAAGCCAATAGCTTCGGACAGTTGAAATCACATAAGAATCCAAGGAAATGAAGATCCACAATTGTCATCACAAGTTATTCACATCTCATAAGGTGTTCAGACATATGAACTCTCAGGTGATCAGGTTTTATAGACTCAGTTACCGAATACGGTAGAATAGACTCAATCGGAGTACTATTCGTAATTGACAATGTTAAGAATAATTCAAGGGAGGTTAAGGTACATAATGTCGGTAAACTTTGCTGTGGTATGACAGTAAATACTAAGGAAAATGAGAGGGTAACTTTCTTGGCTTTTAGGATGAAGTTTTAGCATGGATTCGGACAAGAAAGAGTGCAGAAATTCAAATCAGAACTGTAGCTGTCGACAGCCAGGAAGGGGCTGTCGACAGGTAGCAGTAGATAGAACTTAGGATTTCTAGTTCTGTGGGTATCTGTCGATAGCAAGGGGCTGGCTTTCGACTGATAGATACAGTCCAGACATCTGGAGTTCTGGAAGACATGCGCTTGTCGACAGCTTTGGGCTGGCTGTCGACAGGTAGCAGCAGAACTTCCGAAAATGATTTGTAAATCTGTTCCAAGCACCCTAATTATAGAACTTATAAACCAAGACATATTTTATATCAAATGGAAGTGTCTAATTATAGTTCTCACAGTGGTTTATAAACTGAACAAGAGAGATGAAACGAGAGGTTTACATTTCAAGCTTGTCTAGCTAGAAACTAGACATAATGTAGTACTGGAAGTATGGCCCTTATACAAGGATTAGATGGAAAGATTTCCACAAGATAAACTCTCAAACTCAAGGTATTTAATGCTCCACAATCAAGGTTTGAGGTACAACTACTAAATGGAAAGTAACCTCACTGTTCTAAAGATATCGAAACTTTTAGCAAATCTTTATAACATAACCATGGATCATGGGTGGAAGGAGAAATTGGGAACCTACTTGATCTGAAAGAAAAGTGAAGATTCTTCTTTGATAATCACATAGTTCCAAAGGTGGTTAGGAAATCAAACAAAAGAATCTGAGGTTACAACCTCGTATATAACTTAATCAAGACTGGTTAACAGACTCAAAGGCAACTTGTATGAGGTTAAATTCTTTCTAATAAGAGCAGTGGGTAAAAGTATGAGGAGAAGGTAGGAACCTACATATCTTGAGAAAGAAATAAGGATTCTTTTTCTTCATCTTCTTCTCGTTAGTTTATTATCAGTGCAGAGAAGAACAAAAGAACTGCATAAACCTTCAGCTGATCGCTAGTTCAAGAGAAGCATAAAGAGATCTTGAACTCTTTAACGAGATTAGAGACAAGGATTTAGAGAAGAAGGAAGAACCCTACCTGATTTGAAGAATAAAACCTTCACTTCCTTAACCAAAAACCCACAACCGACAGGAGGATTCAAACGGCAAGGCTGCAACACACAGTTGCAACAGAAGTAGATGTAGCAGCAACAATGCCAAAAATTCCAGCTACAACCTTCCCACACACCAGGTGCAAGCACATCAACAACAGGGGTAGCAAGAGCGAGAGTGTAAAACCCTTACGAAGGTTGAAGCAGGGACTTATATAAACTCCCAGATCTGCTGCATGTTAGACACGTCGCCCATGTAGGTGTCTGAATAGAAACCTTCTTAACCAGCTAAGGACACCTAATCCATGCAACCTCCCAAAAGTTACACGTAAGGTAAATACGTGTTGGCCTTTCTGACCAAAGAACATGGGCTTACATTGCCACAATACGTAAGCCGAGGAAATTAAGGAAAATAGCTTCCGTAATTAAGCAATAAATCAGCTGATTCAACAATCCACATGTAAATAGGTTCAAATGGTGTCCATTTGTCTTGAAATTTTAGCCATAAGCTAATGTAATGGTTTTACAAATTATGGTGATTTTTATTTAATTTTTAGAATTTATTTTCCACTGGATAAAAAATCACCCGGAAAATGGTCGCGTCGACTTAATCTCAAAATTCGAATGTCGAAAAATTCAGATATTTATATTTCTGAGATCTCCACATTTTTTCTGGAAATTATGGTGTTCTCAGATTTCATTTTCGTTACAGTTTTTCGGTGTCCCCTGTCAGGGTGCGCACGACCGAAAGTGATACCTGGGTGTGATAAAGTGTCTTAAACATTCCCTAAATCCTAAATATCTCAATGTAATTCCAATTGGTTTGCATAAACAAGAATTTATAAGTAAAACATGATATTTAAAATTTGAGGGTATTACAGACTCCCTTGGAACCTTGAGGTCGACTCCAAACAGCAGAGCAGATCCGGGGTCGACTCCTTTGAAACACCGAGGTCGACTCCGCATGACCCAGTCCATCTGCTTTCCTTAAGAGGTCGACTCCTTCACAACTCTGGGGTCGACTCTGAAAACCTGAGAACAGTTGGGGTTGACTCCTTCATATCCTTGAGGTCGACTCCACTAGCTAGGAACCAAAATAGAAAGTCATGTTGCCTTATAAAATAGCATGTCTTCTGCATACAACTCAAGAGCTTGTTAGACAACATAATGAGTGTTTTGTGATCATCAAAATTTTAGGGATCCAACAGACATAACTACCTAAGCTCCGAACAATTCAGAGCACAAAAAAGACGCAATGATGAAGTCAATGGACAAACTCTACCAAAGGTGAAGGGCAAAACACCTATTGAGTGGGAGAAACATCCAGTGGAGGAAATCCCCGAGCCAAGCTACTTAGAAAAAATGGAAAGACTAGAGAACGAATGTAGTTAACAGGAGACAAATGGGAAGAAAGGAAAAGCGGATTGGAGGAGGCGAAGGCAGAGGTCATTGAGAGAAAAGAGGGACGGGAGGGGGGGAAAGCTCGACGGCGGTGCTCCTCCCCCTCAACACGAAATTGTCCAAGGACGACCAAGCTACTTGATGTCGACGACGAGTCCACCGGAGAGCCGGCGGTCCATCATTGCCGATGCTAAGAAACCTCCGCAGCTAGCGACGAACCGCTAGAGTAGGAGAGGGAGTTCACATAGAAAAATGTCACAAAGAGATGAAACCCTTGCGAGAAAACTCAAAGCATCTCTCTCTAGAAAACCTAGAGATATAAGACCCGTCTCCTGAGAAAACTCAAAGCTACTTGATGTCGACGATGAGGGGGTTCCGAGGCGGGGGTCTCCGTTCCGGCAGGGGGGGCTGGGGGCGCAGGAGAGGGCAGGGGAGGAGTAGGCTACGAAGGGGGGCAGTGCTTCTAAGGGGGGGGAGCGCAGGGAGGAGGAGAGGGCGGCGGGGGGCTTCCACAAGGGGGGGGGGAGGGGAGGAGGAGGGGGCTGCGCAGGGAGGAAGAGGGGAAGGTGGGGGGAGGGGAGGAGGAGGGGGCCCTGATGAGGGGTTAGTTGAGAGAAGAGTGAGTGTGCTTTTGTTTTAAAAATTAGTTCATCCTTGTTTTTATTTTGAAAAAAATTTACATTAAATAAAAGTTGTTCTCTACAATAAAAAATTGTTTATCAAACATGTCATTATATTTGTCCTATTTCTTTTTTAAATTTAAGAGAGAAAATTGAGAAAAAAATGCAACCCAACACCCTATAACATGTATTTATTTCTTAATTTATTATAATCGGTCAATGGGCTAGATGCTAATCAAATGCTCAACTCTTTCGTGTGAATGCTACGATCGAATTTTGACAAAGAGAAATACTTTCTATCCAATGACTGGGTAGAAAAATATATGTGAATTGTTTAGACACAGATTGGATTAGTCGAACGTCGAACTCCACACCTAACATATGTAGATTGTTCTGACGTCTACTTAATTGGTTGGAAGGGGCTGTCGACAGGTAGCAGCAGACAGAACTTAGGATTTCTGGTTCTGTGGGTATCTGTCGACAGCAAGGGGCTGGCTTTCGACAGATAGCTACAGTCCAGACATCTGGAGTTCTGGAAGACATGCGCTTGTCGACAGCTTTGGGCTGGCTGTCGACAGGTAGCAGCAAGGTAGCAGCAGAACTTCCGGAAATGGTTTGTAAATTTGTTCTAAGCACCCTAATTATAGAACTTATAAAACAAGACATGTTTTATATCAAATGGAAGAGTCTAATTAGAGTTCTCACAGTGGTTTATAAACTGAACAAGAGAGATGAAACGAGAGGTTTACATTTCAAGCTTGTCTAGCTAGAAACTAAACATAATGTAGTACTGGAAGTATGGCCCTTATACAAGGATTAGATGGAAAGATTTCCACAAGATAAACTCTCAAACTCAAGGTATTTAATGCTCCAAAATCAAGGTTTGAGGTACAACTACTAAATGGAAAGTAACCTCACTGTTCTAAAGATATCGAAACTTTTAGCAAATCTCTATAACATAACCATGGATCATGGGTGGAAGGAGAAATTGGGAACCTACTTGATTTGAAAGAAAAGTGAAGATTCTTCTTTGATAATCACATAGTTCCAAAGGTGGTTAGGAAATCAAACAAAAGAATCTGAGGTTACAACCTCATATATAACTTAATCAAGACTGGTTAACAGACTCAAAGGCAACTTGTATGAGGTTAAATTCTTTCTAATAAGAGTAGTGGGTAGAAGTATGAGGAGAAGGTAGGAACCTACATATCTTGAGAAAGAAATAAGGATTCTTTTTCTTCATCTTCTTCTCGTTAGTTTATTATCAGTGCAGAGAAGAACAAAAGAACTGCATAAACCTTCAGCTGGTCGCTAGTTCAAGAGAAGCATAAAGAGATCTTGAACTCTTTAACGAGATTAGAGACAAGGATTTAGAGAAGAAGGAAGAACCCTACCTGATTTGAAGAATAAAACCTTCACTTCCTTAACCAAAAACCCACAACCGACAGGAGGATTCAAACGGCAAGGCTGCAACACACAGTTGCAATAGAAGTAGATGTAGCAGCAACAATGCCAAAATTCCAGCTACAACCTTCCCACACACCAGGTGCAAGCACATCAACAACAGGGGTAGCAAGAGCGAGAGTGTAAAACCCTTACGAAGGTTGAAGCAGGGACTTATATAAACTCCCAGATCTACTGCATGTTAGACACGTCGCCCATGTAGGTGTCTGAATAGAAACCTTCTTAACCAGCTAAGGACACCTAATCCATGCAACCTCCCAAAAGTTACACGTAAGGTAAATACGTGTTGGCCTTTCTGACCAAAGAACATGGGCTTACATTGCCACAATACGTAAGCCAAGGAAATTAAGGAAAATAGCTTCCGTAATTAAGCAATAAATCGGCTGATTCAACAATCCACATGTAAACAGGTTCAAATAGTGTTCATTTGTCTTGAAATTTTAGCCATAAGCTAATGTAATGGTTTTACAAATTATGGTGATTTTTATTTAATTTTTAGAATTTATTTTCTACTGGGTGAAAAATCACTCGGAAAATGGTCGCGTCGACTTAATCTCAAAATCCGAATGTCGAAAAATTCGGATATTTATATTTCTGAGATCTCCACATTTTTTTCTGGAAATTATGGTGTTCTCAGATTTTATTTTCGTTACAGTTTTTTGGTGTCGCCCTGTCAGGGTGCGCACGACCGAAAGTGATATCTGGGTGTGATAAAGTGTCTTAAACATTCCGTAAAGCCTAAATATCTCAATGTAATTTCAATTGGTTTGCATAAACAAGAATTTATAAGTAAAATATTATATTTAAAATTCGAGGGTATTACAGACTCCCTTGTAACCTTGAGGTCGACTCCAAACAGCAGAGTAGATCCGGGGTCGACTCCTTTGAAACACCGAGGTCGACTCCGCATGACCAAGTCCATCTGCTTTCCTTAAGAGGTCAACTTCTTCACAACTCTGGGTCGACTCTGAAAACTTGAGAACACTTGGGGTCGACTCCTTCATATCCTTGAGGTCGACTCCACTAGCTAGGAACCAAAATAGAAAGTCCTGTTGCCTTATAAAATAGCATGTCTTCTGCATACAACTCAAGAGCTTGTTAGACAACATAATGAGTGTTTTGTGATTATCAAAATTTTAGGGATTCAACAGACATAACTACCTAAGCTCCGAACAATTCAGAGCACAAAAAAGACGCAACAATGAAGTCAATGGACAAACTCTACCAAAGGTGAAGGGCAAAACACCTATTGAGTGGGAGAAACATCCAATGGAGGAAATCCCCAAGCCAAGCTACTTAGAAAAAACGGAAAGACTAGAGAACGAATGTAGTTAACAGGAGACAAATGGGAAGAAAGGAAAAGCGGATTGGAGGAGGCGAAGGCAGAGGTCATTGAGAGAAAAGAGGGACGGGAGGGGGGGAAAGCTCGACGGCGGTGCTCCTCCCCCTCAACACGAAATTGTCCAAGGACGACCAAGCTACTTGATGTCGACGACGAGTCCACCGGAGAGTCGGCGGTCCATCATTGCCGATGCTAAGAAACCTTCGCAACTAGCGACGAATCGCTAGAGCAGGAGAGGGAGTTCACATAGAAAAATGTCACAAAGAGATGAAACCCTTGCGAGAAAACTCAAAGCATCTCTCTCTAGAAAACCTAGAGAGAGAAGACCCGTCTCTTGAGATTTTTGCTTTCTCATGTCCCATTAAACCTTTCTGATTTATATCTATACCCTTATAAACGTGGAATCGTTTAATTAGTGCTCCTACCTTCTACCTAAATGATGTGGACATTCTTCTATGGTGACTGGTCAAAAGACTAGTATATATTGTGAACCTGTCCATGTGACAATATATATTATTTTGAAAAAAAGACACGACAGAAGATGTTTTAACTAATAAATCTTTTCACTCGTACATGTGAACCACCGAAAAAACAAGTGTTCTCACACGCTTTACACCTGACACTTTTTTGGCGGCTCGGTGTGATATCCATTTTGAGTCTGCTGGCAGCGTTTTCTCCATTCAGAGATCTTAATTAAATTCGGTCTATTACGTATAGGTATATATATATTTATATATAGATATATGTTACTATGTATGCACACATTATATATATAATATTCACTTTGCCCTTGAACGCTCTAAGAGACAGAATTATTTTGGAGGGAAGAATGATCTGTAAAGAGAGTGGAGAGATCCTCTGTAAAGTGAGAAGAAGGTTATTCTAATCATCACATCCGTCTGATTAATCATCACAATCCGATAGATTTCTCCTCTCTACGAGATTTCTTGAAATGGTTACAATCCTATGAAGAATTTACTAAAACTAAACGATGCATACTTTTAACTGGTGTAGGAATGACAGAATAGACAGTGCAGGTAAAGCAATTAGTTTGTGCCGGCTAGGAAATAAGAGTTTTTTAAATATATATTTCTATTAAAAGATTAGTTGTACGAGAATTATTTTAAATTTATATATCTTTCTTAGAGATATAAATATCTTGAGCGATTCGTCCTAACTTTAGGTTAGGATGTTTTAAAGATATTTTTGAACATATATATATATATATATAAATGCAAGGGCTTTTTTGCATCTATACTCATGTTAGGAGTGTAAATGCGCAAAAATTTGTCCTGCATTTACATTTACATATATACTCCTCTTATGCATTAATAATATCCCTAGATACTTCACGGCAATTGGCTGTGACAGAAGTAAAACATTCTATTGACGTCTAACATCCTTGAGATAACCCTCACTTCGATTCCTGAGGGGGCTTATTTGATTTACATGTAATCCTCGAAGTGTGTAAATCTAGAGTTTTTCCGGTCAAGTGGGGGGTAAGGGCAATACGGGTATACAGAAAGTAGGAGCTGCCAAATCCTGACCTTGGAGTTCACGAACACTAGGGCTGCAAATGGGTCGGGTTCGGAACCGGAAACACAGATTTCAATTCCGATTCCGATAACCGAAATATGATTCCGATTCCGATAAGAATGATTAGTTTCGATTCCGATAACATTATCGGAACCGAAATTCCGATAAGGTAAGGTGTTTACCATAATTTTACCTTGAGTTTATGATAATTTATCGGAATAACCGATACCGATTCTGATTATTTTTTTAATTCTGATTCCGATTCCGATAACTTATCGGAATATCCGATACCGATAAGCTATCAGTATCATATTCCGATTCCGAAACCGATAATTTTTATCGGAATCGGGTTGGAATATCGGGTTCCATTTACACCCCTAACGAACACCAATCCCTGAGCCCACAAAGCCACACGGGGCGGGATTTCCTCGTTATCAAAAAAAAAAAAGATAACCCTCAATATTTGCAAAAAAATCTTTCTTTGGCATGTATACCCCTATTAAAAGTCTAATTGCATGAAAATCTCTCCTCTATTTATATTTGCATCTATATCCTTATTACATATTAAAAATATCTTGAAAAACTTTGTTGTAATCTACTATATTGAAAAAAGTAAGATATTTCATCGACAAACACTTACAACGAAACATCTTTAGCAAAAAAATCTAAAATAACTCTCAATATTTGTAAAAAGATCCTTTATAAAAAATATTATTTCATATATACCCTCCCTCCCTCCCCCCATCTCACTAGAAAGAGAGAGAGAGAATGTGGGGATGTGGCATCTCCCCCTCCGACGACGGTGGTGGAGAGATCATTGGACTGGGCTCATCTCAGAGGAGGAGGAGAGAGAGAGAGGAGACCACATTGGGAGAGAGGAAAAGAGAGGTGAGGGCGTTGGAAGGGAGGGCATGTCCCCCCTTCGGTGCTCATGGTAGAGTGAGTCATACTCCACCAGATTGGCCCGTCCGAGAGAGAGAGAGAGAGAGAGAGAGAGAGAGAGAGAGAGAGAGAGAGAGAGAGAGAGAGAGAGAGAGAGAGAGAGAGAGAGAGAGAGAGAGAGAGAGAGAGAGAGAGAGAGAGAGAGAGAGAGAGATTATTGCGATGTACATTGGAGAGAGAGTAGGGATTTTTCGTATAGGTCCATTGACGTTTTAATTTTGTTATGTTGGTTACAATGATGTATCTGAGAATACTTTTAATACCTATATATGAAGAGTTTGTATGTAAATGTAGAATGGATTTTTGTGCAATTAGACTTCTAACGAGGCTATCCACATAAAAAATCTTAAAATTATTCGAGTTTCGAGTTGTTGATGCCAAGGTTTGTCGTGTTGGACGACTCAGTCGTGTCATCTCCCGACCTTCACGGATCATGGTGAGCCAGCGGTTTTCTTCTCTAAAGAGGAGATGGAAGCATCCCTCAAACCTTTCCTCTTTCCGTTGTTGCAAAGACGGCGTACGGGAGGCCAACTTTCCCCGAGATCTGTTCGCATCTTGTTTCCAGGTGTGATATCAAGGAACCTTTTGTGATTAGCGCCATGGACAACTAGCATCTCCTGTTGTGTTTCAAGTGCCAAGACGACTACCTCAAGGTGCTTCTTCGTGAATCCTTATACGTACAAGGCAAACTTTTTCGTTTCTTCAAGTGGACACCACTCTTCAAGCCTTCGGAGGATCCTACTGTTGTCCCGATGTGGGTGGAGTTCCCTCAGCTTCCTATCAATCTTTACCAGAAGAAACTACTAGCTTCCATCACAGGTAATATTGGCCCCGTTTTACAAATCGCTCATGCAACTGAACTCCTTCTTGATACTACGGCTGCTCGGGTATGTATTGAACTTGATCTCTCCAAACCAAGGGCGGACAGATTGTGGGTTGGAATGGGGGATTTTGGTGGTTATTGGCAAGGCATAACCTACATAAATCTACCTCTGTATTGCTTCTCCTGCCATCGACTTGGTCATTCTCAGGATACATGTCGATCTGTGGGAGGAGGCAACCAAAGGGAACCTCTGGTTTTAGCTGCGAATCCTAACCCTCGTAAGGCTTGGGTTCCTGTTAGTGTAGGGCCTGTCGTGCATGAAGGTGGTAGCGAGCTTCCAGGCCAAGAGAAGTTAGCAGACAGTTCGGCCCTTGAATGCTTCGGATATGCGCCGGTTTCTTCTATCCTAGAAAACCAAGAACATGATGCTCCCGTGGTGGTTGTTCCTCCGGAAGGGGTGGCGAAAGTCGCCGCTGGTGTAACAGGGGTGGAGCCGTCGGTTTCTTCCACTGCCATCATCAGTCCCGGAATCACCGCTCCCAACCCAGGCAAGGTTGGGGATTTGCAGCCCCGTTCAATGGATTTTCCTAAATCCCAGTGTATACAACTGCCTTCAATTGGTGGTCCAGGCGATTGCGGGCCGCTTTTAACGGAATTTCCTAACACCCGGGGCACGTAGCCGCCTTCAACGGGTGGTCAAGGAGATAGCGGGATCATCACACGGGAGAATGGGGAATGCGAGATCCTCACACCAGAAGAGGAAGGGCTCTCTGTTGGCAGTGCCCACGTGATGGAGGTCTCTGCTGGCAGTGGGAGATCTCTGCTTCCAAAGGCGGCTACTGTTCAAGTTCTTGGGCCATCTTCATTGCGTGGATCTTCTCAGGATGATGGGCCACTACTGGGCCCAATATCAGCGGCATCTTCTGCTCATGAGGAAGCAATCTCCTGTAACATGGTTAGCGTACAACATCCTTCGCAGGCTGAGGGAATTGTGCATGGGGAGGATAATCCTCCCAATATTGCTCTGTCTACTTCTTCCATGAACGTTGAGGATCCCATTACTGGTCAGGCAAATACTCCCATGACATTTGCTCAAGTGGTGCGTCAGTCCCCAGTTACTCAGGGGAAGGTTTCTTCAATTTCCACTTCCGGTGGGTCACCTTCTGGTCGACGAATATCACGTCCATCTCACAAAGGGGGTGTTAGAATTTGTCTCCCGAGCGCCCGAGAACGTTCTCTGAGCCCATTACGGCCGATAGACGTTATTAATATGCCAGTTCACTCTCCAACATTAGATATGCGTATGAAGGCTTTGGCCGTTGCTGACCTTACTAAAGCGGAGAACATATTCATGTCTGGCTATTGATTTGATCAAGAGATGTCTGAGATGGACTCAGATGAATATAATATGGAGCGGTGTTCGCGACGTCCAGGCCTACGTCCTCGGGGCAGTTCTTCGGCAAACTCATTCATGGGATAGGTCTTCCTTGGAGTTTTAGATTGGTTTTATTCTGTTGGTTTTCTGTACTCGATTTTCCTTTGGGTGTTACAATCTCTTTTTATTAATAAAATTTGGCCTTTCTTGGCCTTTTATCAAAAAAAAAAAAAAACTCAACCATAATTGAGTTAAAAATGGAAAATGACTAATTTATCATCTATAACTCTTAAAATTTTATTTTTAACTCTCTCTCTTCTCTCTCTCTCTCTCTCTCTCTCTCTCTCTCTCTCTCTCTCTCTCTCTCTCTCTCTCTCTCTCTCTCCACTGGAGTTGGAGGGAGAAACCCCTCTGCCATCTCCTTGTCTACCCCCTGCACGACCCTCCCTCTCTCTCTCCCCCTCTTACACTCCCTTAATTCTCTCTCTCCCCACACAACCCTTTCTCTTTCTTTGTTTAGCTCTCTCTATCTCTTCTCTCTCACTGTTAGAGCCAAAGAGGGAGACCCTTTTGGCACCTCCTTCTCTTTCACCCCATGTCTGACCCTCTCTTCCCCCTTTCAACACTTGCTTCTCTCTCCCTCTTGCATGCAACCATCTCTCTCTCAGATCCAGTGGTAGCAAACACTACGCACGCCTTGCGCGCGTAGTTTTTTTTTTCCAAATTTTTTTACTGTCGTTGGATCTCCATCTACCGGCAACAGCTGGGGTACGGCGGGGCCGCACCGCCGTACCCAGCATTACTCTCTCTCTCTCTCTCTCTTTCTATATATATACATACATATATTACTAGAGTTGGAGTGGGAGACCCCTCCTGCACCCCCTTCTCTTTGACCCCAACGCCTCCTCTGGTTTGGAAGGTGGCATCTGTGATAGGTGGCCATGAAGGCCGTGTTGAGAGGTGCTCCCATCACGCTTCCTGTGAGATTGTGGAATCTACCTCTGCTCTCCCGCTGCTCTATGTCTCTATCTATGACATCCGACACATCACCAAGGAGGACACTGTGCAGCCATAGATGACCCTCAGGAGGGGGATGAGCCCATGTGCAGCAGGTCATCTTCTTTTAGGAGCAATCTTATCACCCCTTGGCTCACAATAGACCTTTGCACATCCAAATCCGTCGAGCCACCCCCACACACAAAGGTGTTGTCACAATAGTAATCCCCTCTCCCTTCTTCCAACTTCACCTCTATCTTTAACGACAGTTGTCGATTAAGGTCGCAACATGTTCCTTGTTCCGACCTCCTCATCCTACTCTGTGGTAGTAGCTTCGATAGCAGCGACGATGTCGATATTTAAGGCAGAGTTTAGTAGACGTGATGCACTTCAACCCCTTCTGTGAGAAGATAATTTGGTGGCCATCACCCAGAATTTCAACATCATCGACAACGACCGGGTCCACGTCCTCTAGGGAATTTAATGTCTTGTATGACCTCGTATCCTCTGATGATGGTGCCTCTGAGCTGAGCTCCACTAGTCACCTTGCCAATGGTAAGGAGAAAGTGACAACCGTGCTAGTGGAGAGAGAGAGTGAGAGAGAAGGGGTAGTTTTTCATCTCTCTTCTCTTTCAAGAAATTTCCATATTTTTACCTTTATTTTGACAGTTCTATTTATTTGAGAGTGAAATATTTCTCCCATTCTGATGACAAATTAATCATAGAGATATAATTAATATTTTTTTTCGATTTGAAGAGTATATAATTTAATAATTAGAATTCAAAATATATCTAAGAATACATATGATTCTAGAGATATGCATACATATTTTTTTCTATATTTATAATACGTAAGAGGTATGTATATACAAATATAAATGTAAGATAAATTTTCACATAATTTGACTTCTATATATATATATATATATATATATGTAAAAAACTCAAAATATAAATAAAAGAAAGATTCCCATATAACAAAAGTATACATAATTTTTTAAAAAAATTGTTTCGAGGGTCGATACTTTTTTGTTTGGGACAAAATAGTGGACACTCACTTTATACTCACCGACATTATTGAAATGGTGCTGATTGCCTGGCCGGCCCGCCCGGGCAACAACGTGTCGGGGAGGAGAGGCCAATGTCACGGGCTGTTCGTACACACAATCGTGGTCTCACAGCTGTTCACCCTTTTATTAACCTCTTCCTCTCCCAGCCTTCTATCTTTTCGTCTAATTTTAATTCGGTGAGAGCGATGGAATGCAGTGCAGATTGCACAAGGAATATAAAATTCCCCAAAAAACACATCTTCTGAAAATAAAGTGCTCTCTCTTTCTCTTTCTCTCTGTGTGCCATCATGGACGGACCCAAGACATTTTTTTAGTAGAGTCACTTTCTTTAGCAATTTTTTTTAATTAAATTAATTTAATAAATTTTTTAATAAAAAATTTTAAACTCATCAATAAAATTTTTAAAATTTAATAAAATCACGTGACCCCACTAATTCTTCCTTCTCTAAATCCACCCATGTGTGCCATGAATGAATTGGGTAACACTGCCGGCGGCGTGGCTGTTCATTTTTCTCTCACTCTTTTTCTCATTTTTACAACAAAAAGGAGCACAAGCTCCGTTTATTTGATAAAATTAATTATATAAAATATTATATAAGAGAGGACTCCCAATCCACACACAGGATAGTAAATAGAACCACACAAGTATCCATTTAGGGTATGATAGATAAATATAATCTATACAAATATAATACATTTTTTTCAAATTAAGATATAAAATCAAATGTTTTTGAGTAATATCTAAATAATATCATCGAAGAGAAATCAAGACGAGAATCGACACTGAAGAAGAATGCTTGCATTATTTTTGAGCTTCAAATTAACAAAAGTAATTTGAAAGACCCACGCAAAATAACCCTGTGATCAGATCATGAACAATTCCACAGACCTAGAAACACATATGTATGCATTTGCATATATTACTAGTCTCTACTGCGTTCCTTAGCTTCACCTACCTTACAACCCCCAAATCTCAGCTGCACTGCACCCTTCTCTCTCTTCTTCCCACGCCGCCAGCTGCAGCTATATTATTAATTAATTATTAGAAAACTGAAAAGAAGTCACAGCTCCATATTAACAAAACATAAAATTATCATTGTACTCATAAGTAGCGGTGGTAGGAGTCGTAGCCCCCGAGGAGGACGACATTTAACTTATGATTTGTTTGATCCGCGGCGGAACCAGCAGCAGCTGCAGGTCTTCTTCTTTCTCTGCTCCTCTTCCTCCTCGAAGGGTATTTCTCGGGGCGGACGAAAAGAGGTCAGGAACAAGCGCATCGGAATCTCTTTCCCTCTCTCTACATGCTCCACCACCTGCAGTCTTCTTCCCCATTCTACGCATCACGAATTCTTGTGGTTGTATAATAATGACTCCCAAGAATTCTTCCTTCTCTCTCTCTCTCTCTACGTGCGTGTGTGCATCCACTGCTGTGGTTGCTGATCGCCATTAATGAGAAATGGGGAGGAGGCAGCAGCGGCATCCAGCAATAATTTAACGCCCGCCTTGCTTGGAGATCTGCGTTTGGCGGTCTTTAGTGGTGGACCGGAGCGCGTACGCTGGGGGAAGGACCCGGCACTCGCCCCACTGGGTGCCACCCGCAACCCGACGCGCACTCGCCACCAGGCCCACCCAGGCTACCCAGCCCTCCCAAGTACAGCTGCGACGCCGCCGGCAGCTGCAGCAGGAACCATTCCGCCCGGCAACCGCACTATGATCGCCACCGCCACTACTGCCACCGCCATGGACCAGGGGGGTATGCGGAAGGCAGCGCCTGCTGCCGCTGGACCTCGCCTCTGCCCGCCGGTTGACGCAAAGGCAGCGGCTTTCCCCGGAGCAGGTGGAGGAGGAAGAGAAGAAGGAGGTGGAGGGGGAGCGGCGCCGGCGCCGGCGCCGCCGCGGTGGATGACGCCGCCTCCGGATGATGAGCCCTCGTCTTCCTCTTCTTACTCCGCTTCTGGTTCTGTTTCCCCCTCCCCGTCGGCGCCTGGGGATCCCTCGAGCCCTTCTCCGCTTCTGCTCTCGGAGGTATGTGTCTCAAAAGTACGCCTATTGTTCTTCCTCGACGTTCTAGTAGTTTTTAGGACGTTCCGTTCTGTCGGGACTGGGTGGGAGGGGGCCGTTGGTTTTCTTGAGAATTGGCAAGGTCTGAGGATGTCCATCAGATATTTTGGTGAGCCGCCATGCCCCTTCCATCCGTCACTGTCCGATCTCACTAGTCACAGCCGCAACCTCCCGGTTGGATTCCCCGCGGGGCTGGTGGTGGTCCTCGTTCCGGAATTGGCGAGCGACGACGTCGGACTTGACCCCTGACTGGGGTTGCAACGTCTGCTGGTGGAATTGATCGTTGCTCTTCTTCAATTTTGTCGCCAAACTTCCGTCATTGATTTTTCCTGCTTTTTCCCGTCTACTTCAGATGACCGAGCCGGGTGATGGAGGAAGCAACGGAAGGAAACGAATGAATAAATGTCTCTACAGATCCCAGCTTGAACAGGAGGTGTGTGTTTGGCTGTTCATTGTTCATCAACATTGGTGATTTCGAGCTGCTAATTATTTATTTAAGACGTATTTGATTATGAATGTCAATCAAAGGTGGATTCCTTTTCCTGTTTTTCTGTGTATTCGTTGCATGATTTGCTATACAGTTCTTGTGACTTACTAACAGACAATTAGTGTCCTTCATACTGTTTGGCCCGTAGTAGCCACTTTAGCATCACAAGTCAAAGTTCCTATTGAATCTCCCGAAATTCATGCACTGGAAGAAATATAAACTCATCTAGGCATAACTTCAAAGCTGTGTTTCTTCTGTCCCTCGGCAGAGATTACTTTCATCTTATCTTTCAAAAACTTTTGGATGTGAACATGAATTGGGGAATTGTTCCACCTTTGTTAACACTAACTCGGAGGTTAGTGTGTATGTAATGGAACAAGATGAAGAAGTAAATGAGATAATGATGATAATCCTTGAATGCAATACTTATTCCACTGTGTCAAAATATTTCCATGCAAGATTCTGCTATAATAGGACTAATGATTTCTCTATGATAGGATTGGTCAACTGGTACTAGGGCTGTAAACGGGTCGGGTTCGGAATTGGAAACACAGATTCCGATAACCGAAATATGGTTCCGATTCTGATTCCGATTCCGATAAGAATGGTTAGTTCCGATTCCGTTCCGATTCCGATAATATTGCCGGAACCGAAATTCCGATAAGGTAAGATGTTTACCATAATTTTACCTTGAGTTTATGATAATTTATCGGAATAACCGATACCGATACCGATTCCGATTATTTTTTCGATTCCGATTCCGATAACTTATCGGAATATCCGATACCGATTCCGATAAGCTATCAGTATCATTTTCCGATTCCGAAACCGATAATTTTTATCGGCATCGGGTCGGAATATCGGAATATCGGGTTCCGTTTACACCCCTAACTGGTACCAATGTTCAACCAGTTAGTAGTCCACTTGATGATGCTACGTATAGCAGGGTTGGCTGTGCTGTACTGTGCCTAAGACTTTACGGTCCCAGGCATGGTCGGAACGGCACCTGGATGCTCACTTCTTCTTCAATTTTTTTATTATTATAATCTAGGTCTTGTTTGGGCCTGTCCGTCTGACCCGGTGGGGTATGTTATGGTTCGTATTGTCCCACACAATCTTGGTCCCGTCTGGACCGGGGTATGACCATCCATAACTTATAGGCATTTTCCTGATTTTAGCATCTTCCCGTGTCATTTGACTCTGTGATCAAAGACCTGCAATTATTACTGTTTAAACTCTTTTCATATATTGACAGCTAATGACTGTGAATGCCATAAAAGTGATGATGAGGATTTAACATATTGTTCTAGATCTAGGAGCCACACAAAAGGTATCAGCTTGCCATAGAAAGGGTTGTCCAAATGCAAATGTCAGTCCTTTATTTTCATCTTCTTTGGGCATCATCAGGCACGCCATGAATTTCATTTTCCAAAGTCTTTCTCTCCCTCATTTGGTCGCCCCTGATGATGATCTTCATTGTCATGGAAAAAAAAAAGACAAATTGCTAACTGCTGTCTGCAGGTTCAGAAATTGCGAGAGCAACTACAAGAGGAGGTGGATTTACATATTGCCCTGGCACATGCTGTAGCTCAGGATACTTCCACGTTAACGAGTTCCCCAGACTGTCTCCCAGAGAAGGTATTTTCCCTTACCCACACTTTTTATGTCCAACACCTTCTCCCCTAATTTTCACACTCTATAAGGCATTTCAGCGTGATTTTTGTATGATAACTACGCTTGATAGTTGCAGGATAAGGAGCTTCTGGCCAACATCAGTATGCTGGAGATTACAGTTGCTAAGCTTGAGGAAGAATTGGCTTCCCTGCATTCCAGTCTTATACAGGAAAGGAATGAACGCTACCTTGCTGAATACCATTTGGGGCATTCACCATCTTTAGCACTGATGCCAAGGTGTTGCTTTTCTGATTATTCATGGGAACAGGTGATTTGTTGCTGCTTTCTTTAACAAGAAGAAGATTTTCCTTTCAGTATATATCAAGCTGTAGCTTAGCAAAGTTGTTATTCGTTTAATGTCCAGCACATATCTTCTCTGAGAACTTCAAAGAGCAGTCAAATACCTCAGTCCTTGAACCCAGATGCTGTTATTGGCTGTGAAGACCCACCATCCATGACAATGAACAGCCATTCCCAGCTTTGTAGGGAAGAAAAGGTCTGTACTTGGTTGAGTACTTGTTCTGTTTCACAGAAAGCATACTGGGAAAAATATCTGTGGCAGAAACTCGTAACTGAAAACTAACATCTACATTTGGTGTCAGGAATCACAATTATGCAGTGGAGAATATGAAGGCATGGAGATGGATATGCATCTTGAAGAAGCGGATTCAATTGATTCCTTGAATGAGAATTTTCTAATCAGAAATCTCTGGCATCACCCTAATCAGCTTTCTGAAGAAATGGTTTGGTGTATGAGGAATATTTTTCTTTGTCTCTCTGAATCATCAAATGCATCTTCCAAGGTCTCTTCTTCAGAGTGTTTCCCTTCTCCATGTTCTCCTGTTGGGCCTCTCTCCAGCTCTTCGCTGACATCTTTCTCAGATTCATCAGTTATTCCTCCACTGGTGCGTAGCCCTCTGACAGACATGAGTTCCTGTCATGAGGCTATTCCCAGAGAAACTACCTTTGATCCTTATGGGGTGCATGGGAAGGTAAATTGGCCTAATATTGGAAGTTACAACTCAGCAGTGGAGGTTTCTTGGATGGTAGTTGGAAAGAAACAGCTTGAGTATGCTGCGGAGGCTCTTAGAATATTCAGGTAAGCATTCTTCCTTTATAGTTAACAATATGGTATTCCAGGACAAATTTTGGAGGCTCTGGTTGTGTCTAGCAGCCAATGGAACTTGATGAGGTTAGAAAGAAACTGGATTTTTACATATTCATAGATATTTGGAAGGAAAAGCTGAGGAGTGAAGGGAAACAAATCAAGAGAAGAATAAGTGAAACATGTCAAATTTGAAAGATAAATTGTAGAAAAGGAAATGAGCAACATGAAAGAAGGTTGCTGGAAATTGCCACAAGTTATTCTGCTATTGCTAAAGTATTCATATACAAATAGGAGTTTATAATTCGATAAATAGGTTGAGACTAAAATGCACAGGCTTTGGGTTGTGAAGTGTATTTAAATACTGATGCTTGTTTCTAGTTATCTGACTGTCTTCCTTGCTTCCTTTGCAGATTTCTCGTTGAACAATTAGCAAAAGTGAATCCTGCTAAGATGAACTGCAATCAGAAGCTGGCATTCTGGATCAACTTATATAATGCATTGATCATGCATGTAAGTCTTATATTCACACACTTTCCATTTAGGTGTCCACCAGCTATATGTTCCACAGGATCTGAATAAACAACTGTAATCTATATAGCACAGACAAGGAGGGAAAAAGAGAGAGACTTGGCCGTGCCCTTTGATGAGGCCAGTCCAAACTCCACTGGTGGCATTCCTGCTCATCCTATGCTTGCTCTGTTTCTGATGGAGAGCGCATGTGAGCAGGAGGTGCCTTATGTGGGGCAAGACCAGATGACACCCCTGTGGATGATCAGATGGTGCGATGTGCATGCAAATAGGGTTGCTTCCCTCTGAAGCGAGAGCAGACTTGCCTAGGTGTTTGCCTTGGGGAAAGGGAGGAGGCAATGGGTGCAAGAGGACAGAGACAAGGCGAGGGTTCATGAAGAGGAAGGTTGGATCACATGAGGCACTTGGGATAGTCTCCCATTTCTCCAAGATGGCTGTCAAGGTGTTGGCATCCCTCACTTTTGGTGGGTGAAGAAAAGAAATTTTGAGGGGACATGAGCAATTGACATAGTTGCTTTGGAGGCTCATTCTTTATGGCCTTTATGTGTGTGTGTGTGTAATACACTTGCTGGTATACTCCACCACTTTTCCCTATGTTTGGGCCGCCCCTCCCCAACTACAAATGGTGGATTTTGGAGAGCTCGATGATAGTAGAAAGAATATGGACCAATGTGGGGTAAGAGTGTGCCAAGAATGGGTAAAAGTGAAGTGCATGTGCACCTTTTGTGGTTACTTTTTGAAAACTTTATGATGTTCGACTCTTCTTATTTTCTTATTGAGTAAAAAGGAGTCAGGCTTTTGCTAGGCTGATATTTCATTTATGTCATTGTCTTAATGAAGTTTCTTATGCTATTTCCAATTTATTTGTTTCTTATCAGATTAACTGAAATTGTACTCAACCTCCAGGCTTATCTTGCTTATGGTGTGCCTAGAAGTGACATCAAACTCTTCTCCTTAATGCAAAAGGTTCAGCCTATAACCTTCATTGAATAGTCTTAGAGAGAGAGATTTAGTGACAGATTATATGTTGTAACAATGTTGCAGGTTTCTTATACTATTGGTGGGCAATCGATCAGTGCAGCTGACATCGAATATGTTATTCTAAAGATGAAGCCTCCTGTGTATCGTCCGCAAATTGTAAGCCGTTTTGCTACTGTGGACCCTAATTTCTCTTACCATTTCTAAACCTGCCTGTTTCCCGAATATGTTCTTATCAGGCATTGATCTTGGCTCTTCATAAGTTCAAGATATCTGAGGAGCATAAGAAATTCTCCATGGATGACCCAGAGCCCCTTGCTGTGTTTGGTATAAGCTGTGGGATGTATTCTTCACCTGCGGTAATAACTGAGACCCTTGTTTCAAGTTTTCTTTTCTTCCTAGTTGCCATATGGATGGCCCTTACGGAATGTCAATTCTTGTGTCAATCATAACCTGCCAATTTCATACATTCATGATTTGATTTTCTATGATCACGGGCATCATCATGGATCCTGTGTGAATTAATAGGATGTTATGCTCCTAGAACACAAACGATACAGAACTACCGGTAGAGAAGTAAGCACCTTCAGCTAGAATCGATCATCTCTCTAGCACCTTAATGTGCACTGTGAGGCCCATATCATAACCGGTAGGTCTGATATTTTGTTGAAATTATTAGATCATCCAATAAAAATGCTTAAGCCTGAGAGTGGAGGGTACTGTTCTTTTATAGATATTCTATTATTGTCTCCACTCATACGTGGGACTACTCCGCTACTGTTGAACACTTGAAGTGCTGATCTATCACGTTGTTAAATAAAGTTTTATAACTCATTTAAAACATAAATAGACATCATATGATCAAGAGCTCTCACACTGGAAATACAACAGAATGGTCTGGTACTATGCCTATTTCAAGCTTAGTACGCATGCATCTTTTTTCCAGGAGACAGAATTTATGATTCAGAAACAAGATGTCTTGGTTAAATCAAGAAACTTATTCAGCTCAGTGGATATAAGTTTCTTATTTGTCCTCTTCTCTCTCAGTAAATGGATTCGACTGTAATTGAGGTCGTATTGGCCAGCTCCATTAATAGGTTTGTTTCTGCAGATCATTATTTCTTTTAGAAATAAAATTTGGTATTGGCCAGCTCCATTAATAGGTTTGTTTCTGTAGATCTTTATTTCTTTGAGAAATAAAATTTGGTTACTACCATGTTTGAAGGAACTTTACTTGCTCCATTCTTATGTTCACCACTTGGATCATTTTCCCATATAGCCCGTGTATCCATCCCCACGGCAACCTGGCAATAGTCCCTGTGCATATCCCTTGACAGATTGGGACCGGAGCTCTAACATTCTTGGTGTTCTTCTAGGTTTTTAAAGCTCCTCCTCCTATAAAGACTCAAAACCGTGCAAAGCCTCAGCACCATTTTACTTACCTAAATGCTAAATCCTAACAATGTGGTGCCAATATTTCCTTTAAAGGTTTTAGTTTATTCTACAGTTTTTCCCCTTCGTCTATCTTAGGTAGAATTTGCCTCAACTGATCTGCATGCAGGTAAGGATATTCACTGCCAACAAAGTAAAGGAAGAACTTCAAAGTTCGTTCAGGGATTATGTCCGTGCATCTGTTGGAATAAGTGACAAAGGGAAACTTCTAGTGCCAAAATTATTACATTGCTTTGCGAAAAGTGTGGTTGAAGATTCATTACTGGTTGACTGGATCTGTCGATTTCTTTCTCCTGAACAAGCAGCCGAAGTTCGGAACTCCACATCACACCGAAAGCAGAGGCTTCTGGGAGCTCGCAGTTTTTGCGTTGTCCCATTTGATTCAAGGTTCCGGTATCTCTTCTTGCCTGATAACAAGAGCTCGAGGAGGTTTCTTCTAGTATGATCAATCAGAATGCCATCTTCTCCTGGGCGGAAAACACTGGTAGTTCGTCTGTAGTTCCTTCAGATCTTGAGGAGGAGCTAGCTACTCCCCATTTGTATCCGGAGGACCTGTGTAAATGCTTACAAGTTTGTAAAGATCACGGGAAGCATGTGCATATCTCTGCAAATTGAGCAGATGCGATTAATGCTTTGGGTTCCCCAAGTGTAGCTTGTGGGGGCAACAGCTGGACTATACGCAAGAGGCTGGGGCATCATGCAATGTACATGAAATAATGGCAACAGGAAGTAAACGCCTTGTAAATAATGGTTCTCTGGTCCGCGAAGCTATGATGCGATTCCCGCGTGGCGTAGTGAATACCCTGCTCCATTGTAGTGCTTGACCGGAGGTTTTGGGGATCATCGTCGAAGCTTTGTTTAGGAAAACCTGTACATCGTTGCTCTTTCACGGTACGCTTCCAGTAGCAGTAACTTTTCTTGTTTATATTCTTTGTGCCAACAGTAAGAGTTTTCTTTAGATTTTTGTGGAGCTATGTTCTTCATTAATAATAAGAAATTGTCAGCTCAACTCTGTTTCCTGAGTTGTCAGTGTTTATGAGTATGGTGCCCAGAGTTGCACTCACGAGCACAGCAGGTTATGGAAGCACCTTTGGTTGAAAGTTTGGAAGTTGAAGTGAATTATTAGTGGTCCGGGCAGATTGGTCTTGGGTTCAAATTCCACAATGAGGTCAAGTTTATAAGGAATTTGTGAAGGGTAAATGTGATAGGTTAGTTTTCGAACCAAAAATGTTGGCGACTTGTGTTGCTTATGTGCTAATTATTAATTATTGCAAAAATGAGTGTAGAAAGCCATGCTTACAGAAAAGTTGCTCTCTTTCAAGGATCCAATTCAGCGTGAATGAGATGCGTGAGATTGGTCTTTTTAATTTCTCCTGTGTCCGCCCATTCTTTAACCAATGAATAGTCAAATACTAGATCTCTACCCTTGCGTTGCACGGTTTTTTTTAAATATATATTTAATTATAATAAATTTATAAATTATAAATTAGATTTGATATGATTGTTATTAATAATAATAGAGGAATATTATATAGAAGAAAAAAAAATCTAATTTTCATGCGGAACATTAAATAGATCAAATATGAGAGATGCATATTATAATGGAGGCGAGTACTTATATTTTTAGATGGGGGGTGGCAGATTGGATAAAAAATACTATTTTTTGTCAAGGGCGGGCCAAATGGAGAAAGGGAGAGGATTTGAATTTTGAATCCCGCTGAGTTTGCTGCTTGCGGTGGCAGCACATAAAGAGAGAAAGAAATACAAAAATAGAGAGAAAGAAGAAGGGGGATAGTTTTAGACGATATCACATATCTCAGTTTGGGCGAAAAAAAGAAAAATTCTGGTGCTGCCATGTGTACTTCTAAGACTGAGTTTTATTATAATAGTATAGATATATAGTTGTACGATACAGTCATAAGTGAGAGGCAAGTGATACACCCATTAATTAAGCTGCACCAATTACAAATAACTTTCTAGACTATCTCACAGTATTTGAATTATACCGAGACGTGGTTTTTATGATAATTATTTTCATCTTTTTTAAAAAACATATATGGTGCATCTCCCATGGTTCACCAAATTCCGTTTTGTGCTAGATCACTAATACAGCAGAAACAAAACTTGGCAGCTGGTTCAGCCTCTTTTGTATATGGAAACGAATCTGCTTCATTTGAGATTCTAGACGTAATTCCTTAAATCGATCATATATGGGGATTAATTAATATTAATTTTTCCCTCGATAAAAAAATATCTATCTATCTAAAGGCTCATTGCCGGATCATGGGTCCTTATTACCTCTACGGCCTCCTCTGTTGCGGTGAAAGTGAGAGCCCATGTTTCCCAACAACTCGCCCTATGAATCGCTGGTGACAACTTAACATTGAGAAATGCCTAGTGCCTTTGGCAATAAAAGTGATATGAATTGCCCTCAAAACAATTCCATTTGTTGAAAAAGAGAGAGATAGAGAAGTATTTATTATCCTTCAACCAATAAAATTGTTTGAAAAATAATCCATATTATTTTTATTGCCCTCCTTTGGGGAGCGAAGCAGGGTTATCCCGGTAAGTCTACCCCACCTTTTGGGTAGAGGGGGGTTAACTTTTTTTAAAAAATATATATGAAAAAATTATCATAAAATTTAAAATATTGTTTTATTATATATCTCATATTTTATTTATTTTTTTAAATTTTTTCACATGAAAATAAATGAAGTCAAAGATGATAGTTGACTAAAAAAAATAAGTTAACCCATCTCCATCTCAAAAGAAGCGCCCAAAGTAAAATATGTACTACCCTGGGTTAGACTACTCCAACCTTCAACAAAAATAGCCCGTAAATATTTCTCCTTAACATTAGAATTGTCAGTTTAGATGTAGGTAGGTGGGACGACATCATCCACACATTTGTGTCTTCATTAATATTGACAAAATGTTTTAATAACATATTTTTTAGACACAACTTTTAACATACCAGTCAAAACACACCACAACCCTCTCTTTTATCAGGTGTTTCTAATTTTCTTGTGACAAATAATGATGTGGCACATTTTTATTGGTTTGTGTCAAGTTTGGTGTCAAGAAACTGTGTTAATAGACCAGTTTTTTTAATGTCGTATTTATGTCTTAATCTCTATACAAAGTATTGATAAAGATAATAACTGCATTTATCTTAAATACATTTTCGCAAACATAAGTGAGGATATGATAATTTTTTTTTTTATAAAGTCTCCATCACAGACCAACTTAAAGAAATTTTGAGTTATATATAATGATGATAGACTTAAATAATTTATGATACATCTATATAGAACTATCTAAAATAAGATAATAATATAAAATAAACTTATTGTAGAATAAAACATCAAACAGGACCCTAGCCTTGCCGGCGATGGCTCTAATACGAGTAGACCAAAGTGATTATCACGATCTAGACATCTCAACTGAGCGGATTGAGAAGTTTGATGTGTTTTATTTCTTTCCAGAGTGAAATTTTATTTCCTGTCTTGAATAGAATTGGCCAGTGTGTTTCCTCTTCTCCATTTACTTTCTCTAGATATTTGTCATCTTTAAATTATTATTATTATTGGTAGCGTTAAAGATGGCAACGAGTAATTTAAGGGTGACAAATAATTTCAATTTTATTATCACTTTTAAAACTATTTAATCACATTTAATATTAAAAATGACAAATAATAATTTAAAGATGACTTGAGAAAAAGTGCAAGGAGTTGGGCCTGCCCACAACACCCTATATCCTGAATGGGTAGAGAAATTGCCTCTGGAGATAGCTAGTATTTCTCATTTCTTTCACTCTTGCTGCATATCATCTTCCTATTGATTGCTCTTCCAACTGATCCCTTTGAAGCTCTTGAATTCCCAAGGACTCCCACTTAGTACATAATAATTAGCTCAACTTTTTTATTTTTGGCCTTTTTCAGATGAGAAGATATTATTAATGTTATGTATATATAACAGATCCATCAATACCGTAGACCATATATATTGGCATGTCTGGCTCTGGATTCGGACGTGACACTAAAGTCGTTAGTTCTTGAGCATTTTGTACCCATCCAAATAAGGCCGCAGCAGTTTCAAACACCTCACAGGATTAACTAATTCCAAGACCAAAAAGTTACAGGATTCTCAAATGAGTCTTGTGCAAGCTTATAGTGTGGGATTTTTGTGTCACATCTGCCGTACATTTGTTAAAACGTAGAGTCAGGATCCTCTTACTACAGAGGGCCGAACTCCAATAGTCTGTAATGGCTGTGCGCCAAGTGTCTGGAAATTGGTCCAGGGAGAAGCTAACTCAGTACTTTCCAGAGTCTTTAGCAGAAGAGATCTGAAAGCTACCTACACTTAGTGCCCCAACAACTGATGAGAGGGTGTGGATACCTGATAGCCATGGAAGGTTCTCAACCAAAAGTGCATATAGCTGGTTATTCAATGGAGAATGCTCAGTGGGCAGTCCAAAACAGTTTTAACTGGAGTATTATTTGGAAGTGGCCAACCGTGGAAAGAATAAAGGTGCTATTGTGGAAAATTGCTTGGGGAAGACTCCCAACAAAAACTTATCTGATCTCTTGTAACATTGATGTAACTGCCAGATGCCATAGATGTTGGGAAACTGAGGAGGATGACAGCCATGCTTTAATCTTCTGTGCATTTTCTAGTAAAATCTGGGATGAGATAGCCAAGTTTTTGGGATGGCAACTACCACCGAGTAACCTCAATCAACTCTGGATCGCATCACCTCTGTTTTGAAAGCGGTGGCAGCATTTACACTAGAGGCACTCTGGAGAGAGAGGAATGCCAGTCTGTTTAGAGGGGAGCTGGGAACCTATAGAGCTCAAATGAGACTGACTGTCAATGCTGTTGAGAATTTTCTGAGAGCAAACTGGGACACATGGAAGTGTGGGTGTCCACAACACCCAGCAGATGGATTGGTGCAGAAATAAAGGTTTTCATGTGGATGTAAATCTCAGGATATGTAAAAGGAAACAGGTGGAATGCATATAACCAGAAGCAGGATGGTACAAATTAAGGGAGTTTTGATGGATCTTGCAAGGAGGAAGGTAGATATATTAGGGCTGGATCTGGCTGCTACATCATCAGAGATAGTCAAGGACTTTGCATCAAGGCAGGAGCAGTATTTATGGACAATTTATACTCCACATTAAAAGCTGAGGCTCTGGCAGCTGGGGAATGTGTGAAGGCAATGGAAGAGATTAGACACCAGGCAGGATGTGCACTGTGGTTAGAAGGTGATAGTAAGATAATTGTGGATCTCATCAACAATAACAACACTCTTAAAGCTCCACCAGATATCAAATACATCATTCAGGACATTAAAAACACTTTGAATAGTTTTGGCAGGGTCAGAGTAATGCATATAAATAGAAAATATTCAGGGGTTCTTTTGACAGCCCTCGAGAGTTTTTTCTTTTTCTTTCCTCTACTTTGGTTGTTTGCTTTTTCTTGAATCATGTCTTTTTGTTTCTGTTTGTGGTTGTTATTGTAAAATTTTAGTTATGCAGTTTTGAATGAAGCCCTCGTGGCTCCTTTCAATTACCACAAAAAAAAAAGTGTCTGGAGCCATCTTTTCAAAACACTTTTTTATTTAGAAATCTGTTCTTCAGATTAAAAATATAATCATAATACAATCATAAACATTATAATATAATCATAAGTTAATAAAAATACAAACACCAAAATATAACTATAAACACTTAATTAATATATATAGTTGTATTTTAGTGTTATGATTGTATTTAAATGTTTATAAAAATATTTTGATACTTATATTTTTAATACTTTATAATTATATTCTAATATTTATGACTATATTTTCGTGTGTGTGTGTGTGTGTATAATATGGTTGTATTATCTAAACAACATGTTTTCAAGTAAAATAGTGTTTTAAAAAAAAAACTTGAGACATTTGATATACTCTATCATTGCGGATTGTAGGTCCCGTTTGGTATCGGGATAAGAAGAGTGAGGAATAGACTTAAGTCATCCTAGGTTTAGTTATCCCTACCTCTTATCCACAAGTCATTTGATATGCCACAGGGATAAGAAAAAATTCAACCTTATTCTCCATTTGGTTGAAATAGGGTTAAGTAGTGAGAATAAGTCACATAGAAAGACCTTTTCACCCTCCTTAACCTGGGTTAGGAGGATATGACTTATTCTTTGTTTGGCTGGGTTAAAATTGATACTTAGAAAAAAAATGTGGGTCCTTCGCCCTTCCCAAGTGCTTGCCCTTACCAAGTGCACACTTAGCCCAATAATTTTTATCTCATTCTACATGATCTTAATATTAATACAATTATAAAATTAAAATCATAATATATCTATAAAATAAATATTAATTAAAATTATACATTATTATTTAGAAGATTTCTATTATTAGGCATGGACTTTGACCAACATGATTAAAAAAAATAATTTGATACTACATATATTTCTATATCATAGATCCAATATGCCGCTATGTTTATATGATGTGTCATTATTTATTAATTATCATTAATTTGATAATTATCACTAATTTGATAAGTAGATGAAAAAGTCATATAAACAACAAGAATATAAAATTTCATTGATGTGAAAGTCAAGATAGCACATAACATAGTTTGAAACGTGAAATGAAGGTAAAGTATTACATTACTTCGAAACATTACAATTTAATTTTTCTAATTTCAACAACAACTTGTCACATATGACCATCACTTGTTCAGCTGCATATCTCTCCTTCTCTATTGATAGTTGAACTTCTTCGATACCTTTGTGTTGCTCAATTTCCACTTCATCTTGTGTAGAAGTCCTTGACTCATTCTTGACATCTTCAACCTGTTTGAAAAAACCGCACCCTTCATTTGTCTTGTTTGGCTGTAAAAAATATAAACAAAATATACATTATATATGAATATAAATAGAACAAGACGAAACTGATTTGTCATATAAATTAGTGTATTTACTTTGGATTGTGGACACACATAAAAGTGTCTACCCTTGGATTTGGCTGTAGTAGATGTTCTACGTCTACATGGACCTTTCCCACATGGACACATTATTAATTCGTCTACCCACATGAAGAATGGACATGAACCACTATTCTGAAAGAAAAAGCAAAATATAATAAGTGTAGTATGATAGTGAAATAGTTAAATAAGAAATATTATGGCGTAAACATAACACTTACTTCACGTGTGCAAGAATAGTATGCGCGGTTTGGATTTTTACTGCTATGTGAAATCCAAACATGAAATAGCACTGCGCCACATTCACATGTAATTGGAGAAGAAGCCATAAGAAATGATTTATACTATGAAGCTGTAGAAGAAGCATTTCCAATATCACATTTGATTTATACTTCTAATATGACAATGTTGCACTTAACTAACACTTGCATGTTGGAACATAATGATGCTAACGGGCTCAGAGTTAATCATTTTTGGACAAAGAGTACCATAGATGGCATGCCATCACAAATCACAAGCCAACTCAAAACTATTCTCAATGGCACATAATAAGGGTTGCCTTAAATGACCATCCACCAACTTTAGCAAGATATAGTTTTGGGGCGTGTGAGTGAGACCTCCGCCACATATATATGATCAACAACACAACCCTATAGTTGCCTACAAATAATTTACATTTCACACACATATATATGATGAATAACCGGGCATATGAACCTGTGCACACAGTTCATATTTACAGCCCCACAAATACAGCATATAATGTAAATAACTGGGCATATGAACCTGTGCATGCAGTTCGTATTTACAGCCCCACAAATTCACCACATAATGTCAATAACTGGGCTACAAAACATGTGCACACAGTCCATCAAAATGATGATGTGTTTGTTGGGCTCAGATGAGTATAAGTGATAATATCACACACACACATGGACAATAACACAACCAACCATCCAACGTTGAAATAATCCCATTGAGGTTATGACTACGGGTTGTTGAAATGTGCACCGTTCGCATGTGGGTTATTCATGTTGCTTCCTTCCCATCATCACAACCCGCTTACTTGTCATGCTTAAAACATTATGGTAAAAAGAACCAACCACATAAACAAACGAATCACACATACCTGTCATGGGGATGAATAGTTGAAATTCACAAAATATTGATTTAAAACAAATCACAGCCCAACTACTTGTTTAAAAACACAAAACATTGTTTTAAAACAAATCACAAAATAGAACCGGGCACAGTTTAAAAGAACCGGGCATCATAGTTTTAAAAGAAATCACAAAACAGAACCGAGCATAGTTTTAGAATAGTCCCAAGTGATGGAGGATGGTTGCAACTCTTGCAACCTATGAAACAGTTCATTTTTGCACAAAAGAGGACCGACATCAATCACCAACATGATATACCTGTAGCATATGTTAAGGAAAAATTTGTTCTGGATTGAAATCATACACAACATGTATGTCCCAAATGAAAGAAAATAAGAACATAAAGAAACTCATTCTTCAATTTCCTGATTTGTCTCATGCTCTTCCACATTCCTGCATCATAGAAGGTCCTTAAATTAAAAACACAAACAATCTATACCTCACATTTTTTTTTTGGACAAGTGTAAAGAAATACCCTCTTCTTGTGTGACATTGCCAAAGACGAGTGGCCATTTGGTTCCGAAACCTCTCCCCTCTAGCAGCTTCACTATGGGTTACATTATCTTCCTCTTGAACATCCTCATCACCATGAAATGACATGGCACACTCCCCATCTTCGAAGAAAGAATCTAATCCTTGTTCCATTCTTATGAAATTGTGGAGTACACAACATGCCATTGCAATTTTCGCTTGTGTTTTGATAGGTGTGGCAGTAGAGACAAGAACATGGTACGATCTTCCGGACATTTCATAAGATCAACTGCCTTGAAGAAGTATTGTTCGGATATTCCCCGCACAAGCATGCGTTCATCAATTGCTTCCTGGATAGGGGAGCAGTTGCTTTTTTTTGTTCCTGGAGTATGTCCCTCCACACATTCAATCGTTCCTGACCTAGCTTTACCAGACTTTCAATTGCAGAGTTGTTAGTCATTACACCACACTTTCTCTTCCTAGTGGAAGGGATATTAGAAGTGAATGTAGGAGAGGCGTTATCACCCTCATTCACATCAACATTTACAAGTGTATGAGATCGCCGAACATTGTACTTAGGTGTGCCACCCTCTATACCTAAGTCTATGTCAGTATCATCCTCATCCTCATCCTCTACATCAACATTGTCATTACCAATATCCAAGAAAGATGTCCCAACATTAGGAGCAGCATTGTCACCCCTAGCTAATGAGTTGGAGCAAATCAATGTTAATTGCTCCATGAATAAGAATGGCTTGCCCTGAATTTTTTTGAATTCATTTTTTCTCTGAAAGAAATCATTATAAAACAGTTATAAAAATTAAACAACGACAGAAAATACCATCTAAATTAACCACACTAAGCTACATACCGCCACCAAGTCTTCCCAGGTCTCCTGATATCCAGGGACTGGCATGTGCTTGTCGTCATCCCAGCCCTAGCCAGAACGATTCTTGAGGTCAAGGTACAAGACATACAATTTCTTCAAAATTTTAAATCTATTTTTTAGATTGTGCAATGTGTATCCTAGCTTTGAGATTTCATTGAACTTAACAACTGTGGTTCTCCATGCTTCTTTTGTGAAATTGCCATTGACAAAGCCGTCATCATTAACCTTTGTTCCACAAGGATGTCTAGCAAAGTACAATCAACCTCATAGCTCCAGTTTGCAACTCTACTCTTATTTCCATTCCTTGTACCCATTGAATATAGGCTATAAACAACAATCATGCATATTAGCAGAAGTAATAATCATGTACATTAGCAGAAGTAATAATCATGCACATTAGCATTAAGAATAAAAAGATCATTATGTAATCATCATGGTGACTTGCACAAAAACAGTCATCACACCGCAAAAAATAACACTGATCGAACCCTACTTCATGTCATGAATAAGTAAATGAGGAATGTCAAGTTGTATATAGACAACAATGATGCACATTACAAGAAGTAATAATGTTAAGAACATAATGATGCTAATGCACATTATAAGAGACATTTTTTTACTTGAAGGGATTACCTTGTTGGACATATGAACTATATGCATAACATCAATGTGAACATATATATATATATATATCTTCATATTATGACCATATTAAAACTACTCATGTGCTTGGAAAATAAGATCCTTAAGTCATCTGGATCACATCACAGCCTTCATCCCAGGAGCCTTGGAATGGCACACCCATTTCATTTGAGAAGCATTGTTTTTTTCCCCGAAAGCTCTGCTTAAGCTCCTGCAGTATCTGCTTCTGAGTGTGTATTATAATTGACAGTGAACACAAGACATCATCATACAAGTCCATGACTGTTACGTTCAGTTAAAAGTAAGACAGTCACATGAACACCCGAGGAGGAGTTGGACAATGACCTCTTGAAGAAAAAACTCAGAAGTAAATCAAAACACAAAGATCTTAGGTGCTTTCATGTAGAAATTGGAGTACAATTTAGTGCAACAGAGAAGAATAATGGGCCACCTGCATTCCTTAGAAAAGCTTCTGAGGAATGAGAAACTAAATCAAAGTTAAATGCTATCAAACATTGGGAAAGTAATTACAACTGTCACTACAACAAAGTTGGGTTATAGTAACACTTTATACTTACAGTTTTGAGTTGCATAAGAATAAATAAGTTAATAATCATAAATTTTCTTTTAAAATGTCAATTTTAAGAACTCTTTTTATAATTACAAGTGGCAAGTGTTTTTTGTTAAAATGACCAGATATATCAGAACTGTAAGTAAATAACTCTCCACCCAAAAAATTTGCCAAATTCTTAAAATACTTAAAAGAATATCCCATCAAAAGTTGAACTCGGATATCCCGTTTTCCCCCCAATATCCCATCAAAAGCGCAGAAGCACGCTGGCTCACCTTCTCCCTCCCGTGAAAAAACTTGATTTGTTCGAGGAAGGCAGGAGTGCGTGGATGGAGCGGGCATGCGTGGACGGAGTGGCCGTCCTTGGCAGTCCGCCGGCTTCGTTGATCTCCTCGCGCGATGAGGTAATCCTGATTTTCTTCTGGATCTAGGGCAAGATCTGGAGTTTTTTTGCCCGTTGCGAGTTTTGCAAATCTTAATGAAAATTTAACAGGGGATCTAACAGTCGCAGTACTGATATCTCCGATCTGGATTGTTCGTGAATTTGATCGCGATTTGGAATTAAGCTGTGGGATTGGATACATGATTCCCCCGGACGAATTGGTCTTCGGTGATCTTGTGAGTGTTCTATTGTATTTGAGATTTGCTTCAGTCGGAGGGGGGGGGGGTCATCCAACCTTGCACAAGATGCCTGTGAAATCCGAATATTCATTTCAGGATCGGATGCAAGAGCTCCTCTCGATTGCTGAGAGGATGAAGGTACATCCCGTCACCAGACAGTGCACCCAGAAATAGCGAAACCAAGTTGGGTGGATCTCGATCTGCCGTCTCCGTAAGAAAAGACTTCAAAACCTAGCCCTCCATCGTCTCCTCCCAAACCTCCTAACCCTAATCCCCTCGATTCACAACCCCTGTCGACACTGTTGTTGTTGCAGCTTCAATGCTGGCGGTGCCATTCCGCGCGGCATCCCTCCCCTGTTAGCCTCTGTTCTTGGCCAGGACAGCTCCGGCGTGCACAGGTAAGTTCAAAACTAATTCAACTATTTTGTGTTTATTCAATGAAGTTTTTGTCTTTTTATTTGAAGTGTTCTATCATTTCCAGGTACAAAGTTATTAAGCAAGTTGGTGATGGACAAGTGCTGCTGCAAAATTCCACAGTATAGCAATTGGTGATCATGCAAAATTCCTATGATTTAGTAGAGATACACATTAAGTAACTTAAAAAAAATGATTACATAAAGTATGACAAACCTTTTCAATTTAGTAGGTATAGATGTTAAGTTGTTAATGATGTGGTGTGCATACTTCTATGCTAATGCATATACTCTTATAAGTCTTATGAGAAAACTACTCATTGCTCTTTGATTCTATGTGCGAAAGTATAATGTGACATCTAAGTTGAATCATAGCACGGTATAAGACACCTGCTTGCATCAACATTGACAAGGTTTGTAACTCAACTTCGACTATGATATGAGATCGATCAATCGACTTCTGGAATTTGTTTATTTTAGATTACCTTTTTTATCAAGTCGTGCATCTGTATCTCTTGGGTACATCACCCACTTCATTTAACACTTATCTAATGTAAACTAACTATTCTCTCTAAAGTCTGACATATGAGAGTGAAAAAATACAAAAAAAAAATTCTCAAGAGATAACTATGTGGGTACCAAAAAAGGTAAAATAAAGCTCCGACTAATCAACCAAAGGAAGGACTTTGCTTTTGCATTGTTTTCTGGTGGACTTTTCAATGTAAGTACTGAGGACTTGGAAAATGCTCCAAAAAGTTATCTTGTTTACACCTCTCTTGTAACTTATTATAAAATGCTTATCCTATCATATAAGTTTGGTGTAGGACTTGGAAGATCTAGAATAAAAGAATTGATAGATCTGTTTTGCCCAAAATGAGAATGGGCTGGTGTTATGAACTTATAATCATGGAATCAAGTCGATCATCAGAAATAAAATATTTTGGATCACATTTCAAGTTTGTCAGGTGCTATTTCAGGTCTTATGATGTTTTCCCTCTTATAACCTATATATCTCTATGATTTTACTTGCAATTAGCACTTTGTAATTCTATCTGACAGGTGCTAAACTGAATTTGAACATTTGCTCATTTAACAGACCAAGTTGGTAGCCGTATCAAATAAAATAGCTTTTGCAAACCCCAAGGCTCCTGTCTACTCACGTTTATCTCAAGGAAAAGTATGGAATGAGGTAAGTACAACTTCATTACATATTTCTAAAAGGCAGCACCTTATGTAGTGAGTAAATTTCATTTACTCACTCCACTGTGCAAAAAAAGAAATCAACTTCTTGCTGGCAATATTAGCAATTCTAACCTAGTTGGAGTTGGGTGTAGTGCAATACTGCAGTATTTACGCCTGATTCTGTAGACCAATGTCACATGTGCCTTCCATTTTCACAAGATTAGTAATTCGATGTCTTGGAGTAGTATTATTTTTCTCATTTATGCTGCATAAACTATGTTTGATAATGTCACCTTATACTGCATAAACTATATCATACTACATAAGAGAAGATGGTTAATGCCTATTTATGAATGAGAATTACATAAGAGAAGATGGTTAATGCCTATTATGTCTCTGGTGCAAATTAGTTCTAGTTCTTGAGGGAAGGTAGAAGACTATTGCATATTAAATTTAGTCTTCCTTGCTTTAGTTGCCAACCAGTCAGTAGCTCTGTGCCATCTCTTTCCAAAGGTGCAGGGAATCTTTAAGAGTTGGTAGAAGGTGATTTTAAATCATGTCAGATTCTATAATATGGAATGTATTTTTGTTTATAAAATTTTGCACTTACACATTTTGATGCCCTTGAATGGAAAATGAGTTTAAAAGTCCAAGGAATCATTGGAAATCCTATGGAAAACAGTGGTTCAATGATATGGAGGTTCCTTTTTGTGATAGACATTTTGAAATGTGCAGAATAACATTATCTTATAACTTTGTAAGTTAACATATATACCAAAAACTACTTGTATGTGGGAGGACTACTTGTGGAGAGAATATTATTGAAGTTGTCAGTTCATAGAGAGCAGAACAACTTATTGAAGTTGAGATAGAAACAATCTCCTATTAAACAGAAGTTATTAGTGCATCAAACTCTCTTTCCTCTACCAAGAAAAATTGTTATGTATTGGCCTCTCTCTCTCTCTCTCTCTCTCTCTCTCTCTCTCTCTCTCTCTCTCTCTCTCTCTCTCTCTCTCTCTCTCTCTCCTTTCGACATCTAAATTCATTCTACCAAATACATATATAGAAATCGCTACAACAAAATTGACTTACAGTAACAATCCATAATTACGGTTTTAAGTTTTGTAAAAGTAAATATATCATAATTATGATTTTTTATTTTAAAATCCTGGAAATCGGCTCAGTAGATTGTCTGTTTCTCTGACATTGTAGACAGGGGCAGCAATCCTTGGTTTCCCTAGTGAACATTTTAGAATTTTTATGGAGAATTGCACTTTTAATTGCATTCTTTTTCCTTGATTCAGGTCAGCCTAAATGACATTTACTCACAACTAGATGGAGCCTATTTATGAGTGGAAAGAGGCCTTTTACATATATTTTCCCTATTTGTGATTGATACTTTCTCTCATTCATACTTCTGTTTAGTAATCACTTTTGAATGTTGTCGTCATTGAGTAGTTAGTGAGTCAGTGATGAATCTCTCCTGCACCATTTGATTGTAACTCTGTTTATTTTAGAATAAAGTTGGTGATATGGCCATTTTTTTCTTAAAAGAAAAATTGGCAGCTTGCAAAATGGTTTTTAATTTTCCTTTAGCAATATTTGGCATAGACAGTTCCTTCGTCTCATTATTATCTATTATATGTGCAGGTACGGGCCTTTCTAGATATGCATGACCCTAATATTCAGATGAGTTGTTGCTGGTATTGTTATCAGGTGTAACTTCTCCACCTTGGCACCTATTCCAGATTTGGGAAAGCTTTTTATTAAGACTCTTGGGGCTCGGCCGCTACACACCCTTCGGGAAGGAAATCAACCTGTTCAGCTGCTACATTGCCAGCTTTTTGAAACTCATTTTGAGATCAAAATATTTTTGTTGGCAATATATCAACTTGACCAAATGATTGATGAACAATATTTTTTGTACATACGATAAAAATTTTGTAAATTTTTCTTATGCAATGGATCGAATCATGATTATCATGTATTGTCTTTTCTTGTGGTTGATAAGTGATGCATGTATTGGTGGATCAATGATGGATGTATGATTGGATATAATGCAGACGAATCACATAAAATTATGTATTATCTTAAAATATATTTTGTGAGACGGATGAAAATTGATAGTAAAAGAGAATATATTTATCACTATAGCTATATATGAAATATTTATAGATATTGTTATTGCAATAAAAAATTACTATGGTTAAATTCTTACATTTCAAAAGTGTAACAATTACAAATAAAAAAAAGAATGAATAATTACAGTTTTATATTACATTTGCTTACGGTTATTTTGCGTAAGTATAAAAATTTACACTTACAGTTTAAAATCGATGGTAACACTTACAATTGACAAACCGTAGCTAGATCTATAGCATCGGTTGCTACGCTATCGCTTTATGATCGTAAGTAATTTCGTAAGTATAAGTCTTTACTTACGAAATTCCACGTAATACTTTCGGTTTTTTGCTGTAAGTACAGTCCAATTTTGTTGTAGTGTGTCATACTGGCTTCCCACTTACAGGTGTCCCTTTCATATTATGACCATACACCAATGTGAACATGACTTATAGGGGACCCCGCAAGCAACACAGATAGGCCATACAGCACATGCAAGTGATCATATTAAATCAACATAGCACAACAAACATGGACAACAATCAACAGATCGAGGGAAATAGCAATTACTATGGTGAGTAAGTTTTGCCAGGATGGAAAATGGGAAGGAAGAACCCAGTCGGGAACATGCAACAGAAGGGGGGAAGGACATGTACCACACAACCATCGCCTCTCCAACTTGTGAAATTGGGAAGGAAGAACCCAGTCGGGAACATGCAACAGAAGGGGGAAGGACATGTACCACACAACCATCGTCTCTCCAACTTGTAAAAATGGGGGAAGGAAGAACCACCAGACAACATGCAACAGAAGGGGGAAGGACATGTACCACAGAAAATGGGGGAAGGAAGAACCCAAGAGACCGCAAACCACCAGACCGTAGGCGACAGTTCGAAGGAAGCAGCAACAGCTCGTAGATCGAAGATGAAGGAAGCAACAGCAGCCCGTAGATCGAAGATGAAGGAAGCAGCAGCAAGCCGTAGGCGACAGATCGAAGGGGAAGGAGGCACCACAACACCGCAAGCGAAGGATCGAAGACCTCGGCGGCTAGGGTATCATCGTCTAGGGCATCATCGGAGCACTGAGCGCAGGAATGGGAAGACTGCAGGAGAGCAGGAGGAGAGGACGGAACACCTCGGCGACTAGGACATCATCGGAGCATCGAGGATTCGAGGGCATCACCAAGGCGATGAGAAGAGGGCAAGACGAGAGAAAAGGGCAAGATGAGGGAAAGAGGAGTCTCGCACGGATGGGCGTGAGAACATAGAAACGAGGTTTAACAAATGGGGATAATTCATTCCAACAAAAAGTTGGAATGACATATCTCCGGTTCTAACCTCAAAAATGGGGATAAGTCATCCCTATCCCCAAAATCCTTAACCTCCCTTATCCCCGGTGAGAAATGACATACCAAACTAAGAATGAGATTTAATTAGGGATAACCCATCTCTATCCCGATACCAAACGGGCCCAATATGACGTCTTCTCCAGATGATAACGTAGTCAGGTAAAAGAATATGACACCACAACATGCATGCAGATCAAAGGTGACTTCATTAGGGTAAAGATCCAATTGGTAGATTTCATTACGGGAGAGACAACAACAACACGTACTCCATCGGACAGTGGGAAAGGGAAGTATCTAATTAAGAGTACTGTGGTGACGGTACAATAGTCATGATGAACCTTTTGACAACACTGGAGATGGAATGTAGTGAGATTTTTGTTCCATCTTATTATTAGTTGGAACGAAAGCGACGTACATTTTTCTCTCTTCTCTGCCGACGTTTTACTCTCTACGTTATTTGTCTTTTAGTCACTTAACCTGTGTCGATCGCCTGGTAGACTGTGAAAGCCGCATCTCTAGAAAGTAAAGATAATATATGTGAATAAACAAATAACATTATATTAAGGAAGAATTGACGCACAAGTAATGTACGTATAAAAAAGTGTGGTAATTAAAAAGTTTAGTGAAATGTCAATGTGAAAATATTTTAGCACATTTATTTTACCACCCACCTACAAAAGATAGGTATTAGATCATCTAGCTAGGTCCTCTTTCACAATATATATAATTCACCATCTAAATCGTACATGTAACATGCATTTTTTTTTTGTAAAGGATAAACTGGCCGAGAGATCGTACATATCACAACTGCTACTGCGGCAACTTGTTTACGAGAGAAATGTTTGTTGTTAGATGAGACAGACAATAATAAGTAAGATTTAAGTATAGGTTACTCATTAACAAAGAATCTTATCAGACTCTTCTTCTTCCTTTTTTTCTTCTCTTCCCAGCCAATCTGCAGAGACACAAAAACGTCATATATCCGACAGAGTGAATCGAGAGACAACAAGGATCCTGTCCTCTTATAACACAAGGGCATGGAACTCATGGAAGGGAAGGTGGGGGGGACTGCGACTGCCCAGGAGAGTACAGGAGCTACCACCTCGATCCACCTGTGTGGTGTGGCTGCTGCTTCGATCTGCTGCATGCTGGGCTCTCGTCTGATAGCCAGTGCATGTCCCTGTCGTCCTCCTTTCGTTTCACCATCTGTGTTCCATGTGCTCTTCCTCACTCCCCATCCATGGACCATGGTGGTGCCACCAGCTGTGGTAGTACTGGTGTCCTCACATGCACTCATTGATCCAAAAACACGTCGAGTCGAGTGGACGGCTGGGTGCGGGCCGGGGTTCGTCCTCGTCAGTGCGTTTGCATTGCAGGGCGCACAAACAGGGAAGACCTCCGTTGTTCTCGGGGGCTGGATGAGGCGTACCCAACTTCTCAAATATCCCCGCCGGCCCTACTTAATTTTGCGGGGTCGTACCGCTTTGCTCATGGGGTTGTCCCCCGTCCCAAGCTGTGCCTCCCAAAATATTAATGGCGGAATCGGTCGGCTGCCCTCTCCCAACCCAAGCACATGCATGCGTAGGGCTGCCAACTAGAGGTGTACAAAGGTTTGGTTTGGTCTGGATTGGCTAATTTTTTTGCCAACTCGAATCGAACCGAATATACATCTCAACCCGAATCGAACCGAACATGAGTTATTTCGGTTCGGTTCAAATCGAATTTCTACATTTAATTAAATATAATTAAAATTATTAATATTTATACAATAAAAATAAGAATAAAATTCAATATATATATATATATGTGAATTTAGTCATATAATTACATGTTTAATACTTGTAATATAAATATTATTATAATTATATTAAAAATCGGTTTATTTGGTTTATATGGTTCGGTTCGATTTCACAATTTGTGAAACCGAACCGAATCGAATTTCGGTCCAAACCGAACCGAACCGGCCAATTCGGTTTGGTCCGGTTCGGTTCTTCGGTTTGAATCGAAATTTGAACACCCCTACTGCCAACGGGTCGGAGTCGGAATCGGAAATGGGTGTTTCCGCTTCCGCTTCCTATAAGAAATTTCGGAGTCAGAAATGGAAACGAAAAATAGTGTTGCCGCTTCCGCATCCATTTCCGCTTTATATCGGAAAATCGAAAACGGAAACGGAAACAAAACGGAAACTTCGGATGTAACAATATTTATACAATTAGAATTTATTTATAAATTTATAAGTACATTAATTATTAAATTTATGAATAATTTCAAATGTAAATTTAATAATCTTTTCTACCCTTACTAAAATGAAGTATAATAAGATCAAATTAGTATGATAAAATCATATAGTTATATATAATGGTTGAGTAATAGATAATTAATATATGTAGATATAAATAGAAAAAATTAATTGGGGGTCCTTGTTAGAGAGTGTTACTTTTTTCCTCATCCCTGTCAGAATACTGGAAGACGTAGAGTCCTTATTTTTTTGCATGGTTTAATTTGTAGTCCCTAATTTGGAGACATCACCATTTATTACCCTCGATTCACAAGTTCCGTCTCTTTTGCATCCGTCTCTTTTTTCCATTCCCGTCTTACCCTTTCGTCCTTTCGAATGCCATGAAGTGACATGTCCGCCTTTCTATCTGCCTCCTCCATCCATGGAAGTTGGACTTACATAACATGTATCTCACTTACATAACATGTGTATCGCACTTGCATAACGTGTGTTTCACACTTACAACAACCATTGACATCACTTACACATTGTAGGTAAATAATAATTATAGAAGATTTTAATTCATTCAGGATTGTGGGGCAAGTTGTTACAAGTTCTTCTGTTGTGATCTATTTGTTTGCACCTTGAACAAATATATGCATTCGAAAGGACGGAAGGGTAAGAAGGGAATGGGAAAAAGAGACGGATGCAAAAGAGACGAAACTCGTGAATCGAAGGTCGTAAATGGTGACATCTCAAAAGTAGGGACTCCAAATTAAACCAGGCGAAAAAGTAAGGACTCTACGTCTTCCAGTATTTTGGCAGGGATGAGGAAAAAAGTAACACCCTCTGACAAAGACCCCCAATTAATTTTCTCATATAAATACTATTAGAGAAAAAAGCTACCATATATGATGATATGAGAGAGTGACCACTAACCAATAATTGGGACAAGAATATATGACATTTACATATAGATGGGAGGTGAGAGATAAAGAGTTAAAAATTTAAGAGCCACTTCGAGTTTGAGGAGATTTTATTATAACAATATTATATAATATATATTAAAAGTTATCGGAAATAGAAAAGCGGATGCGGAATTGGGTGTTTCCGCTTCTGCATCCTATAAGAATTCGGATATCCATTTCCGCTTCCGCTAAGCTATCGAATTTTTTTTCTCGAAATTTCGCATCTTATAAAAAATACGAAAACGAGTCGGTTAAGTGAAAATCGGAGGTCTATTGGCAGCCCCATGCATGCGTCACAGCGGTTCAACACTCAGATTCTTTCTTTCTTTCTTTCTTTCTTCAGGTAGATCGATCGATCTGTCTCAAATGCAAATGTGGTGACTAAAGTTAAGCAGAAGCCAGAGCTTAATTTCCTAGTCTGCTTTGCGAGTTACTCATATATTTTTTTTCAATGAATCTTGCAGTGAGGATGACCTTGATTGGCTGTATGCTAAGTCAGTTGCCTTCAATTGCAGCGGGTCAATCTTGCAGTGAGAGATATCTTCTCTAAGAACAGTCTTTCGTATACTTGCATTTTTCTTTTGACATTTATATGAGATCTTGCTTTTAGTATCATAGTGATATGATAATTGAGGATCGTCATTGAAGCATGTCGATTTACCTCTTATATATATCTACATGTTATCCTCATTTAGTGCAATCCTAACATTTAGTGCTGGCGTTAAATGTACGTACGTCTTTATTATTTTTCTGGACTTCCATTGTTGGTGAATCTTGAAGTATCAGATTTGGTGCTCTTCGTGTAATCAAGGAAGTGAAGGCGTGGGGTGGGTGAGCGATTGGTAGATGTAGGATATATATTGGACTCAGTCCAAACTCCCTTCTAAGAGATAAAAAACATGCCTTTTGAAAACAAACCAACTACAAAAAAAAGGTGGCTATACCTGCGATTCCCAGCTATATATGTTGTTGGAATTGTTCATCATTTACCTACACTTCGATAAGTAAAATAAATCAATATTTTATATTTAAAAAACCTTACGTTGATGTTAATAACATAGTTACAGTCCCCAGTTAAATACTCCTATGACATTTGTTCAAGTGGTGCGTCAGTCCCCAGTTACCCAGGAGAAGGCTACTTTTGAAGTGTCTTCAAATTCCCCTTCCGGTGGGTCATCTTCTGATCGACAAATATCACGTCCATCTCGTAAAGGGGTGTTAGGATTTGTCTCCCGAACACTCGAGAACGTTCTTTGAGCCCTCAACGCCCGATAGACGTTATTAATATGTCAGCTCACTCTCCAACTTTGGATATGCGTATGAAGGCTTTGACCGTTGCTGACCTTGCTAAAGCGGAGAATATTTTCATGCTTGACTTTCGATTTGATCAAGAGATATCTGAGATGGATTCGAATGAAGAAAATATAGAGCGTTGCTCGCGATGACCAGGTTTATGTCGTCGGGCAGTTTTTCGGCGAACTCACTCATGGGATATGTCTTCCATAGAGTTCTAGATTGGTTTTATTTTGTTGGTTTTCTGTACTTAGTTTCCCTCTGGATGTTACAATCTCTTTTTATTAATAAAATTTGACATTCCTTAGCCTTTTATTAAAAAAAAAACATAGTTATAGTTTAAAATAACCATAGATAATACTCAATAACCGTCCAAATTCCCCACACTTTCCTTCTTTTCCATCTTTCACAGTGCCGACTCTCCCGTGGGATTTCCTTCCTCTATTTAGTTATCTTATAATTGATTTATCCTTTTAAGAGGAAAAATGTGTATCTAGGATTGTAAATATACTTTTTTTCTTTTAAAAATACTATCAGGTATATTATTATAAAAATATTAAATAATATTCTTATTAAAGATATTTTAAGTAGCTTTAACTGTGCATACAAATGAACACATATATCCAATATAAAGCTAAAATTATGTGTAAAGTATTCAATATACAGTTAACTTATTACTTTCTATTTTTCCTTTCCACTCTTTCTATGCAAGCCTATTATTTGCCTAAGTGATCATGGCTCTTCATATGCACTCAAATGATGGAGGTTTATATTTAGAAAAGAGCTATTCTTCGTTTCTAAAATGTTACTTTTATAACCCTAAAAAATTTATAAATAACTCTTAATTATCTCCCTACCTTTATCTTATCTACGCCTACACCACAGGCCTGTTAAAAAATGTCTATAAAGATATCCTTCTTAGAGATTTGTTTGCAACATTATTATTCCAATTCTAAAATATTATTTTAATAGCCTTCTTGTATGAATAATGGTGACAAAAATATCCTCGTAATTAGCATTTCTTTGAGATGCTAAAAATGTTTTAGTTGTAACTATACAGAATTAACCTTTTAATAAGAAACACTCCAAGTAAGACTTTCAACAAGTACCACTACAAGACAAAAGTCATATGTCAACGGCTAAAGACCGTTGACAAAAGTAAAAATTTCGTTGACAAAAATATATGTCAACAGCCACAGTCCGTAGACAAAGCCGTCGACATTTTTGTCGTCGACTAAACATATGTCAACGGATAAGTGGGCCGCTGACAAAATTTTTTTACGTCAACGGCTTCTATTCGCTGACAAATTTTTTTTATGTCAGCGGCCAATAAACCACCGCTGACATAAAAAATTAAATTTTTTTATGATGTTTGTCAGTGGTCCCTTTAGCCGTTGACAAATAATAAAGATATGTCAGCGGACAAACAAAGCCGTTGACATATGTCCCTTTTGTCAGCCGATTTTCCTAGCCGCTGACATATTTTCGATGACAAATGCTCTTCTTCTTGTAGTGTACCTTGTATGAAAGAGGGAGAGATAAGACACATGCAATAATGGAGAATAGAAAGAATTTATCAGAGATCAAGATATTTTAAAAAGAATATAGTTAAAAGTTATTTAAAGTTAAGCAACAAATCTTCGCCAAACACTAACAAATGCCAATAAGGATACAAAATGTTGTAATGTGGGTCATTAAAAAATAATATGGAAATAAGAAAAAAAAATACAAATAAATATGTAAGGAAGACATTTTTGGAAAGTCTCAATTCTAATTCATAAAAAATTGAAGTATATTCCTTAGATTTGAGAAAGAAATTTACTTCGAAAACGGGTCATTCGATCATTTTGTTGATATGGAGTCATCGTTTCCTCCTTGCTGGGTCTCCCGTGCAAAGCAAGGTTGGTCGTGTCGATTGACTCGGCCATGCCGAAATTTTCATGGGATGGTATGGTACTATGCATACTACACTGATCCCCTTCCTTCTCTACCCCCTGCTTCCCCCTCTACCCCCCTCGCCCCTCCCCCCTGCTTATGAAGCCTCCCTCTCTCTTCTTTGCCCTCTCCGCCATCCTCCCCACTGGCGTGGGCTCCCTCTCCCTCTCTCCAGCAGTGCATCGCCCTCTTTCTTCTTTGTCCCCGCTACACCCCCCCCCCCCCCCCCCGAGTGAGCACGCAATGTCTTCCTCCCTTTTTGTGCTCTCTCCACCATCGTCGCCCGCTCCCCCTCTCCTCAAATTTGCCTCCCTCCCTCCTCTCTCTCTCTCTCCCCGCCATTGCCCCCACCCCTTTGAGAGCCTCCTCCTCTCGCCATCACCCCACCCTCTCGCACTCAGATCTCCGACGGAGCTGTTGCAGAGGAAGAAGAAGAGATGGGCAATGGTGTGGACCCCCCTCCTCCTCCCTCCATTACCCCACCCCCTAGGGCCCAGATCTCCAGTGGAGCTGTTGTAAGGGAAGTAGTTGCAGAGGAAGAAGAAGAGGTGGGAAACAATGTGGACCCCCTCTGACCTCCGCGCACCCCTGCTCCGCTCCGTCAGCTCTTGCCATGACGGTCTAGTGTGGCTGTGCCTCCATGATCCGCGGTGGCATGGTCAACCTTGGTGCAAAGTATAATTGTAACATCCCTCCTTCCTTTTGGTCAGCCACCTTCTGTTGAAGGTCGCGACGCTTGGGCTGTCGCCTTCTGAAGGCGACAGGATGTCCGTCGCATTCTGGTTGGGAACGCGATGAGCATGCTGTCGCGTTCAGCCTCTGACCACAGCATGCATCTTTGTCGTTTTCATGTCGGGACAGACGGGACAAGTGTCAACCACTGACATGATGAACACGACGGATTAGGTGTCGCGTTCATGGTGTCAGGGTTACAAGGGCGACGCATGACATTTCTGTTGGTTAGGTTGACCTTGACCATGAGATCGCGACGGGTTGGCCGTCACGTTCACGTGAGTGAACGCGACAGGCAATTCGTCGTGTTCTCATCTCCGATGCTTAAATAGACACATGCCTGAGAACAACCCCATTTCTTCCTCTTTCAGTTGTTGCTCTTCTTCCCCGAGCCATCTGCTGCCTGTGCTCCGTGGAGAGCTTGGAGGAGAGGAGTTTGGGTGTCTTGTGAAGGTAAGTGTTGTGTTGCTCTTGTGCTTGGTGGTTCCTCCTTCTCAGTGTGGCGATCTTCTCGGCGTGCTCTTCCTCGTGGTGATCCACTTCTCCTTTGGCTTGTGAAGGACGATCTTGGCTCGTGGACGGCGTGAACGTGGAGCTTGGAGCGAGGAGGAGGTGGCCACGCACATGAGAAGACCCCAACGAGTTGACCCTTCTTTTTGAGGTAGGGACTCCGTGCCTTCCCCCTAGTTCTATCATGCTAGGGTCCAATCCCCCTTCTCCAAGCCCTTTAGAACCCATGCTAGGATGTGCATTGTGTTGTGGTTCTTGTGGAATGATGGTATGCTTTGATTCATGCTTGGAATGGGGTGTGGATGTTGAGAAATCCATGTTTGCATGTGAGGTTTTTGAGTGTAGAATCCCGTCCATGACATGCATGGGTGTTCATATGGGTGGTTTGAACTCTGGTTACATGTTTACACTTGTCTTCATGCTCCCCTCCCCCTGTGTTTTACATTTTTGTGGAGCATGGCTTGAAGGTGGTGCTCTCGGGTGTGCAAACCTGTGGTCGTGACACGTTTGCTATCGCGACCCAGATCGCGATAGCCCGATACGTCTCCTTTTGGCTTGAGGAAGCGACGCCCACCTTGTCGCGTTAGCATCGCGACAGGGTGGCTGTCGCCTTCTCTTAGAGGTTACACTGCGTGTTGTGGGAGGCCCCAGGTGGTCACCTGGGCCTCTGTCGGTGGTCGCGACAATTCCCTTGTCGTGACCTGATCCCGATAATTCCCTGTCGCCTTTTGACCCAGGTCACGATAGTCAGGATGTTGCCTTCAGGTAGAGACAGCCTATACGTTGCCTTCTCAGATAGAGAAGGGACTTGGCTACCTATTCAGAGTTTTCCTTCCGCTGTGACTCTGTTTCTGGGCACTTGTGCTGTTCCTAGAACAATGCTACTCTAGTCTTTTCTCCCAGTGCTAGGTACTTGAGGGCTTGTCCGCGAGACAGGTTGTTACCATTACCTAGACCCTCGGTCCCCACGTGCCTGTTAGAGGGAGTTCTCCGGGCGGCGGGCGAGCTCGAGTCACGGACTCTGGTAGCAGAGGGGAAAACGATGGGGAAAATGGCATAGAGTCATTTGTAGAGCTCTCTTAGCTGAGTCTGAGACACCGAGGTGGTTTGGTGCTCTTCCGGCGCAGATCAACTAGTTCTGTTCTCACTGCCTCACTCTACGTGGTTCCGAAACCATTTAGAGGGGCCAGGCGTGGGACCGTAGTCCGGCCAGACTACGACAGTTGTGGTTACTAGTTCCGCATCTCACTCCGACCGGAGGTGCTAGACATGGACTGTCGGTTGAGGGTAAGTGTAAGGTCTCGGGTCTTAGTGGATCCTTATTGGGTCTTGTAGAGGTTCGGGTGTGGTTGACGACAAGGTCCATTGTCGTTGACTTGGGGTTGACGGCCAGGGGCTAGCCGTTGACTGAGAGTTAGCATCCAGCTATATGGACGTTTGTCTATGAACTCGACGGCAAACGGTTTGGACGTCAACCCATTGGCGGTTCAGTAGGCGGCGAAGATTTGGTGCGATTCACACGAAGACTTCGAGGGGTTCCGACGCAATTGGTGGCTGTTTAGGAGTTTTTAAGGTGTTCTGAGGTAGGGACTTAACCCCTTTAACCCTCCTTAGCAATTCAGCATGCTTATTTGTGTAGATTAGTATGTTAATTGCATTTTAGGGTTGGGTTATACCATGCCGGGATTTTGGGTGTTTTGGGTGATCCAAGTGTTGGATCGCTTATTTTAGAAGTTCTGATAGTGTTAGAGGATGTGAGGAAGTATTTCCATTCATCAGCAAGTATTCTGGTTGGGTGATTTTACCCAATTGGATTGACCCGACGTTGTTCTGGGTCTAGGGGACTGAAGAACTTAACGTCCACATCTGTTGACGCTGAGATCTTCAGAGTTGATATAAACGAAAAGATCGATTGCCGTTGATTAAGGGTTAACGGCATTGTGAGTGCCGCCTACATCAATATTGGCGACAATCGATGCTGTCGTTAATATTCTGTGTCCCAGCAGGCTTTGGTCCTGTTTTGTGTTTCAAGGTGTTGACTTGTGATGTCCGCCCTATTAACACATTTTGCCAGGCTTAGAGTGTGACTCTGCCTATGCATATGAGTAATTAGTTGTGACACGAGGTGTTCACTTATTGTACGGTGTTTCAGACGTTGAGAGTGTTACCGTCTGTACTCGCGTTGAGTTACCGTGCTTCTGTTTCTGTTTGTCACCTGGACATAGAGAGACGCTCTGTCTAGATGACCGGCGTGTGGGGGTCCTCCGTCGGTGAGCCAGGACATTGAGAGCGTCTCTGTTCTGAGCGTACTCCTTGTGGTGGTTTCGAGCCGGTCTCCGTGGAGCCCCTTCTCTACCGCTAGGGTCAGGCGTAGGGGGAAAACCGGTCGTGGACCAGACACGAGAGAGAGCATCTGTAGTGTGCACACGTGGCTGGGGTTGAGAGCCTCTGTGGTGACGGAACGCCGAGCCACAGACCCTAGCTGAATCCTACTTACTGTGTGTGTGTGAATGTGTGTGTTACTGAACCGCGAGGTTTACAGTTTTGGGTTGTGATGCGACGTGTATTTACTTTTGTTTTTACTTCCTGCACTTTAGTACTGTTACCGGTGGGGTTACTTTTCCCTACTGGGTCTCTTTTCTTGAGACTCACTCCCCTCCCTTTCAGGTGGGTCGTCGTCGACTCCCGTTCCAGGCGAGTCTAGCCATTCCGGTGTTGGTGCGCCCTAGCTGCAGTGAGTAGTACTTTTTGTTGTACTTCTGTACTCTGTACTTAGCTCGGACTCTGAGTTGTACATGTTATGTTCATGTATAGTGAAATTTTACAGCTTTACATGGTGTGTATCTTCATATATATAGTCTCCTCGACGTTCACTTTTTACCCTTCCGAGCTTGTCTCGTGGGTTAGCGGGTCAGAATTCGGGTTACTGATTGGTTACTGGTAATGCGGATTCTGGGTCGTTACAGTTTGGTATCAGAGTCTGGTCTGATGAGATATATAAAAGGAAATACCCATCATGTAGACTCAGAGTACAAAGAGTACAGTTGCAGCTATTTAGCCCGGAGTTAGTTAGTGTATTTATGTGTGTACTTTTGCTCTGTGTATAGTACTATGGCACCTAGGCGACGTCCTAGAGAGGGAGTGGCCGAGCAGGCGACTCGTCAGGAGGCTGGAGACGCTCTGCCACCTCAGCAGACGCAACCTTTGCCACAGGACGCACACAGTGGTATTGTTCCGCCACCGCCGCCACCTCCTCCTCAGGTAGTTCAGGGATTAGACATGACTCGATTTCTTGAGGGGATGGCTCAGTTTGTAGCCCAGCACCGTGATGCGCCGGTACCCCAGGGTGGTACTGGGAAGGTGTTGAGGGAGTTCTTGCAGTTTCAGCCTCCTCAGTTTTTGAGCCAGCCTGATCCAGACATTGCACGGGCGTGGTTGGATGCAGTAGAGTGGATTTTCCGTTCCATGGAGTGTGTTCCCGAGGAGCGAGTGTTGCTAGCTAGTTACCAGTTGCAGGCGCAGGCGTTGACTTGGTGGTCCTCTGAGTGGGAGACTACCTTTCAGTCTCGCCCACTTAGACAGATTCTGTGGCAGGAGTTTGTCGTTTCTTTTGAGAGGGCCTTCTGTCCTACTTACGTCCGGACGGAGAGGTTGTACCAGTTTCTGGACTTGCAGCAGAGGGACTCTACTGTAGTACAGTACATGGCCAGATTTGTAGAGCTAGGGAGTTATGCTCCGCAGATTATGGCAGATGTCTGAGGACTCAGCAGTTTGTGAGGGGCCTGAGGCCAGAGCTCAGACATGCATTGATAGTTGCGCGCGTCACAGACTTGGACGCGGCCTATCAGACAGCGGCAGCGTTGGAGGCTGACACTTTACGGACCCGTGCTCGGAGCGCAGAGGTTCAGACGCAGGTAGTGCCGACTCAGCCTCGACAGCAGCAGGGTAGTGTGCATACGACTTCGAGGACTGTGACTTCCTACGCGTCCACTTCTACTGGGACGACGGCGAAGTCAGGATCTCGGAGGAAGTTTCGACGTGATAGGAGGCAGGAAGAGCAGAGACAGCAGTCTGTTGGGAGTGTTCAGCAGTCTGTAGGGCAGCCTTCACAGCAGGTACCACGTTCTTTTGCTGGTCAGTGTTACCGGTGTGACCAGATGGGTCACATGGTGAGAGATTGTCCTTTGTTACCTCGTGTGCCGCAGCAGCAGACCCAGTCACAGCCTCGAGTGCAGCAGCAGCAGTAGCAGGCACCCGTGCAGCAGCATCAGCAGACCGGAGGTTCTGGTGGGTCAAGAGGTAGAGGTCGTGTTACTCACTTGACCCGTGCAGACGCGGAGGCAGCTCAGCTAGTGGAAGGTACTGTTACAGTTTTTGGTTATACAGCTAGAGTTTTGTTTGATTCCGGTGCCTCTCACTCTTTTGTGTCTGAGGAGTTTTTAGACTCCCTTAGAGAGTTGAGTTCGGGAGAGTCTGTTGAGCTAGCAGTAGAGTTGCCGACAGGGGACTTTTCCTTACGTCCTACTGTCTCGAGGAGGTACCTGTGCAGTTGCAGGATCAGTGGTTGTCAGCTCGCTTGTTTACTTTGCAGTTGCAAGACTATGATGTGATTTTGGGTATGGACTGGTTAGAGCGGTATGGTGCAGTGATGGATTGCCAGAAGAAGAGGGTGCACTTGCGGATACCTGGGAAGCGCGTTCTACTTCCAGGGTATCGTACCTCTTACTTCTCGCTTTTTAGTTTCTGCTTTGAGGGCGGGGAAGTTGCTTGTCTCTGGTTGTCAGGGTTTTCTAGTTTCTGCTATTACCCTTGACCAGGTTGCCACGGGAGTGGGGGACATTCCCATAGTGTGTGAGTTTCCAGATGTTTTTCCGGAAGAGTTACCTGGTTTACCACCAGAGAGAGAGATTGAGTTTACTGTTGAGTTAGTTCCTGGCACTGTACCATTTGCTCAGGCGCCGTACCGTATGGCACCAGCAGAGTTGAGGGAGTTGAAGAGGCATCTTGAGGAGTTGTTGGAGAAGGGCTATATTCGTCCTAGCTTTTCTCCTTGGGGGTCACCTGTTTTGTTTGTTCGGAAGAAGGATGGTAGCCTGAGATTGTGTATTGATTATAGGAAGCTGAACCAAGTGACCATCAAGAATAGGTATCCATTGCCTAGGATTGACGATCTCTTTGATCAGCTTCAGTCTGCTCATGTCTTTTCGAAGATTGACTTGAGGTCGGGCTACTATCAGTTGCGGATTAGAGACTCTGACATTGAGAGGACTGCTTTTCGGACCAGATATGGACATTTTGAGTTTTTGGTGATGCCGTTTGGGCTCACCAATGCTCCAGTGGCCTTCATGGATCTGATGCATCGGGTGTTCCACCAGTTTTTAGACCGATTTGTCGTAGTGTTTGTTGACGACATTCTGGTGTACTCCGTTTCGGAGGAGGAGCACGCCGAGCACCTGAGGATCGTGTTACAGACTTTGCGAGAGCACCAGTTGTATGCCAAACTTAGTAAGTGTGAGTTTTGGCTACAACATGTTCACTTTTTGGGGCACGTGATCTCAGGTGAGGGAGTTTATGTAGATCCAGCGAAGGTCGAGGCAGTTTTGCAGTGGGAGAGTCCCAGATCTGTGTCTGAGATTCGTAGCTTTCTGGGTTTGGCAGGTTACTACCGCAGGTTTGTTCGAGACTTTTCTCAGGTTGCTGCACCCTTGACTCGGTTGACGAGGAAGGGAGTTCCGTTTGTGTGGTCGGAGCAGTGTGAGCAGAGCTTCATAGAGTTGAAGCGACTGCTTACGTCAGCGCCAGTCCTTGCGTTACCTTCAGGTGAGGAGGGTTTTGAGGTTTGCACAGATGCTTCAGGTGTTGGTCTGGGTGCGGTTTTGATGCAGCAAGGCCGGGTGGTGGCTTATGCGTCTCGCCAGCTTAAGCTCCACGAGGAGAGTTACCCAACCCATGACCTAGAGCTTGCAGCTGTGGTGTTTGCTTTGAGGATTTGGCGTCTTTACTTGTACGGAGTGAGTTTTGTAGTCCGTACTGACCACCAGAGTTTGAGGTATGTGTTTTCTCAGAGGGATCTGAATATGAGGCAGCGTAGATGGATGGAATATCTGAAAGACTATGATTTTAGCATTGAGTATAAGCCTGGAAAGGCGAATGTAGTTGCAGATGCCTTGAGTAGGAAAGCACAGATGAGTCATCTGATGCTTAGAGAGTGGCAGTTGTGGCAGTCTGCGGCAGAAAAGGTCTTTCAGAGTTTCATCCAGTCGTCGACAGTGTGTGTTGGGCAGTTTGTTGGCGGCTCCCGCCGTTGTAAGACAGGTTGTTGAGGCTCAGCAGGCAGATCCTGAGTTACACAGTGTGTTACTTCTCCCAGAGGTTGAGCTTTGCGAGGACGGGACTGTTAGGTTCCGAGATAGACTCTATATTCCTGTTGAGGAGTCTGTCAGGAGAGTTGTGTTGCAGGAGGCACATGGTTCCAGGTACTCGATTCATCCAGGGTCGACCAAGATGTATCACAGGTTGAGACGTCAGTTTTGGTGGCCTGGGATGAAGAGAGACATAGCGGCTTTTGTTGCTAGGTGTTTGGTCTGTCAGCAGGTGAAGGCCGAACATCAGCGTCCAGGAGGACTTGTGCAGCCGTTAGAGATTCCGATGTGGAAGTGGGACCATGTGACGACTGACTTTGTTTGTGGTTTGCCGAGGACAGCTGGAGGTTTTGACAGCATTTGGGTTCTTGTGGACAGATTGACGAAGACTGCCAGATTCTTGCCTGTCAGGACTAGTTGGGGTGTGAGTAGGTTGGCCGCGTTGTACGTAGAACGGATTGTTCCCTTGCACGGAGTGCTGATCTCTATTGTGTCAGATAGGGATCCTCGCTTCACTTCTGGGTTCTGGCGCAGTTTCCAGAGAGCTTTGGGGACAGAGTTGGCTTTTAGTTCCGCCTACCACCCTCAGTCAGATGGCCAGTCAGAGCGGACTATCCAGACTTTAGAGGACATGCTTAGAGCTTGTTGTCTGGAGTGGCAGGGGTCGTGGACAGCTCACTTGCCGTTGGTCGAGTTCACATATAATAATAGTTATCACTCCAGTATAGCTTTGGCACCATATGAGGCTTTGTACGGACGACCGTGTCGCACTCCTCTTGACTGGTTCGAGGTTGGCGAACGGATTGTCACAGGGCCAGAGTTAGTACAACAGGCAGTTGAGGTAGTTCAGCTTGTGAGGCAGAGGCTTCAGTCAGCTCAGAGTCGGCAGAAGAGTTATGCAGATCAGCGCAGACGACCGCTCGAGTTTCAGGTAGGGGACCAGGTGTTTGTTCGTGTCTCCTATGAAGGGAGTGGTGAGGTTTGGTAAGCGTGGAAAGTTGAGTCCTCGCTTTATTGGACCTTTCACCATTACTGAGCGTGTCAGAGATTTGGCGTACAGACTTGAGCTTCCGTCAGAATTGGCAGCAGTCCACGATGTGTTCCACGTGTCGATGCTTCAAAGGTACCTTTCTGACGAGTCTCACGTTCTCCCGAGCACAGAGTGGTCTGAGGCGACTCCACTGTTGATTGTACCAGAGTTTCCGTTGCATATTGAGAATCGCCGAGTTCAGAGGTTGAGGAACAAGGCTATTCCCTTAGTTCGTGTTGCGTGGCAGCGGCATTCAGGTGGTGAGTCGACATGGGAGCGAGAGGACGAAATGCGCGAGCAGTTTTCGTACCTCTTTGGTGAGTCTTCTTTCCTTATGTTGTTTGAATTTTGGGGGCAAAATTCCTTAAGGGGGGAGGGCTGTAAGGTCTCGGGTCTTAGTGGATCCTTATTGGGTCTTGTAGAGGTTCGGGTGTGGTTGACGACAAGGTCCATTGTCGTTGACTTGGGGTTGACGGCCAGGGGCTAGCCGTTGACTGGGAGTTAGCGTCCAGCTATATGGACGTTTGTCTATGAACTCGACGGCAAGCGGTTTGGACGTCAACCCATTGGCGGTTCAGTAGGCGGCAAGGGATGTGGACGTCTATTGGTCGCGCCTGTAGAAATAGGGCAGCCCGAGAGCAGAAGTCTCTTCTCTTCCTTTCCTCTCTTTCCCTCCACTTCTGTCTTTGTCTGTTTCCACTGCTTCTGATGGTTGATGGGAGTTTGTGGGAAGGCTCTGGTACGCGTGGCGGTGCTTGATCGGGCGGGAAACGCGAAGATTTGGTGCGATTCACGCGGAGACTTCGAGGGGTTCCGGCGCGATTGGTGGCTGTTTGAGAGTTTTTAAGGCGTTCTGAGGTAGGGACTTAACCCCTTTAACCCTCCTTAGCAATTCAACATGCTTATTTGTGTAGATTAGTATGTTAATTGCATTTTAGGGTTGGGTTATACCATGCCGGGATTTTGGGTGTTTTGGGTGATCCAAGTGTTGGATCGCTTATTTCCGAAGTTTGATAGTGTTAGAGGATGTGAGGAAGTATTTCCCTCCATCAGCAAGTGTTCTGGTTGGGTGATTTTACCCAATTGGACTGACCTGACGTTGTTCTGGGTCTAGGGGACTGAAGAACTTAACGTCCACATCTGTTGACGCTGAGATCTTCAGAGTTGATATAAACGACAAGGTCGATTGCCGTTGATTAAGGGTTAACGGCATTGTGAGTGTCGTCTACATCAATATTGGCGACAATCGATGCTGCCGTTAATATCCTATGTCCCAGCAGGCTTTGGTCCTGTTTTGTGTTTCAAGGTGTTGACGTGTGATGTCCGCCCTATTAACACATTTTGCCAGGCTTAGAGTGTGACTCCGCCTGTGTATATGAGTAATTAGTTGTGACCCGAGGTGTTCACTTATTGTACGGTGTTTCAGACGTTGAGAGTGTTACCATTTGTACTCGCGTTGAGTTACCGTGCTTCTGTTTCTTTTTGTCACCTGGACATAGAGCGACACTCTGTCTAGATGACCGGCGTGTGGGGGTCCTCCATCGGTGAGCCAGGACGTTGAGAGCGTCTCTGTCCTGAGCGTACTCCTTGTGGTGGTTTCGAGCCGGTCTCCGTGGAGCCCCTTCTCTACCGCTAGGGTCAGGCGTAGGGGGAAAACTGGTCGTGGACCAGACGCGAGAGAGAGCGTCTGTAGTGTGCACACGTGGTTAGGGTTGAGAGCCTCTGTGGTGACGGGACGCCGAGCCACAGACCCTAGCTGAGTCCTACTTACTGTGTGTGAATGTGTGTGTTACTGAACCGCGAGGTTTACAGTTTTGGGTTGTGATGCGACGTGTATTTACTTTCTGTTTTTACTTCCCGCACTTTAGTACTGTTACCGGTGGGGTTACTTTTCCCTACTGGGTCTCTTTTCTTGAGACTCACTCCCCTCCCTTTCAGGTGGGTCGTCGTCGACTCCCGTTCCAGGCGAGTCTAGCCACTCCGGTGTTGGTGCGCCCTAGCTGCAGTGAGTAGTACTTTTTGTTGTACTTCTGTACTTTGTACTTAGCTCGGACTCTGAGTTGTACATGTTATGTTCATGTATAATGAAATTTTACAGCTTTACATGGTGTGTATCTTCATATATATAGTCTCCTTGGACGTTCGCTCTTTACCCTTCCGAGCTTGTCTCGTGGGTTAGCGGGTCAGAATTCGGGTTACTGGTTGGTTACTGGTAATGCGGATTTTGGGTCGTTACAGTAAGGCACGTGGCGCACCAGATCGGTTGACTAGTGTAGTGTTTCTGTAGCTAGTATCTTTGTCCAGGCAGTTGTTACTGTCTATGTTTACGGCCTTGGGTTCTTCCCAGTGTCGTGGTTTACATGGGTTTTTCGGTCCGGACCTTTAGCTTAGACCGTAGACCGTGTAGTTTCTTTAGTTTCCGCACGTTACTCTGTTAGTAGGATAGATTTACTTTTTTATTTATTATTGTGCATATAGATCTATTCTGCTGTTAGAACCAGTGGGAGATTGGTAGTCCCTACTGGACTTCTTCATGAAGTTCATTCCCTCCTTTGCAGGTGAGACTTCACAGCAGCACGTTTCTCGGCGGGCTGAGGAGACGGGGCCGTAGTAGATGACGTCTTCCGTGAGCAGTGTTCCCTAGACTTGTGCACTTCACCCTCGAGGTATGCCCCTAAAGGACATGTTCTCCTCTTTATTTTCTGCACATGTACTTTATTACTGTGGGACTGTACTAGACTTGTACATTGTGTTGGACTCTTTCCTTCACTTGTTGGTACTTTTAGTGCGTTTAGTTGTTACTTACCTCCGTTACATATCTTGTTAGACTGGTCCGTTAGCCCTTCCGAGTCTTCAGACTCATGGGCGGCGGTGCCGATGGTCGGATCCTTGGTGGGAGCCGGGGGTCCCGGCATCAGGGCCGTTACAATAACGCTTCTACATATTAATCAAGATAATATACAATCAACATGTTGCTATTAAATCTATTTCTATGCAATAAATTTTAAAAATATATTTATTTTAATTAATATTATCAGCCATATTAATATATAATTTTTTAATGTTTTAGTCTCTATAAAATATGCATCTCTTTAGTCCCTCAAATTAGATTATTATCATATTAGTCTCTCAAAACTTCTAATACTTTGCAAAAAAGTCTCTTAGGGACTAATATGTAATATTAAGAGGTTTTGAGGAATTAATATGATAACGATGGATCAAAGAGAAATATGTTTATTTATAAGAATTAAAAAGTAAAAAATATTTTATATATTTACAGAGATGATTACTAATTGACCCTAAACATGTACTTGTAAAGATATTTTTTAGAGACTTGTAGAGACAGAATTTTATTCGTCTCTAAACATATTAACATAGACATATTTATATATTTATAGAGATGTAAAACACTACTTGTAGAGACAAATTTTAAAGAATCGTCCCAACTTATATTTATTTTTAAAGACAAAGATATGTTGTTGATTTTAATCTATTGTCACAGTAACATATTTTTCATAGTGATGCACGATAGTATTTTTTTGGTAAATAATATGAATTGAAGGTGGATATTTGAATTTTGATTACTTAAGTGCATATATATGAAAGAACTTAATTACTTAATCACTCCTTATTATTAGGGTTTTTTTTTACTTTTAGTCTTCACAAATAAATCAAATAAAGTATTTTTCTTTTGATCTATTGTTATCATATTAATTCCTCAAATTCTCTTAATCTTTAATAGAGGAATTTTTCTTACAAAGTTTTAGAAAATTTGAAAGATTAATATGATAATAGTCTAATTTGAGGGACTAAAAGAGACATATAAATATTTATAGAGATTAAAAAAAAAAAAAATCCATATATAAAATCCATCTCTCTCTAGAGAGAGAGAGAGATACTAGAACACCAAGGAGACAATTGCTAAAGTCCACTTGTACCTTAACATAGCCCTTTAGATCTTCATCTAACGCGTAGGAGAAGAGAAAGAGAAAACACATACCAAAAAAGCAACCATTCGTGGAAGCTTCACGCATTAATTAAGGTTTGCTATGTCGCTACATACGTACCGCGATGACATGGGCATATATATCATATTAGGAAGTTCGCTAGTCCTGACGCGATCCTTTCGTTGGGTGTAAAATTGGTCGGCCGATTTTTTCTGATTAGTTGACTGATTTATCTAGTGAGCACCTCCAAACATCCAACATGTCAAAGTCTAAATCGGTTGACCGATTTTTATTAAAGTGACTTCTAGATCTTATAGTCTTCAAATAGACGAAAATTGGTCGATCAACTTGAAATTTCGATCGACCGATCGATATGGTAATGGTGTACTGTATCATGTCAAGGTGAAGGCACGGTCGAGTCACCCACATGACAAACCTTGGTCTAGATCTCAAGATTGACAAATAATTTCATATCTACCAATATACTTTCTATATTTATGCATATGCTTATTTTAAAACTTTTAGTTTTGATATTTAATTGTAATCTTCGTCAGTCTTCTATTTTGCTTAAATATTTATCGCTCCATCCTTCTATCCCATTGATCTGTGTGTGTCACCCACATGACAAACCTTGGTCTAGATCTCAAGATTGACAAATAATTTCATATCTACCAATATACTTTCTATATTTATGCATATGCTTATTTTAAAACTTTTAGTTTTGATATTTAATTGTAATCTTCGTCTGAGTTATTTAATTTATATATATATATATATATATATATATATATACACACGTTCTTATTTGTTCACACCATATCAATTTCAGTCTTCTATTTTGCTTGTGTGTGTGTGTGTGTGTGTGTGAGAGAGATTACTTTGTGTGTTTGACAACAAGATGCGTTTGTGTTTTTAGAATGTGCTATTATCTTGTCAATATTTAATTAATTGAGTGTTGTATATGAGCTGAGATATATGGATGTTCGAACTTTTGTTCAATGTACTTTGAATCAGAGATACAAACTTAATGTACTATACCACCATGTAATGATGACGAGGGAAGTCTGTTCAATCCATTCGGCTCTCTATATTTAAGAATTTTAGACGTACGTATTGACATTCTTTGACTTGGATGCTAAATGATAGAGAGTTGCACGTTACCTATATTCTTTTAAATTGTATTGAGTTTGAATTTTATGTTGAGTAAGTACTCTACTCACATTACCTTATGCCAATAATATGATGATGTTTTTCAATCCATTTATGATGCTCTAAATATTTGTAATATAGACAATTTGATTCAAAACTAATCCAAAGATGTCCCTCTCACTGACGTAGAGGTTGAAAAAGAACGATTGAAATCATTAATTTCTTGGCTGAAATATCGTGCAAGTATGATTAGCCTTACTTCTCATTTTTTGACTAGTGTGTTTTATATAGGTTGAAAAATGTTTCATTACAAATCAAAGAATTCGAGAGATAAGTTATGAACCATTGAAAATTGCACGTACATATCCAGCATTTATTGTGAATGGATATATATTCCACACTAGAGAATATGGGCAGTAAGTCAACGATGAACAATGGGATATGTGTTAATGGAAGTACATATAATGAAGATGAATGTGACTATTATGATATTATTGAGGAGATCTTAAAATTATAATATCTCGGAGATGGCAATGGAATATTTTTGTTTAATTATCATTAGTTTGATCCTAATTCTGTTTGAAATAACACAACATATGAGATTGTCGATATCAGAAAGATTGTCGATATCAGACAAAGTCTAAATTAAATACTTATGATCCATTTATTTTGGCCGCACAAGCCCAGCAAGTCTATTATACATGATATCTATCGTCTAGAAATAAAGAAAGAAATGATTGGTGGGAAGTTTGTAAGGTTAAGATAAGGCTTTTCCCAGCGTATGAGTTAGATCTTGGTGAAACAATAGAGTTGGTTGTGAATGCTGATTTTTTTAATCAAACTTGGCTGATGATATAGAGTTGTCTACTTTTAGTGATTAATCTGTGGAGCCACTTTCTTTATCTAAGGAGAATGAAGTGAAAGATGTTGATCTACAACAAAATGAATACAGCTAGGGGACTCGACGAGGAGGGAATATACTAGTGATCAAGATCAATCTCATAATAATTACCTGTAGAAAGTGACAGAGTCCAAATTGGACTCCCGATTGAGCAAAACGCTCAAACTGTCATTTGTCAAATTAAGTTAAGGGGACTTCGACGAGGAGGAATATACTAGTGATCAAGATCAATCTCATAATAAATTACCTGTAGAACGTGACAGAGTCCAAATTGGACTCCCGATTTGAGCAAAACGCTCAACTGTCATTGTCAAATTAAGTTAAGTGAAAAACAACTTGCTTTCAGTTTTAAAGAAAAAAATAGTTCATTTATTTAGTATTTGATTTTAGTTTTTCATAAATAATATACAAGATCATCCATCACGAGGCGTTGGAGGAGATGACCAGGACGACACATATGCAGAGGATTTGTGACTTTTATTTTGATGGTGTTATTCTTGTGATTTGTGCGTATCAATTTATGTTGTGGATTACATAGACGTTTATTGTGGTTTGTGTGATGGATATGTATTGTGATTTGTGAGATGTATATGTATTGTGGTTTGTGTGTTATGGTTGTATTAGTTGTAGGGTGATTTATTATATATTTATCTAAAAATAATATTCAGAAACTAGTGACCGATTAACGATTGATCAACATCGATCGCTAATCAGTCGCTAAATTCAACAACCGATTAAAATGGTTGCAAATTGGTCATAGATATTGGAACCGTTTACCACAATCAGTCGCTCGTTTTACGACGGGTTTTGTGACCGATGATAATCGGTCCTAAAAGAATTTGCGACCAAATTTAGATGGATCGCCATTGGTCGCAAATTTGTGACCGATAGTCATCGGTTGAAAGATAGCGACCATTTTATTGCGATTGATGCGATAAATCGGTCGCTCTTCTGTTCTTCGACCGATTAGTGACTGATCGTGTCGGTCGCTATATCTTCTTTTTTGTGGTGTTAATTATTTGTATGTATTCAAGTATTTGTACAATATTTGATCACTTTTCTATCATTAGAGTATTTTTGAAGTATTTGATCTTTTCACAAAGTATGTCATCATCCCGATCTTTTTTTTTGACTGATATGACACTACGAGAAAAAGTGTGGGTTTCGACGGATATTTTTTTGTCAAAAATCTGTCAGAGATAGTATTTGTCGATAGTTTTTTCAATGTATTTCTGTCGAAAGTTATCTGTCCGAAAAAAAAGAATCGAAATTATCAACGGAAGATTCACTCTCAATGTATATATATGTATGTTTGATCAGTTGAATTTATTACAAATTTAAAACAATATATATGATCAAGATACATTTATTAGATTTATTTTGAATCAAAATTCTAATTGTTGAGTTAAATTTAATAAAATCCAACAGTTGGATTAATTTCTGTTCTACATCCGATCAAGATTCAATTGTTGAATCAATTGTCAATCTAAATCTAATTATTTGATTTTATCCTCATCTAAAATCTGACCGTTAGACTTACTCTCAATATTCGCTCTCGATCCAAATCTAATCAATTAATGATATAATATTAAATAATTATAATATTATATAATATTTTTGAATATATAATAATTTAATATTAATAAATAAAATAAAATATTTTAAAAATAAAAATTTGTAACATGTATATTCACTAAACAAATAAACATATTTACAAATATGCAAATATAATGTGTATCTACATGATAAATATAATATATACTTGCTAAATTGAAATATAACCTATAATTTTTTATTTTTCTATGTAAATATTTTATTTTGTTTTTATATAGTTATATAATAATATATAATATTATTTTAACAATACAAATAACTACATCTATAACCTAACTAAATTGCCACAATATAAATAAGTATTAGTTACCATATAATGGTTAATTAATATTATTTAAGTAAGATAAAATCTAATATATATATATATATATATATACTAACAAAATGTAACTTATAATTTTTATTTATGTATTTGTATTTATTTTAAAATAATTCTCTAGAAATATATAAGAAATAAATATAGATAACTATATATATTATAATTAAACTAGTAATAAACAATGTAACCATAGTCAGCAATAATGATAGTTAAGTGTTTAAGAATATTGTGAACACAGATCAACAACGAAATTTTATGTCGCTAATCTATTTTTGATCAGCGATAGATCAATAAGGGTTATCGAAGAAGAGTTTTATCAGTATTTTGGTGCTGATTAGCAATAGATTAGCATCAAATAATGTGCGTCACAAATTTCTGTCGCTAATCAGCGACGAAACAACAATTGCTAAAATTTGTGGCAGAAATTATATGTCGCTACTCGCTAATCTATCGTTGATCAGCGACAAATCAATGACGGATAATTTTTTGTAACAGATTTGCGACATACCCTTTCGTCGCAAAACTGTCGAAGATTAGCGATGGAATTTTGTGACAGAAAATTTCCGTCACAAAATCTCCACCGCTAATCTCATTTTTTCTGTAATGAGCTTGTCACAACTTGGTAGCGACGGTCAATACATAGTTTTATGTCTACCTATGATGCTGACCCTTCTTTCCATGGAACCGGGTTTCTAGTTGTAGTACACGTGCCTATGTTGGCTGACGGCCCTTTCGAGGGTTCTGGAAGGTGTGCATGAGCGTGCCTTTGTACCTACTTGGCTTATCATGGTTTATAGGCCAACTATGTCATTTGCTTGTAGTTGGTGCTTGCACTGCCTATTCTCTGTTCGTCCGGTGCTCGGTACTTGAGGGCTTGTCCCATTATATAGGGTTTTGACCATTTGACCTCTATTTACCCCGCTAATTTAGCAGCGGAATAATCAGGGAGGCATGAACAACGATTGGTAATAAAAATTGCGCATACACAAATATCAGAGCAATAAAACTCATCATTTTATTGATAATTCATCTAATCTATTACAACCACTAATTCAGAGCCAAAACATAGGGCTCAATGACTTTATTACATGGATAAGAAATCTAGAGCAAATATCTAACTAGACTCTAAGGTACTAAGGACATTCCATCGCTATGACTTCAGGACGCTCATCACTCTAGTCCAATCCTGTTGTTGGGTGAAGGTCATCCCTTGACTTACCTAAAACACAATGACAAATAACGAAGGGTGAGCGATAACGCTCAGTAGGACTTAATATCTCATGTAAACAAGCAGGCTTTAAATGATTAATGTCTTGTATAGCAGGTTAACTAGTGAGATCGATTAAGTAAAGTCAAGAGAGTAATAGCACATTGACTACGAGAGAACGATAGTAAACGAGAGGATGATAGCATATTCAAAAGTAATTGCAACTAGTATGATAGAGGATTGGCCATATAGCGAAAGAATATGTAACGTCTGCACCAAGGTGCACTAGCACTTCCCCAGTCGAGCATCATGTCAACCCAGAGATATAGTAAAGCGATTGTTTGATTGTCATAAAATAAATTGTATTGTTGTTGAATGGCGCTGGATGCATGGCGTACACATCCTGATCATGTTACCCTTGCAAGGAACTAGCACTCTTTGGGAGCTCCTTCCAGGACCAGACCGGGCCCTATTGCTTTGGCATATAGTACTTGCTTGTTTAATTTAGACAATCAATTGTATGGCCAAGAGAGTACCAAGAAGAGATAAGAGAGTACTAGACGAGATAGATGAGAGTGTAGAGAGAACGTGAACAGACGAGAGTAAAGAGACTGTAGATGAGAGGGGTACAATCGTAAAACGATGATAAACACGATAGTAACGGTTGCACAGCACCAGGTCGGGTACTGGCAGTCTGGTAGAAATCACAACCGCCCCTTTGCCGCGCTGTGTACACGGGTCAGGTGGTCCGGCGTGAATTCAAGACGAGAAGGAACACTAAGGCCATGGATCGTATTGATCCCTAAGAGTGTAACGGGTTTTGGGGTACAACCAGCTCGTTGACTAAGGACGTGTGCCAAAGCCAAGAAGACTTACGGAGGTCTTGAAGAGGAGTCCCTGGTCCAATCGAGAGTATTCCCGATGGAGAGGTGGTCCAAGTCAAGGGAAAGTGTGTAAAATGGGTCCGTCGTGCCTCGAGTGCTCGAAGGCCGAGGGAAAATGGTATCGGTAGATAACATGCGCGAGTAAAATGGAAACAATTGTATTTAACAAAATAGGGTAATTTAGTCATTTATTTCGATAATTTACCGAATACATTATTGCATAATTTATCAAGGTCAAATGGCATTTAATAATGTTGTGTGTGCGTAAGTGTAAGAAAATCTTGAGGATATGACAAGTCGTGCAAATGTCATTTTAAATAATTAAATGGATATCATTAATGCCAATTATTAATTTACCAAGTCGAATTAACTATAACATGGGTTAATCATGGCTAATTAAGAAGTATATAGACTAATCAGCAGGGATATAAGCACAATTATTTGTTCTGGCCGAAATTCCAAGAAGGCGACGGGGTGCATGGGCGCGTTACTGATCGGGTCGCGACGGGATATCCCGTCGCAGTTCTGTCCGCGGTGGTGCGGCCTGGCGCGACAGAAGAACCAGCCGGCCTGGCCCGGTTCGAGTTGGGAACGCGGCGGCTAGGCCCGTCGCGTTCATGACGCGACCTGAAGGCTGACCGCGACACGCCTGTTATCGCGGCGGATCGCGCCGTCGCGATAACAGGTGGGTTTGCTCTTTTTCCATTTTTCCCAGGGCGAGTCCTCTGTGATATAGGGACGTTCTAAATTCCATATAAAATAGCACGGTGATCCAAAAAGCACAAAACTAGTTTTAAACGAAAGTAGACATGTACATCTATCAACATGCACGATTAATTTGAACATAGACAAGGTTTAGATATGCATTGATCAGGTTACTTTTCGGTGACCTAAACAGGCGTAGTCAGGGTTCAACGAATTAATTAGAGGTGTATACATGATGAAAAATTACGAAACCAAAGGGCGTTCAAAATCTAATAAGACCTAGTATTTATGATAATTTTAGCATGATCTGAAAGTCAAGCAAAACGGGGTCACAAGCAATCATGAAGGGTCAGGTGCATGTATCTGATAGAGCTTCAAAGAATAATTCTCCCTCAGGGAGATCGAAATAGCACGAAATAGAGGCGTTGAAAGCTATTGCATGGTAGTATCAATGAGAATTTTCTCATAGCATGGGAACAAGTACGTGCAAGGTATTAGAGAAAAACATGAGATTCGGGTTCATGATGACAGTAGGATTTCATGAATTAAATTCACCCAAATGGATGATCAGAATACCGCGAAACCATAGGACTTTTGCAGAGGTACATGAAGGTACCTAGGGTAATTATTTCACGATTTTTGCTTGAGAGATTGCCTACCTTTTTCGTGGAGTAAGAAAGCCTTAGTTGGATGATGAAATTATGAAAACCCTTCTGCTCCAAGCCTTCTCCTTCCTTGCTTCTTGGTCCAGATCTTCTCATCTTCCTCTCCAAAAGTCTTAGCATGAAATTTTGGGGTGCTAGGGTCAAATGGGGGGTGTTTTGATGGCTTGTAGAGTTCTAAATCACCTAAAACTCTTTCCTCATTTAATTACGAATTTCCATAATTATCACCTATTTTTTTGCTATATCTATCTTTGGGTAAGGGAGATGCCTAATTTCGTGGGTAATGATTTAGGAGGATTTAGGACTCTTATTAAGATATATATGAGTCATATTAGTGCTTTAATGACCCTTTTTAATTAAGAGATAATATAGTTACGAATTTTCCTATTTAATTTGGGTCTCTTATATTTAACCTAATTGTCTCTCATCTAAATCCCCTTTAGATTAGGATAGAGTCCTATTAGGTTAGACTAGGGTTAGGACTCTTTTAAGATAAGTAAGAGTTAAAATAGTCATTATCTTAACCCTTTTCTATTATTACTATTTTTAGGTACAATTTAGCCTAATTACTTCCCATCTCATGATGGCTCTTCATCATTTGGGCTCTTACTCTTGGCCCAATAACTCAAATGAGTCTTTGTACAACCCATGTACTTACTTTACTAATAGATTTTCAATTATCCTTTTATTAGAGAATATATTAATGGACCAAGATTGTCATTGGTCCAAATATCATAATGGACTATCATCCCATATATTTAAAGTCTACCCACATGTTATTTTTATTTATAATCCACTTTGGGTCATAAAATAATGGGTTCTTCGACTTATTCTTAATTATGCTATAAGTCACATAAATTCTTAAACTAAGTCCAAATGATTTTTCTACGCTCAAATTTTATGATGGGTCATTAGAGAACATTATTTAAAGTATAACTACTATTTTACGAAATTTTTATAGGGGTTTATACGCAACAAATGATGCGTACCAATTTAATTAATTGAATTTATTAATAGATAAAATTTCTATTTATCTATAATTTTTAATTAATAGATTTTCCGGGGTACTACATCCTCCCCCACTTAAATAGAATTTGGTCCCAAATTCATATGATATTATACGAACCAATTCTATTCTGAATATTCATTCCATCATCTCCACTAATCTCCTGCGAGCAATAGCATAACTTTATTTCTTTTTAGACTTTGGGTGCTAAAGTATACCAAGTTGATACATATATATTATAATGTATTCAGATCTTAACCATAGTTCTATCCAATTCTCACATAGGTATGATAGTTGACTTAGACACATGTCAAGACAGTTCACCTAGAACATCCTAAACTTACAATATATATTAAGGACATCTTAGGCTCTGATACCAACTGTCATGCCTGATACGCGCGACATTGTTGACTGTGCACTCTCGTTGTTCAAAGTTCATTGCACAGATCAAAATGCGCACTTCCTCTAAACTGTCTCACAAAATAAAATCATAAAGATGAACTAATATAGTGGTGAGCACAGGTCATATCCACAGAGAAGCTGAATAGAATTTGAATTAAACCACTTTGATTTGAAACCCATCCCCACGGCATATTTTCACCAAAATATCATTGCATGAGAATTAACTCTTGTAAATCACATCAATCAAATCCTCACATAACAGCATAAAACCTTTGAAATTCTAGACTCAACACCCCAATCTTCCAACACAACAGAAAATATTAACAACGCAGATGAACTGGAAATGTAACTAAGTCGAATTAAAACAGAACAGGTATAAACACCACGGATCTTCTACAGCAAAAGAAGAAAATCTAAAACAATTAAGAAGAAATGGCTAAAGCTTGTGCCTGGATCAACCTCCAGCAACTGATCTCCTCCCAGATGAAGAACAAAGAAGAAATAGAATCTAACAATTGCACTGGATCAAAACCATCTCAATGCAGAAGGAATGGACAATTTAAACGCAAAAGAATATAACGATCCCAGCAGCAAACGACAGCAACCAAGAAAACCCAAGAACCAACTCCAAACTCCCTCTGATCTGAACAACATAGGAGAAAGAACAAGATCTGAACTAAAAATTTCTTAAAATGATCAACCCTCCCCACAGCAGCAGAACTTCCAGAATAAAAGATCAAAAGAAACAGGAATTCACTGAAATGTCGAACTAGCTAACACTGTTCAACCATTAAACCAAGACAGAGAACTGAACAGAAAATGGAACCTGGATCCCCCTCCCTTGCTCTGATCTCTGGCCAAGCACAACTCTAACATCTCCGGGAATTGATCTCTCACACACAGAAGCATGAAAATTCAGAAGAACAAGCATTAAACATCACTGGATGAAAGAAAAAGAACACAGAAGGAAGAACGACAGAATTAAAACAAAACAATCCACATGATCCAAACTCCGGATCTGAGCCACCTCCACTGCTCTAAAGAAGAAAATACAGAATAAATGGCAAATAAATTTCTCAAAAAAAATTTTCTAACCAGACCGCCGAACCAACCATCCGGAACACTCCCTCTCTGGCTCTGCTAAAACAAGAAGATGCAGGGAAATGAAAACTAAAAATTCTTCAGAATTCCTACTTGCCAACTAGCCGAAGACCAGAGAAGAATCCCCATGGCGAACCAGAGACCAAGAGGAAAACCCCAACATCTCAACACTCTGCTCAAAAGAAAAATACAGGAAATGGAAACTAAAATCTGAAAAATTAGCTAACTCCCGGGCTCGGAGGACCTTGGGGTTCCTTTATAGGTGCCAGGAGAACCTGCTGGATGCCCGGAGTCCACACGCACAACTGCGCTCAGCATCGCACGCCATCAACCCATCCAGCACCCAGCTCAGCCATCCGCCATGCCCATCTGCACCAGCCGCATCGCCCTAACTGCATCGCCTGTGCCATCGCCCAGCCGTACATCGCGCCCCGCTCACGCCTCAGCCGCCATCCACCATCGCGGCAGGCCCTGATCCGGCCACACCAAAGCAGCGGCCACCTCCTCCTGCACACCTGGGCGCTGCTGCTTCATCCGCCCAGCCTCCGCCATCGCCTCTGCTCAGCTGGTTCAGCCCTGCACGGGAGCCTCTAGCTAGCAGGCCGCAGTGCACCTGCTGGCCCAGCCAGATCTCAGGCCGCATGACCCAGCCTCACATCCAGCTTCACAGCCCCATCTCTGCACATCCCAAATCGCCAACCGCCTCCAGCTTCTTCGTGAAGCTTCCACTGCCTCCCAGACTCCAGCGAGATGAGTCAAACCCAATATTAAAAGAGTTAAAAGGGTGTTGAGAGGAGAATGGGATTGGGTGTGATGTTTATTATTATTATTATTATTAATAAAATTGAGTGGGGTATGTGGCATGATGGTGTTAATTTTGTTATATTTAATTTTTATTTATTTACAAATTTACACTTATTACTTACGACATTTATTTACAAAAATCTTTATTTATTTATTTTTTTATTTTTCAATGTGAACCTAATCTAAAAGCAATGATGAAAAATCTAACATGTGTTCTAACCTCAAATATCAGCTAACATGTTCAACAAATTATTTATAGATGAAATAGAAATTAAAATCAAGGTGCACGTTATTTATAGACAATAGTTGTCTAAAATTACTAAATATCTGAAATTTAACATAAAATTTGTGTAGTTTTTAATGCCCCGCTAATTTAGCAGCGGAATAAATCAGGGAGGCATGAACAACGAGTATGGTAATAAAAATTGCGCATACATTCGCAAATATCAGAGCAACTAATGAACAATAATTGCAATAAAACTCATCATTTTATTGATAATTCATCTAATCTATTATAACCACTAATTCAGAGCCAAAACATAGGGCTCAATGACTTTATTACATTGGATAAGAAATCTAGAACAAATATCTAACTAGACTCTAAGGTTCTAAGGACATTCCATCGCTATGACTTCAGGACGCTCATCACTCCAGTCCAATCCCGTTGTTGGGTGTAAGGTCATCCCTTGACTTACTTGAAAACACAATGACAAATAACGAAGGGTGAGCGATAACGCTCAGTAGGACTTAATATCTCATGTAAACAAGCAGGCTTTAAATGATTAATGTCTTGTATAGCAGGTTAACTAGTGAGATCGATCAAGTAAAGTCAAGAGAGTAATAGCACATTGACTACGAGAGAACGATAGTAAACGAGAGGATGATAGCATATTCAAAAGTAATTGCAACTAGTATGATAGAGGATTGGCCATATAGCGAAAGAATATGTAACGTCTGCACCAAGGTGCACTAGCACTTCCCCAGTCGAGCATCATGTCAACCCAGAGATATAGTAAAGCGATTGTTTGATTGTCATAAATTAAATTGTATTTGTTGTTGAATGGCGCTGGATGCATGGCGTACACATCCTGATCATGTTACCCTTGCAAGGAACTAGCACTCTTTGGGAGCTCCTCCCAGGACCAGATCGAGCCCTATTGCTTTGGCATATAGTACTTGCTTGTTTAATTTAGACGATCAATTCTATGGCCAAGATAGTACCAAGAAGAGATAAGAGAGTACTAGACGAGATAGATGAGAGTGTAGAGAAAACGTGAACAAACGAGAGTAAAGAGACTGTAGGTGAGAGGGTACAATCGTAAAACGACGATAAACACGATAGTAACGGTTGCACAGCACCAGGTTGGGTACCGGCAGTCTGGTAGAAATCACAACCGCCCCTTTGCCGTGCTGTGTACACGGGTCAGGTGGTCCGGCGTGAATTCAAGACGAGAAGGAACACTATGGCCATGGATCGTACTGATCCCTAAGAGTGTAATGGGTTTTGGGGTACAACCAGCTCATTGACTAAGAACGTGCGCCAAAGCCAAGAAAACTTACGGAGGTCTTGAAGAGGAGTCCCTGGTCCAATCGAGAGTATTCCCGGTGGAGAGGTGGTCCAAGTCAAGGGAAAGTGTGTAAAAACGGGTCCGTCGTGCCTCGAGTGCTCGAAGGCCGAGGGAAAACAGTATCGGTAGATAACATGCGCGAGTAAAACGGAAACAATTGTATTTAACAAAATAGGCTAATTTAGTCATTTATTTCGATAATTTACCGAATACATTATTGCATAATTTATCAAGGTCAAATGGTATTTAATAATGTTGTGTGTACATAAGTGTAAGAAAATCTTGAGGATATGACAAGTCGTGCAAATGTCATTTTAAATAATTAAATGGATATCATTAATGCTAATTATTAATTTACCAAGTCGAATTAACTATAACATGGGTTAATCATGGCTAATTAAGAAGTATATAGACTAATCAGCAGGGATATAAGCACAATTATTTGTTCTGGCCGAAATTCCAAGAAGGCGATGGGGTGCATGGGCGCGTTACTGATCGGGTCGCGACGGGGTATCCCGTCGCGGTTCTGTCCGCGGTGGTGCGGCCTGGCGCGACAAGCGAACCAGCCGGCCTGGCCCGGTTCGAGTTGGGAACGCGGTAGCTAGGCCCGTCACGTTCATGACGCGACCTGAAGGCCGACCGCGACACGCCTGTTATCGCGGCGAATCGCGCCGTCGCGATAACAGGTGGGTTTGCTCTTTTCCCTTTTTCCTAGGGCGAGTCCTCTGTGATATAGGGACGTTCTAAATTCCATATAAAATAGCACGGTGATCCAAAAAAGCACGAAACTAGTTTTAAACGAAAGTAGACATGTACATCTATCAACATGCATGATTAATTTGAACATAGACAAGGTTTAGACATGTATTGATCAGGTTACTTTTTGGTGACCTAAACAGGCGCAGTCAGGGTTCAACGAATTAATTAGAAGTATATACATGATGAAAAATTACGAAGCCAAGGGTGTTCAAAAGCTAACAGGATGTAGTATTTATGATAATTATATCATGATCTGAAGTCAAGCAAAAACGGGGTTCACAAGCAATCATGAAGGGTCAGGTGCATGTATCTGATAGAGCTTCAAAGAATTAATTCTCCCTCATGGGACATCGAAATAGCACAAAACTAGAGGCGTTTGAAAGCTATTACATGGTAGTATCAATGAGAATTTTCTCATAGCATGGGAACAAGTACGTGCAAGGTATTAGAGAAAACATGAGATTCGGGTTCATGATGACAGTAGGATTTCATGAATTAAATTCGCGCAAATGGATGATCAGAATACCACGAAACCATAGAGCTTTTGCAGAGGTACATGAAGGCTACCTAGGGTAATTATTTCACGATTTTTGCTTGAGAGATTGCCTATCTTTTTCGTGGAGTAAGAAAGCCCTAGTTTGGATGATGAAATTATGAAAACTCTTCTTGCTCCAAGCCTTCTCCTTCCTTGCTCCTTGGTCCAGATCTTCTCATCTTCCTCTCCAAAAGTCTTAGCACGAAATTTTTGGGTGCTAGGGTCAAATGGGGGGTGTTTTGATGGCTTGTAGAGTTCTAAATCACCTAAAACTCTTTCCTCATTTAATTACGAATTTCCATAATTATCACCTATTTTTCTTGCTATATCTATCTAATTGGGTAAGGGAGATGCCTAATTTCGTGGGTAATGGTTTAGAATAGGATTAGGACTCTTATTAAGATATATATGAGTCATATTAGTGCTTTAATGACCCCTTTTTAATTAAGAGATAATATAGTTACGAATTTTCCTATTTAATTTGGGTCTCTTATATTTAACCTAATTGTCTCTCATCTAAATCCCCTTTTTAGATTAGGATAGAGTCCTATTAGGTTAGACTAGGGTTAGGACTCTTTTTAAGATAAGTAAGAGTTAAAATAGTCATTATCTTAACCCTTTTCTATTTGTTACTATTTTTAGGTACAAATTTAGCCTAATTACTTCCCATCTCATGATGGGCTCTTCATCATTTGGGCTCTTACTCTTGGCCCAATAACTCAAATGAGTCTAGTTGTACAACCCATGTACTTACTTTACTTAATGGATTTTTAATTATCCTTCATTAGAGAATATATTCATGGACCAAGATTGTCCATTGGTCCAAATATCATAATGGACTATCATCCCATATTATTTAAAGTCTACCAACATGTTTATTTTTATTTATAATCCACTTTGGGTCATAAAATAATGGGTTCTTCGACTTATTCCTTAATTATGCTAATAAGTCACATAAATTTTAAACTAAGTCCAAATGATTTTTCTACACCCAAATTTTATGATGGGTCATTAGAGAACATTATTTAAAGTATAACTACTATTTTACGAAATTTTTATAGGGGTTTATACGCATGCAATAATGATGAGTACCATTTTAATTAATTGAATTTATTAATAGATAAAATTTCTATTTATCTATAATTTTTAATTAATAGATTTTCCGGGGTACTACATCTATTCTCATGAGCTTGCAGATGGAGTGCTCTAAGTTACGAGCGTGCTTGAGACGGTGTCTCTGAGCTGAGGGGAAAACAATGTTTGGACAACAATGTTGAGTTGCTTGCAGAGCTCTCTTGACTAGGGAAAGACACCGAGATGGTTTTGAAGTTGTTCTTTGTAATATCCCAAAAATTTTATTAATTAAAAATTATAGATAAATTAAAAAATTTTAAATTTAATAATTCAAACTAGTTAAAAGGTACACATCATTATTGCATGTGTGTAAATGCCTCTAAAAATTTTGTAAGAATAATAGTTATACTTTAAATAATATTTCCTAATGACCTATTAAGAAATTTAGGTTAAAAAAATCATTGGACCAAGTTTAAGGATTATTGTGACTTATTATCGTAATTAAGGAATAAGTCAGAGAATGCATTATCATTCGTACCAAAGTGAATCATAAATTAAAATAATGTATGGGTAGACTCCAAACAGTGTGTGTTGAAAGCCCATCATGGGAATTGGATCAATGGACAATCCAAGTAAAAAAAATATTATGAAATTCGTAAGTCCCAAATTCTCTAATTAAAAGAGGCAATTCTCATAGATTAAAACCCGTTATTTATAAATTTCATAAACTTAATTTCATGAATGAAGTAAACCCATTCAACAAAAATAAGTGATAGGCTTTAATAAAGGGTTCATCGAAAAGTTATTGGGCTAAAATAAGGGTTTTAAAAGATAAAATAAAAGAAAATACTATAAGATTCGTAACTCTATTATTCCCTAATTAAATAGGGGCAATCTTCATAAAATAAAATCCAATAAGTCAAAAACAAGTGATGGACGTTACTAATTGGTCCATACATGAGTTGTGCCAAAAGTAAGAGTCCAAATGAAGGATGAGAGATAAATAGGCCAAAATTCATGGCTAAATTATTGGTAAATTAAAAAGGGGAAGAAAATTCATTTACAACTCATGTAATTATCTAATAAAGAGTCCTAACCCTAGTCAAACCCAATAGCCATGAAATCTGGCCCTATCTTAGTCTAAAAATGAGATTTAGATAAGAGAAAATTGGGATAAATATAGGAAACTCATAATTAAAGGAGTTTAAAATGACATGATAAAAGAAAATACTATAAAATTCATAATTCCACTATTCTCTAATTAAAAAGGGTCAAGTAAATGATTAATATAACTCATATATATCCAAAATAGACTCTTAAGCTTACCCTAAGTTGTTGGCCATGTAATTGAGTCCCATCCTAACCCAAATAGGAGGATTTACACTAGAAACGGCTAGATAAACATAGAAAATTCGGAGTTAGAGGAAGGAAAGAGTTGTATTAGGAAATAACTGTGTAACACCCTGAATAACTTATGGTAATATTTGAGTAAGGGACTCAATTTAGATAATTAAAGTAGTAAAGCAAAACCAAGAAGAATTTATAATGTAAGAGAAAGTACTTAAAAGGAACATTAATAGCTAGCACTTCAACTAGTTAAGAATTAAAAGCAATCAATCTAAGTAATCGATGTTCAAGTGAATAGTCGATGTTTTCCTTCAGTAATCGATGTTCAAGTGAACAATCGATGTTCCTTTAGCGTCGATTATTTCTAGGTAATCGATGTCCTTCAGCATCGATCATTTCTAGGTAATTGATGTTTATATAATCGATGTTCCATTAGCATAGATTATTTCTAGGTAATCAATGTTTAGGTAATCGATGTTCCTTCAGCATCGATTAATTCTAGGTAATCGATGTTCCTTCAGCATCGATTAATTCTAGGTAATCGATGTTTTTATAATCGATGTTCATTTAGCATCGATTATTTATAGGTAATCGATGTTAATTTATATAATCTATGTTTCCTTCAGCATCAATTATTCCTAGGAAATCAATGTTTTTATTAGACAATCGATGATCTTTCAAATCGACTACCTCCTATGCAATCGATTTTCTCCTTGATTATTTAGGAACCGATGTAGTTTTGAATTTTAAACAATTAAGGGCCTGGTCTTGAATCCATGGTAACAAAAGGACAAAAGGCCTATGTCGAGGCATGGGTGGTCCTTACCTACCCCTATCCTTTTTCTGAAATAAGTCAACATAGGCATGGCTAGGTATGGTGGTCTGACCTTTTGGTGGTCCAATTCAATAATAGGCATGGCATGGGTATGGTTTGAGGCATGGCCTTAGGTAGGGTGGACCTTTGACAAACAAAAAAAAAATCCCACCATTTGTACCATATATGAACGTAGGGACCCTTACCCTTAAGGCAAACTCCTACGTTCCCTTCTAACCCCCATTGGTCGTGGGAAGAGGAAGTTGAGCTGGTGGGAGAAGCCTCGAGAGCAATGACTAACCTCGAAGCTTGGAAACCTTGGAGCTTCATCCATCGTTTCTTCTTGGTTTGAAGGAGAAGCAAAAGTTCTGAAGTGATTAAGTTAGGTTTTCTCGGGTACAAACTAAAAATCTTTAACTATATGAAATTTTGATCCAAGTTCTGTACCTTGATTTGTTCAATTTCTGTCTAGTAGAGTGGTTAGTGGTTCTTGACCCTCATACCATTGTAAAAGACCTTTGTTCCTTCCTATTTGTTATAGTCTTCGACTCCAATTTCGGTAACTGTGAGCTGCCTTGTAGAAGGATAACTAACTATTTCTAGCCTAAGCATCAAATGGATGTTAAAAGTTGTAACAATGTAAAGATTATTGAAAAGGAGATTTTACTCTTAATCATCTTGATTTCTGCTTCTCTGCAGATTGTCTGAAATTCAAACCTTGGATCTGCCTATTCTTGAATTTCAAACCCGAAAATAGAGAAGAATATGTATGTATGAAACCCCTATGATCCGTTGGCATGACTTGATTTCTTAAGTTCCCTCGTTCTTACTCCATTCACTGAACGTTGACATCCTTATAAGAGTAAGTGATGCTCTTGAAGATTTTTGTTCCATCAAGGGTACTCTTATTTTTGATAGAGACGTTGTTACTTATCCTATTGGAGTTCCATTGGCCATCGTTTATTCTGGCACTAATTGGGACTTCGGTCCAACCAACCGCATGCTTGTGCAAATGTAAGGGCCCTGTCTGGTTCTGGGGAGGAGCACCCCAATGTACTTGTTAACTGCGGGAGTATGGACTTGTGGTGTTGGCATGACACTGATATGTTTACAAGATTTGAAAGTGCCTTCTGATATGCTATGATATGCTTGTTCTTGTTATGTTTTGCTAAATGGCCAATCTTATGATCCGATTGATCTGCATGAGTTCAAAAAAAAAAAAAAAACCCATCTCGTTAATTGTTTAACTGAACTTTGCACGTACTGAAGAGCCATCCTTGATAATGATACAATGACCCATATATTTTGAAGGGCTTTGAAACTTCTACCACCGTTTGAATGGTTCTCAAAAAATTGGAATGTTCACTTGTCATCTTGATTTATACGTAGAAAGTAGCCTTATAGTTAAATTTTGTTATTACCTAACCTCCCTTAAATTCTATTGCTAAGGTATTAATCATATATACATTGCCCGCACCTTGAGATGTAATTCCTGCTAGGTGCAAGCTCATTAAATTCTTTAACATTTTCAGGAAGTGAAGGTGAGCCTGAGCAATTGGACGGAATCGGGCATGAGTGAAGAGAGTTCTCCCGGTGTGGCCTTTTGGTGGAGATTAGAATAGGGGAAATCTTTCTTCTTATTTGGATGCACTCCAAAGTGTAATTATGTAGAATCTTGAATAGACTCTAGAAAATTGTAAATTTTATACCCCCTCGAGTGCCTTTAATTTTTTTTATCAGGTATGTTCGATTGTTGTCACCAAAGGTTTCTGTTGACTAGACCTATCCAGAGTCTTCAGTGTGTCCCTCCTAACCCAGTCTAATTAATTGATGCACCCATTTGATCATTTACTTGGTCACGCCCAAACTATTTCCATGAAATTTATGAGGAATTCTAGGGGCGTGGCAATAACACAACAAAACCTTTAAATAAACCCCTCAAACCCTTATGGCCAACCCTAATGTTCAACTAAGATCTCTTGGATGTGGGAAGGAAGCCAAAGGAGCAGGAATTCATGGAGGAGGAGACTTGGAAAAGGAGTTCTTCGTGTTCTTCAAGTTCTTGCCTTAGGATCACAAAAGCGCTCAAAGGTGGGCAATCTCTCAAGCAAAAATAAATTAAACTCGACCCTAGATAGTCCATGATCCCAACTATGAAAGCCCCATGTTTTCCCTAATTTCCATCATATTGTTTATGAGTATTTTATGCCCAAAGTCCTGGTAAGAACATGTGTCTGACCCCTCATATTCTCCTCAAATCATTGTGTATACTTAATTTCGTGGCATGAAACTTTTACTGTACATGTTACATGATGTCAAGAACTTGTTGATATGTTTTCCCCCAATTTTTATCAAGTACTCTTGTCAAATTAAATCCCTTTTTACCACTGTGTCAAATTTTTAGTTTACCGAAAAATAACCTATTCATAGCATGCTCATACCATGTTAGAAGTCTAATTACTCCTTATTGTTGATACCTCTATAAGTCTAGTTTTGTTTAACGTTGATTTTACAATTTTTCAACAAGTATATGAATTGATATTAATTTTTCAAAGCTCCTATGTCAAGCCCTTGGAAGACTAGACCGCAATCCAAGGTACTTCAAATCCCTTTTTGGGCTCGGGCAGGACTCTTGAGAACGCGACGGCCCGATCGGTCGCATTCTAAACAGGGTCACGACACAGCATCGCGTCATGTTCTTAACATGAAGGCAGCCTACATCACGTTCTTGTCTGACCCAATATCAGCCTTAATTGCGACCAGTCACCTCGTCGCCTTTCTGATTCTATTCCCTTGAACGCGACTGACCCAACCGTCGCGATTTGAACACGATGGGTACCTACGTCGCGATTCACTGTGTGAGTTCATAACCCTATTATTCAATCAAATCTTGCTAATCCATGCTTCTTAATTATGGTTAAACCCTCATAATGCTCTGTGACGATAGTAACCTCATGTTAATGAACCTTTAATAATATCTACATGATTTTCTTAATTAAACGACATGTGCACGACTCTCACATACTATCATTGATTCTCTCTCACTTGCACACACCAAACATGATTTTTTCCCCCATGAAACCTTACAAAAATTACTCAATAATATATTTGGTAATTAAGTACAATTATTCATGTAAATTCTCCTATTATTTTAAATAAACTTGTCTTCATTTTATTCGTTCGATTTAGTACTATTATCGTGTCCCTCTGCCTTCGAGCACTCAAGGCAAGATGGGCAAGTGTTTCTATACACACTTTTCCTGACTTAGAGGATCTCCATTAGGAATACTCCTAACTGGACTAGGAACTCCTTGTTCAAGGCCTCCGTAAGACTTCTTGGCTTTGGTGGACGTCCATTACCGACGAGCAGGTTGTTGCCCAGCTAGCAAGCCCAGGGGGGGGGGGGGGGCGAATGGGATTATAAAATTCTTTTTGATTAAAACTTGTTAACAAAAATGCTTAACAGAAAGACACTAAAGAGAATAGTTAGTGTTAGATGAATGAAGACAAACAAATGCACAAAAACAATCACACATGCAACAGGAGATTTTTATCCTGGTTCGGCCCTCCTATACCAAGGAGTCCAACGTCCATTCCCCAAGAAATAACTTGGACTTTTGCTACCAAGGGTACTGTCTCCCTTAAGGACCCTTACACATCCAGCCGCAGCTGGCCTTCTCTTCTAACCCCGAAGAGGAATACAAACACCCTGATGCACAGGTCTTCCTTCCTTACCGAAGGGAACACAAACCACCTGTTCACAATAGGTCTTCTCTTCACAGCCCGAAGAGGAATTTTGTGACGGACCACATCGTTCAAACCCGTTAACCTGATAATGAGCCTGACACGACTCCGCCTTCCGCGAACGAGCCGAAGCTTCGCAAGGGATATCATTCACACATGTCCGTAGAAATATAAAGGAAACCATAGAACAGAAGTAAACTTTCCATTATACAAATATTTACATAACCAGTTCATTAACTAAAACCATAACAGAACCTGGGGCATACCCCGAGGTGTACAAAGAGAGAAAATTACACTGCTGGTGGTGGTGCAGACTCTGCTCCGCTACGGTGCGGCCCGGAACTAGAAGACGGTTGGGAAGCCTTCTGCTCTCCCTCACCTGAAAGGAGTAGGGGGGTGAGCCTCGCTAGTCACTGACTCAGTAGGGAAACTCCCCCAAAGAAACCGAGCAAACCATAACTCAAGTAACTAAGCAGGAAACTACTCTATAGCAATTTATAGAATTATCTAAGCAAGGTATTAAAACTGTAATTTACTTAGCATCTGATGACCTCAAACGTGACTTTACTAAATAAATGGAAAACCCAAACAGGTGTACAAGCTAAAGTAGGTAAACGCCAAACTCGGGTCGCGTAGCCTGGCTCACGACACCAGCAACCAACCCGGACAAACACACAGGTCTATCTCTCAGCCTCGCAGCCACGGACGAAAGGTCCAGCTGCCGCTCCACTAAACCAAACAAGAATTGTGGAGACCAACCAAACCAGGCCCATGCCTGTCACCAGGGACTCCGGCCTAAGCTCCCTAAAGTGAGGCACTAGAAAGAGGACTAGCTGGGGTCCAGTACGTCTACTGGTGTCCGTCCCCCCAACTACGAGCGCGCTACAAGCGACTAAACAACAAACTCTCACAAGTCGCTGTCCCTGCTGCCTTTCCCTCAGTCGGACGACAACTCTCCCCGAGAGCGAGGGTGTCCAGGAAGACGACAAGACCCTGACAGTACCACTGTACCGGGACAAACCCCGAGCACTCCCATGTGCCTGGCTCACCTCGGAACCTGGGGCTCCCAACTGAAGAGGTAACCACGGAAGGCGTAACACTACCTGCCACGCACACGGAAACTCGTGCACGCTACGCAAACCACGTGAACACATACAGGTCACTGAAACTCACACACACAACCACGTGAGCCTGTAGCTCACCATGTGAACAGCACTCTCGAGGATCACAACAAATGCCAAAGCACCATAAACCACCTCTACACACATCGGTTAACCATGCCATGCATCGGTTGAACAGTAACGGATACATACATTAACATTTGTACACAAATAACAACCCTCGGCTGTGAACGCAATAGAGGCCCAGGTCGCGTTCAGATAGCGACGCCCCGACAAGTCGCAATCAAGAGAGCGAACGCGACGTATTGTCCTGTCGCGATTAGATCGCGACAGGGGAGACCGTCGCCTTCGCTGGCGAAAAACCCTATCCGGGTCCCCTTCGCCAGAAAACCCTAAAAACAATGCCATTCATGGTTTCTAATCCATTTTTCTTGCTCTTTGTGATGTCCTAGCATGCCATCTACGGTTCTTAAAGCAATAAACACACCACACGACACACACACAGCGATTCCACAAAGAAAAAGGGTAGAATCTCCCTACTTTGATGAAGAACACCTAAACGGGTGATAACCCGGCGTTTCTCCTGCTCCACACATGATCCTCGCGGCGAGAACATGACCAACCAAGGCCCACGAGCTCGAATCGCCCAAAAACCCACGAGCAAAACCTCCCCTGGCTAAGCAAAGCGTTTAGAAGCTCTGTTCTTCCAGGGTTTCTTAAAATGCAGCTCGGTTGGGAACGCGACATATCGCTACGTCGCGACCAAGTCGCGACGCGGCTGCCCGTCGCGATCCTCCTATCGACGTCAGCACGCCTGTCCCGCGCGCGACACGCGGCGCGCATGCAGACGACGAGCCAAAATAGCGGCAACCAGAACGCGACGTCCCCAAGTGTCGCGATGAGAACGCGACGCGCCCCTCTGTCGCGTTCAAGGATAGAGAATAAAGCTGCATTTTAGGCCAACCAGTCGGCCCACAACGCCTCGGAAACCTGTGTAAGCACCTGCTACACACAATGTGGGCCACACACTGGCCACCACAATGAATATAAGACGATCCAAACAGTCGATATGCTACAAATTTCATCGCAAGTGTGAATAAAGCTAAAATGCCCCTAGACCAAACTTACAACAAATGCTCGATCTGAGGCAGTGACTGAGAGAGAAAGATCTGCAATAATAAAATCTCTCAGAACACACTAGCTCTCAAAATGCTAAAAATAATGAAAAACGGAGAGCAAGAGCTACAACAAGCTAGGGAGTGAAGCTCAGGGCTCTTCTTTCTGATGATCACAGGTTGTAAGAGGAAAGCTTCAAAGTTCAAAAGTTATTTTTTATGGAGTCATCAGTCTTCTATATATATCCTTCTCTTTGAAAAATATATTCGTTAAAGTGTCCATTGTCTCTAGGTTGGATGCTCGTTAGACTGCATGGTTTGTCGAGTACGACAGGTGTGCTTGCAGTTATTTAATGCTTTACAATCCATGTACGCAAGGAGAAGATCCATCTTGATATCCTTCAGTTTTTATTTTGTCCAACGTTGTATGACATAGTACTGACAGAGACCTGTACACATTAAATGCCAAAGCATAGACAGCTATGCTGTCTCTTGCAGTCAGTCAACGTTAGAATTCATGTAGTAAGACTATTCACCAAAATAGAAATGTCATTCTGCTTTCTGAAAAGTGTTTCTTATAGAAACATAAGAATAGAAGGCAACGAGCAGATGATGTGAACATTCATAATAAATGCAAGGATATTAGAGATGTGCGGGGAAAGACTTTGACTTTCACAATATTTGAAAATATATGAGAATAATAGATATATTCATTAAATTTGTGATAGAGAAATCGATGTGTCCATGAGACATTGTTCCACTAATGAAATCGCTGCAAGAGCAAGCGAATCGTTCTTATAGTAGAAGCAAATCGTTGTTCAAGCATAAACAAATCATTGTTTGAACAAATCATTGTTCAAGCATAAGCAAATCGATGTGAACACAAGTCATTATACAGATATAGGCAAGTCGTCGTGAATGCAAATCGTTGTGAGCAAATCGTTATAAGCAAGTCGTTGTGAACATAAATCGTTGGGAGCAAATCGTTATAAGCAAGTCATTGTGAACACAAATCGTTGTGAGCAGATCGTTATAAGCAAGTCGTTGTAAACAAATCGTTATTCTACTTATCAAATCGATGCAATGACCGAATCGTTGTTTGCTTTATCGAATCGTTACGATGACTAAGTCGTTATGTAACTTATCAAATCATTACGGCGACCAAGTTGTTATGTAACTTATCGAATCGTTGTGAGACCAAATTGTTGTTTCTCACTTAATAAATCGTTGTGAGAACCAAATCATTGTTTCTCACTTAACAAATCGTTGTGAGAACCAAATCGTTGTTTCTCACTTAACAAATCGTTGTGAGAACTGAATCGATACAATACTTATGAAATCGTTATAAAACTGAAATTGATGTGATACTTATGAAATCCTTGTGAAATTGAAATTGATAATAGTATAGAAATCGTTATGATTCTAATGAAGTTGATATGAAACTTAGGAAGTCGATGTGTACTTAGAAAAATTACATGCTGTGAACTCTAAATGATACAGTGTAAGAGTACTTACATCTTTTTCTTGATTTTGCCTGATTTATTTCCTGTAACTAAGGTTCATAAAAACTTGTTAGATAATGCTTTATTGAAGTTTTGTTAATCACCAAAATAGACATATAATTAATGAAATTATATGGGGATGAACTGATCATCACAGGTTGTACCCTCAATATCTATGATACCTTTAGGGATCAACAAGATCCAACGGCCTTAGATTTCTCTCTTACCTTGAGATCATGCCGGACCTCTAGGCTGTGTTTGTAGCACGGCTAGTGGGCGGTTAGTGACTTCCACCAGACTACTAGCACCAAATAAGTGTGTTGAGCAACCGTTACTATCGTCGTTTTATCATTGCTTTACGATTATGATCCTCGCTCTCATCTACTATGTCTATCATCTCATCTGTTCACATTCTCTCTACACTCTCATCTGTTCTTCAATTACTGTCATCTATTCTTAGTACTCTATTTGGTCATCTATTGATTGTCTAAGATAACAAAATATAACCAATGCCATGCAACATTATAAAGGGTCTGATCTGGTCCTGGGAGGAGCGCCCAAAAGTACTATTTGCCCATGGGAGTGTCATGATCAGGGTGTATGACATAGCATCCAAGTAATATACTATCAAGATTTAATCGAAGACAATCAATCCAAGTTCTATATTCTCTCGGTTGAAAAGAAGATCAACCAAAGTACTATCTAGACAAGTGTGCTATCGTGCAATTTTATGTGCTATCTTGTTATATAGCCAATCCATTATCGTGCTAGTTGTGTTGTATTCTTTTGGAAAGTACTATTGTTCTCTTGCTATCATGTGTCATTACTCTCTCTACTATACTTGATCGTTCTTTCTAGTTACCATACTATACAAGACATTAATCACTTAAAGCATGCTTGTGTTCGAGATATTAAGTCCTACTGAATGTTATAGCTCACCCTGCGTTATTTGTGATATGTGTTTCAGGTAAGTCGGATGATGACATTTCACACACACATGGGAAAGGATCAGCAGAGTGATGAGCGACCTGACATCATAGCGATGGAATTACCCTAGTATAATAGAGTCTAGTTAGGTATTTGCTTAAATTTTATTTCCATTGTAATGATGTCTTTGAGCCCTATGTTTTAGCTCCGAATTAGTGGTTGTATTAGTCTTGGTGATTTATCAATAAAATGAAGTGTTCATTCCAAGTATTGACCATTAGTTGCTCTAAATTATGCGACAGTACTTGTAATTTATATTACTATATACTTTGCTCACGTCTCCCTAATTTATTCCACTGCTAACTTGGCGGGGCGTGATATTCTTCCTGAAGCGGCCCAGTTAGTCTGGTTTCCTCACCGCCTCTTCCTTCATAGTTCCAAAGCCATGTAGTGGTTTAAAAGCATGGGGACCTAGCTTGGCCAGGGTGCGATGGTTTTGTTGCGGTGTGTTCTTGTGGTGGCTCAGTGGCCTCACTATTCCAAGGAAGTTGAAGGAAGGAGCCAGTGTTTGTGTGGTGAGCGGCCTGTGGGCGCTTCCAATTACCTATGGCAGTGGCGTGGTGGCTGTTGTTGTGACAACATTTTCCTTGCGGTGTGCTCCATGCACTGGTCAGTTGCCCTGACTTGCATGATGATTGTAGTCGAGTCATGCATTATTCTCGATGGTGTGGATGGGTTGGAACTTGGTTGTAGTGCCGTGTACCTTTCGTTGTGCCATGCTTTGTGGACCTGTGCTTTTAGACCCTATGTTGAGTTGGGCCTCCAGCCTCGCCAACGTTCTGAGGGCTGGAATGAGTGGGCTCCCAACTTTAGGCATTGTGCAAGGGATGGTGTGGAGCAGTTTTTGACTCAGACGTGCTTTGGTGGATTCCGTCTCGAGTGTTCTCTCAGTGTGTCTTGTGTGGGCCTCGACCTTGATTTCGCAACCCATTTCTTGGTGCCCGTTCATGGTGGTGCTTGTGTGTGGTCTCACGATCTCGTGGAGTGCTTGAGGTCTAGGTTGGCTGTGCTTCTGTGAGAGACCCTGTTCTTTCGTGGTTGTTTCAAGGGCTGCCGTGTCTTTTTTGCCTTGACGTGCTTGTCGAGGGTCGTTTCCACTTGGTGCTTACTTCGTTGGTTCTTGCGGGAGTCATGTGTTGCTCGACCTTGGTGGGTGGTTGTGGTGTAGTGTTGGTTCCGCTGCTTTGTAGTAGCTAGTGTCAATATTTTCCAATTATTGCTTTCTAGTTACAGTTGTTTATTACTTTCTAGAGTTCCTACGGCTCTAGTCAGTAAGGGACTAGTTATCCCTACTGAGCCTTGCTTGCGAGGCTCACCCCCCTACTTCCTTCAGGTAGGGGATCACTATCGCAAGCATTCGGTGCTGAGTGGTTAAGGTGGCGGTTAGTTGCACCCTGTGTTGCTAATAGTGTAAGAGTGTTAGTGTGTGAGCTTTTGTACTAGTATGAGTTGCGAGTTGTGTTTTGCAAGTCCTCAGGATATGCTCTTTAAGGACTGAACATTTCTTTCTGTACATGTACTTTTATTTGGGACATGTTGTATATTTTTATTTATTTAATGCATTAATATCTTGTTATAGTTATTTATACTTAATGTTTATCTCACTAGACTATTCTTTGAACCCTTCTGAGTCTTTGGATCCCTGGGTGGAAGTCCAAGGGTTGGATATTTGGAGGCTTCTGGGTATCAAATCCTTGGGTGGTTACAAATGTATACTTTTTTTTGTCCTTGTATAATAAATTGGGACCATATATTTTGTAAATTATGCAATTTAATTTCCTACTATAATTATTATAGTAGTTTGGTCATCTCTCTAGACCATTAACTACCCTTTCGGTCCATTAGGTTTGTGGGTGGCAGAACATGATACATATCCTTGAGTGGTTTCAAATTTTAGCTGTATGGAAGGCTGAGTCAATGTCTCTCTTGAGTAATGTTGCATGGGGTGAGGCTTAGAGGGCCAAGTCATGGGGTTTGACAAGCCTAATCTGTAGTGTGGTTGATAGCCAAGTTGAAGAGAAAGATTTAGATCACACTATTTGATTTTTGGTACGTATATTGGTAGCATGATTTTGGTAATATGTGGAACTAGAGCAAGGTCACGGGTTCAACACCCTTAAGTGTCACTGGGGGAGATTGTTGGCTTGGTAGGCCTAGAGGGAAAGTTCAATATCTCTCCTAGTAACATTGTGTGACATGAGGCCTAGAGGGCTAAGTCACAAGGTCCAACAAGCCCAACATAGTGTGGTTTATAATCAAGTTAAAAGAAAATATGATGATCCTTACACGCAACTTATATTTTGGCATAGTGGTAGCCAAATCCTGATAACAAGAGCCTACACTCTTTCCACAACCCAAAACTCAACATCGAAAACTACATATTTCAGAGGTGAAATTGTAAAAAGAGAAGAGAAAACCACCCCACACTTATCCACAAGAATCCTGCATTGCTAAGAATCATAGGGAAGTCAAGGAAAATGGGTTCACTCTTTATCCCTAACATGGAGATTTCCCAAAACAAGAAAATACCCCAAAATCTCTCCTCTAAATATGCTTCTAGTGTGGAAAACTATAAAAATCTGACCTTAGGAAGTGGGAGAAAGTCACATCCCCCCTCAAATTAAAGAGCTTAACTCATTGGGGACTTCTTATAGGGTTCCCACCTCATCCTCGCCATCACCACCTCATCCACCACCACTGCCCCTCGAGACCAAGTACCATGTAGTCATTGTCATCATGCACCAACCACCCTTAGCCATTGGAGGGAGAGGAAGAGGAGGAGAGGATGAGTCTCACGTGAGTAGAAAGTGAGGAAGAAGAAGGTGAGAGTCGGAGGGGGGTCCCTATACAAAAGGCTCAACAATTGGAATGCATCAAACGACTTTAACACATATTACTGAAAACATGTTAATGTAGGCTATCACATTTAGAATGCGTCACTTTGTTCTAATGCCTTCACATGTCAGGCCTATTTGGCACCTGACATGCAGTGGATAGAGATAATTAACCAACACATTAATAGACACATCCATTTGACCAGAAGTGCTCTCGGCCATGTGAGCTACCACCTGGTATTTGGAGTCAGAAGTTTGACAATTGACTAAAGTAATAAATATAAAAACACATCATGCCACTCATATGTGATTCTATGGCAGTGGTTTGACACCTCAGCCAAGACACCCTAACACTCTTACTTTATTAGTACATGATAAACAACCTAACACTATAGGAAATAGCGCAGATAGAGACCGACAAATTCGATCTCTATTCTGTCACAATTTGGTCATTAGCGTAAATAGAGACTGAATCTTTCGATCATGATATTTTGGTCACAAATATGTGACCAAATAATTTCAAACTCTAATCGGTCTCAATATTGAGACTGAATACCATTAGTCTTTAATCAGTCTTAAAACGAAGCACCAAATGATCAGTGATCGATATACTTCTATCACAAAATCAATCTCAAATTTGAGACTTAATTTGTGAATTTGGTCTCAAAATTGACCACTAAAGTATCAATGACGGATACTTATTAGTCACAAATTCAATCTTAAATTTGAGACCAATTTTGAGACCGAAAAATTTCGATCTCAATTCGATCTCAATTCGGAGACCGATTTTGTCACTGAAGTCACGTCGATCTCAAAATCATTTAGTGACCAAATCAATTCGGTCTCAAAATCACTCTCAGAATTGAGACCGAAATTATTTGGTCTCAAATTTTTTTCTATTTTATTTATTTTTTAAAAGAAAAATAAATGTGAAAATAACCTCAATGACACTTGAAATAACAAAGGGGAACATATGTCAGAAGTGAATAATGTGGTGGAAACATTTTATCTCAGTGGCACCTTTATATGCAACGTCTTCAAAGCCGTCGCATATAATATTTAAACTAGAAAAAAAATCATACAATGGTATTTAAAAATGGGTAGGTGCTAGACTGTCATAGATTGCCGCTGATAATTAACGACGACATAAACTGTCACCGATAATTAACACAGCTGCTAGAACAAAATTTGGAAAATTCTGGGGCTCAAGAACTAGGCGATGACAAACACCATCGCCAACTCAAGTTGGCGCCGGTGCTAGTCGATCTTCTCGCCATTGCAACAGGCTTTACCATCGCCAAGACCAACAGGAATCCAACCTTGGCCCAATTGTCACAAATGCGCTCTGATGCATCTTGCTGAAAATACATTTAGAAATGAGTCACTCACTAATTTGCTGAGACGTCTTTACCTGTCACTTAATGCATAGCATTGACACGTGACGGAGCCAACCAGCACAGTACTATTAGACGAGTCTGTTTGAATAGACTTATTCTCGGCCATGTAAGCTACAATCTAACAGTTGGCCAACATACTACGCAAGCATCACATCACCCGTATGTGACCACCTAATACGAGTCTAGCTAACACTTCAGCGAGAATATTCTGACACCTGGCTCCACTTTCAGACAAACTACCAAATGTATCATCTTAAATTGATGTGTTCAATAAGTGTCGTATTGGACATGCAGATGCATTCAGGGGTTTGCTACAAACAACCAAAATTCAACTATTGCTGGATTCAGAAACAGGTCTCTCCTCCACCCATGATCCGAGGAGCTCGAACCGACACACTAACCTGTTAACTGAGATCCGGAAAATCCGATCGAAACATCATGCACACTCTTGTAACACAGTTTCTCTCACCATCTCTCTCTCCCAGCTGGCACCAAGACTTAAGTTTGGACAAGCCTTGAGGAGGAGGGGACAACGGAGCAAAGAGTTCACGTGAACAGGGGAAGCAGGTCCAAGAGTCCCCCGCTCGGAGCGGCATAACCCGGCCGGGATCACCAGGAGGACCACCACCATTTCTTCTCTGACCACTCGGCTGGAATAGCCTCTTGTGGCTCTCCTCCTCTGCATCCCCACCACCACGTCCTCTCCCGCATCATATCCACATCCAGCGTAATCACTTAATTAATAATATAGATGCGGTTGAAGTTTGGTCCCGAAGGCTGATCAGTAAGATCAATTTTTTATTTTATTCGAGGGCGACGGGATCACACAGTTAAACGAACATTAATCGTATCTGCATATATAATATAATACGCAAGGCATCTGATTACATTTTGTGAAAGTTTTAATTTTTGGAAACGTCGACTGTGTTGCATTGAAGGGTTGTCGATCCGCGCGAGAACATGAACATGCACTAGTTGAAACAATTAACTATAGCGGGAAAAAAAAAACTGTTGCAAGATCACTCTAACCTATGCGGGGTCGACCTACCACTCTCAACTCCGAACCAACCCGTCTCACCCCACAACCTGCAGCTGCTGGAGACAAGCTAACGGATGCCACAAATAGATCTGACAGTGTCCCCACCCCCGATCTACGTCTCTCCCTCTCTCTCCCAAGTCCCAACCCAAGCCGGCCTCTTCTTTCTCTCCTCCTCTTTTTCTTGTAGCACAGCTAAAAAGAAAAAAGGAGAGAAAAAATAGTTATATATTCAACGACTCGTCCCACCCAGACACAGTTGCCGTGATGGCATGGATCTCTTAAAATTGTATTTGACGTCAGATAATATATATAAATGTCCGGATAATAAATATCACCCCCCAAAAAAAAACTGATTTGCTGATGGGATGGGTCACCGGGAATCGTCTAGTTGTTCTTCCCCTTTTTGCCTGCGGGGTTCTGAGAGGTCACTGTACCTCTTCCTCCAGCACCGGCCCCGGCATCCTCTGTCGCAGTTGTTAGCTTCTTCTGACTAGTCGATCTCCTGTCTGCCTGCTTAATCCCATGTAGCTTCTTGTCATATATCGATCGATCGGGGCCGTGACTAGACGTATCCGTGCATGAAGTGGTAGTGTCCCCTCCTCTCTCGTCATGGCCAGGCAGTCTCAAAGCATGAAAACCTAGGATGTTCCCAGCGACTCATCCCTAGCTATACATGCACGGTGTCACCAATCAATGGAGATTTCGACAACTCCCATCTTTTGTCATCTTTGCACATTGTCTGCAGACGTGTATATAACAAGGCCAGCTAGTGGCGGCGTTGGGGGACGTATTACCTTGCATGACTCAGTTGTCATTAATCTCGTCATCGTCATCAAAGGCGATTCAGCATGTGAAACGTTACATATTATAAGATGCATGAGTACCACCAGAAGGGCAAAAACAAATTTCAGAGGAGGAAAAACACCCACTACACACAATATCGTGCACGATCAACACTTCAATATACATGCACATAGAATGGCTACTATTTTTGAATTTGCGATACAATTTGGCAATCAAATTAAGATAAATGGAAATCTCTGAGATGCCCAATTCTGCTGCGACTCTGAACTGCATGCCTACCTGAGCTTAATTAACAAATGGAATAGGAAAAAAAAAAGAGAAACGACACCGACACAATTATTCTCCTTCATTTGGAACCTCCCGTCCAGCTCAACATTATATGGATCAAGCAGAAAGCAGGAGAAAAAAAATAAAGGTAGGAAAAAAGGCGGACGATGTGTGATCAATAATCCATTAGCTAATCTACACCCAGACTAGCTATCTGGTCTAATCAATCTGTCGCTAGTTATCAATACCTTAGGATTCGATGTGTCTCTCTGAATTGTATCAGGGGAGGCACATTACTTCTATAGTTGTGTTCTACGTGCGTCTGGAGGTGATGCCCGGCCTTCACCGAGTCCACCATGTGCTGCGTACGTATATTACGTGAACAGGCCAAGCAGTTCCTCCGTCGGCAACCCGTTGTCGGTGTCGTCATCTCTGCTGATGAACAGCAGGAGCCGTTCGAAAACTTCGGTGCCGCAGGGGATACGAAGTCCGCCGCTGCCGCCACCGTTAAAGCCGAACTCCTCCTCGGCCATCCTCAGCAGCTCCAGGAAGACCGGATGCTTGAGGTGGCGTAGGGGGACAACGTAGCGCTTGGTCTCCTCGCCGACGTAGACGGCGAAGCAGCCCTTCCTGATGTCCCTGTCGTCACGGGACGAGGTGACCAGGCCGGCGGCCGAAATGGGAAGGGTATCGAGCTTGAGCTTCTCCCATATCTTGACGGATGGGGCCTTGAGGTTCAGCTTCTTCAGTGCCTTGTGCAGACCCACGGCGCTTCCTTTCCCCATGGTCGTGCGCGGCGACGTTGGTAAAAACGATCAATTCAAAGGAGCTAGGAAGAACAAATTAAAAATAAAGGCGGTGGAGGAATATGCGAACAAACTAGTCAGACAGAATGACATACACAGGAAGGGAAGAGGAGATGGAGCCAGAGACAGGAGAAGAGGTGGGAAGAGGGAAGGGTGCAGGATATGATGGCTGATCAGGATGAGAGATCGGGAGATAGACCTTGGGTGTGGAGCAGTGGAAGGAGAGGGGGAAGAGGTTGGGCGACGAGAATTGAAAAGAGCAGGAGGACCAAGAGCCCTTTAAATAGAAGCGGATAGGGATAGGTAGATATAGTGCGGGGGAGGAAGACTCTCTCTCTCTCTCTCTCTCTCTCTATCGCATCCGTTTCCTCCGTTTCCTTCTGCATGTGAATTTCCGTGTGCATTTTTATCTTCTCTTAGCTGTATTAATTGTCGGCTTTCTTTCGATTCTTTTGCTCGCCGAAGATCAAATACGTGGGAAGGAGGAAACCATGTGTAATGCAGCACGTTGAAATATGCATGATGACGATAGTTACTGTGGCTGGTGGCGGCCATGGCGAGGGAAAGCCATAGGGACTGCTGTCGTTGCACTGTTTCGGATACTTGATCGCAATCTCACGTTATCACCAGAACTTGCGAGGAAAGTTATACACGTAATCTGTGTGGGCTGCCCCTGTCCCCGCACGGATCTTGGCTGCAGCCCAGTGGTAGTACTGTGAAGTGGGAAGTCCTTGATCAAGTACCCCGCGCGCGCGGTTGCTGTGGAGAGAAGCTGCACTTGTAATTAACGGCGGCAGCTACCAGTACTTGCTCTTTGTTAAATTCATGGAAGCCTTTTGACTGGTTCGAGTACAATCTATCAGGGAGACATGTCGGCGGTAACATACAAGTCATCCTTCTTTTTCACTTCTTCCCGGCCGCCACCTCTTTTACGGCGTATTCATTGTTACATGGCTGTGTGCGTAGTCTACCAATAATCTTTGTACGATGCATGTCTCCATATCTTTATATCGTAATTAGTGTATACTCTCCAAAAATGTGATACTAATCCTGTTAAATCTCTGTGTTTCGAACGAATTAGTCATAATAGACAAAATAGTCTAATTATAAGAATGATAAAAACTCATCATAGACAAAAAAGATTTAAAGGCTATCATGAGTTTGGTTTATATATAGAGAGACCAAATAACAGTAGGTTAATTCTTTTCTTCTCTTAAATTCCTGAAAGTTTAGTTTAACAAATGACATCGCCCATGGGCTGTGGGGAATACCATGCCCCATGATAGCTATATCCACGGCCTCTAAATTCCAAGCCAGCTATATGATCTATTTACGGTTTTCATATAAAGACATTCTTTTCAATATAGTATGCAAATAAATGACAACTTTTGCACAGCCATTGCTTGAGGATGTGAAAGAAGAGAATAGGATACTTGTGTGCATATGATGGGATAATATACTCTAATTAAAGAAGTTTTTGCTGTTTTCGATACCTGAAAATTAATCTATTATTGTCGAAAAAAGATACCTTTATTTTGGCCTATTATATTTTAGTCCCCACAAATTACATGCCATCCATTACTTTTTTGTTACAGATGATCAGCCTTTGGGTCTTGAAGAATATAGCTAGAATATATGCGCAAAAGATTCGTCAAATCTTTTATTTGATGAAAGACTTAAAAGGACTTATGACTTCTTATGAAATTAAAATCATTTTTGTCTGTATGAGGCTTTTGCCTCCTGCTCTTGCCCTTATTTAATAATAATATTTCATTTCAAAAAAAGGTACGCAAAAATGAAATGAAAAAAAAAGATGCTTGCAAATATTCCTAGAAAAAATTGAAAACTTTATAAATTATAAAATGCCCCCGCTTTCAATAGTCTTGAGCTCAGTTTTTGCTTGAAGTAACGATGACCCTTTGAATTACCTGGGGACTAAAAAAGCTGTAACTTGATATAAAAAAGGAGAATTATCTAGAGAAAGACCTTGTTTTTTATGGTTATTTTGAGCTCTACTCAGTCTTGGAACTAAACAGGGTTAAATTACTCACGTCTACTTTAGGGGAATGGTGGCAATGGATAGTTAAACATGTTGACTTTGTGACGGCCAATGTGTAATAAGTTAATTAGATGCGTACTGGGTATTTTTTTGCCCAAAGGTAACAAGTTTTGAGGGATCTTAATGGAAGAGGCCCATTAAAGAACTATACTAGTTTATCCCGAGCCTAAACAATTATTGACGTAGGCAAATCTGATATCGAGAAAGATTTGGTGCACACTTTTGGGTGTGCTAGATAAGTTGTATCTTGTACATCCAATAAGAGTGTGCCATGTATAGAGGTGAAATCGGATATGGACTCGAAAAATAGGATTTTTTATTCCGATTCTAATAGTTATTTCGATCGTTTTTAATTTTGATAAAATTAGAACAACTAATTTTGATTTCATTTCAATTTTGATAATATTATAGAATTGAAACTGCAATTGAAACTAGAAGGGGGTGTTGAGTGCTGGCTACATGTGCGGCAAAAATATACCCCAATCAAAAATATTACAAAATTATATCTCAATTACTTTTACAATATGACTTCAACTTACATTATTAACCTCAATTACATTATTTGCACTTAAGTTACATTATTTAGGTAAATAGGGTAATATGTGGGTAATAATGTAAGTTGAAGCTAAATTGTGAAAGTAATTGAGATATAATTTTGTAAATACTTTGACTGAAATATATTTGTTCTAGCTCGAATTCTTGTAGATGCTCATGAATGTATTTAAAGCATTTTGTTAGTAAAGCGCATCATCTTTCGTTTTTCCTCTCCTAATCCATAACAGCTGTTCCAATTTCCTTTTCTTTATGATAAAAGGATTGCATTTTTATCTATCACATAAGACAGACGTTGATATTTTATTTTCAGATAAATTAATTAATAATTTGTAACGGTTATAGAAGATGTTTTTATTGTAAAAAGACTTAACATATATTATAACAGAAGTTACAGTTCTATAAGAGATTAGAAAATAAATTAAATATCTGAAAATTTTTAATTAATTTATTTTTATTTATTATAATATTTTTTTTAAAACTTAAATTTCTTAAATAAATAGGCCCCCTTCTAATCCTCCGTTCTCGTAGATTCTATTAACTCCGAGGGGGACTCCACCTTATCTGTAGCTATGGGAACAAAGCCCGTCCAATCTAATTAAGAGGTTACATCAGACGATCATGACGTGATTAGATAAAAGTAACGAGACAAGAAATGGAACAGACAAATGCGACGGTGAGAGCAAAAGATATTTTCTTTTTCCAGGAGAAAACGCGACCTCCTGAAGAGACACCTGATCCTTTCAATAAATTCCCGCTCCGTAGCAACCAACCAAGTTGACAAGTCAACGTAAGCAGTTCCAAGCTCAGATCTCCCGTACTTTCTCTGAAGAGAAAGATCATTTTCACATCTGGGCTGGGTAACAACCAAACACGGAGATGACGTTTAAAATAGTTTTTTTAATATATTTTCTCGTTAAAAATATAGTTGAGTCTTTATCTATCTTATTTTTATATTTGTATCAAAAAATTTCATAATTTTTTTTTGCACTAAAAACTTTGTTATCACCTGTCATGAAGAAATGACGCAACTGTTAAAAATTGTCAAACAAAACATACAGTCGTGAGTATATATACCCATCAGAATAGATTATAATGTTTCCATCATAGTAAAATAGTTTATTTAATTCTTAGTGATAACAAATAACCAAAAGTCATTAAAATAGTCGGTAAAGAAATATTCTAAATATATTCTATAATTCCACACAAGTGACGGCAGGATTTATTGTGCAAAAAATTATATAATAGGATTTTCAATGCAAATATAAAAATTATAATTTTAACAGGAATATATATAAAAAAAACTCTAAAAAAAGTCATAACGTCACACATCACATTATATCTTTTACTGTGCTTTTTTTTTTTCCTTCCTCATTCAAGCTGGGAAGGAAAGAAAACTTAAAATCTGTGCGGTTAAACTTGAGAGCCAAACTTATGGCTGCAAAAATGAGAATCGTATAAGAATGTATAATTAGAAAGTGTCATAATATTCCTCATGTGGAGAGGTAAATATGATTTGGCCCGATAGATACCATTCGCCCTGGCCCATCAAGGAGGACGAATGTTGGCTACCCCTCTCTACTCCTTGTCCAATGAAAAAAGAAGGGTGTAGATATCCCATCAAAATCTAATTGGATACACACAGAGGCCCCCAACACTCAACCAAACACATGTACGAGTATTTTCAATTGGGTCTGCCATCTTCAAACGTCTCATATCAATCACCAAGGTCAAGTCTTTGGAACTACATAAAGGCCTCATGGGTCTTGGTGAGGCTCATCGTACGACAATGATTATAGTAATAGGTGGGCACACCCTTGCTGTGCCAAGATAGGGCAACATTGTTTATTCAAAATGCCCCTACTATAAGCTAAGGCATCGTTTGGCAGTGGGGTTTTTGGCGATTTTGAGTCTAAAATCTCTGACAAATCTCCTCTTGGTTTCCAAATGAATGCCAGTTGCATGGGAATCGGCGCAAAGTGATTTTTGAGTTAGGGAGAGAGATAGACACATTATTTTCTCTCTCTCCCTTCCATCAAAAGCGGAAGGGAGGCCGCTTCTGAATTGGGAAGCCCGATTTGGAAGAATAAAAAACAATTATCTCTCCTTTAAAATAACATGTGGATGGGATAAACTTATTTTTCTTATTAAAATAATAGTTATTTAAGTCTGAAAAACGGGATGCCTACACTTGTTGTCAAATAATGTAGTTGATTTTTAAATGCCATCATTACAATCTCATACTTGTCAGAAGCGATGTAAAAATTCACTTTTCAAATGTGTCACTTTTACATATAGCAATACCAAACGTTGCCTAAGACATGATGGCACCAATTGGCACGCCTCCTCATCCCCAAAACTTGGTAACAACGGTAAAATAAATTCCACATCTGACAAATTGGGTTAGATGACATGTCAACAACTTATCTAAGGCCACTCTGATCCTATATAAGCCCTCAACTATTCCGAATAATTAGACAGTATAGCATGAAAAGGGGATGATAAAGTATAGAACTCCTAACACACACTTCAAATATGACTGATGGAAGTTGAAGGAGATGAGCTAGATATAAATTTTCATGTCTACACACAAAAACCCTACTCTTTTTCTCTCCATTTGGTTACCCCTATTCACATAATTAATTTATTGACTTGAGAGTCGAATTGCTCTATGATAACTCTTGAGGCTCCTGACTGTTTTTTCTTAAATACATGAGCTAGCGATATTCTCATTATAAACAAATACAGAAGTTCGTGGATATCATTGATGGAAGATAAGTGACTTTTCGACCCCTCTCTCTCTCTATAAATATCTATATATACACAGTTTATTAACACGTGCAAATGAAATTTGGAGTCTATGAGGACCCCGGTTGGGTCGATCGGTTAGAACTCTTGCTTAAAAAGCAGGAGGTCCCGAGTTCGATTCCTGGGGGGAGATTTACCTGATTTACATGCAATCCTCGAGGTGTGTAGATCCGGGGTTTTTCCGGTCAAGCGGGGTAAGGGCAATACAGGTACACGGAAAGTAGGAGCTGCCAAGTCCTAACCTTGGAGTTCACGAACACCAATCCTTGAGCCCACAAAGCCACACGGGACGAGATTTCCTCGTTATCAAAAAAAAAAAAAAAAAAAAATTGGAGTCTATTCAAAAAAATCGACATAAGAAACCTTAAATAGTGTCCTCGAAAACGACTTTAACGGAGCCTTCTTCTGCCCAAGTAATAAGTGGAAGGTGCATGGCACGGTGGCACCGACGTGGTTGACAGCAAGATCTTGCACGCGAAGATTAAAAGTTCAAAAAAGTTTCTATTTTTTCATTAGGGAAATATTTTCTGTATGTATTAGGACAAATGAATAGTACTAATGTTTTGATATTTGTAAATGAGGTCTGTATACATAAGTACATCAATACAGATTCCACTAGTATTTATGTGGGATGGACAATACCAATTCGTGCACGATACACAATGCATGTAAAAAGTTGTTCTCTTTTTGATAATTCTGCTAACAAAATATTCATTGAACACATGTAGATGTGTGGAATTAAAGAACCTATATGTTCTTCTGTTGAGACGGCCGTAGATGGTGGGTTCCCTTTATTCGTGAAAACAACAGATCGATTTAACTTGCAGGAGAACAACTTCCACGGAAGAAGATCGAAGATCTGCATGGAAGTACTGTTTTGATGAATTGAACAAGTGGGGCTGGCCAGCTGGGTGATCAGTGATTAATCCCTTGGCCCGGGCAGGAGAGGGGGGGGGGGGAGTACTTCTCTCTCTGTCACAAGGAGAGGCATCGCTCTCTCTCTCTCTCTCTCTCTCTTAATTAAGAACTACTCCAAACGGATTAGTGTCGGGGGATTTTTCATAGACAAAATTAGAAAGATGTTTCAAGCACGTGGATGGCATGCATATATGTTTTAGATGTTGGGGTTATATATAGTGATGCGACTTTAACTTAATTCCTTTTAAAAACGTGGGAAGGACTAAGGAGGGAGGTAATTAGGAGAGGATCTTTTAGCCTTCCCTAAATGGGAGTTTTCCGATTCTTCATTGACATAATTAGAAAGATGTTTCGAGCACGTGGAGATGGCATGTTTTAGATGTTGCGGATTATATATAGATATAGTGATGCGACTTCAATTTAATTATTTCCTTTTAAAAATGCGGAATTAAAGGAGGAGGTTGTAGAGGATCTTTTAGCTAGTCGTCCCTAATGGGGATCGAGTTTTTTTCCCTCGTGTAGTATAAAATTCAAAAAGACTTGGAAGTGAGAGGCGTCCTATATATATATATATATATATATATATATCTTGCAATAGAAGATTTTGTTTATATGATTTGATGGGGTGTCTACATCTCTTATCCATCCCCTTTTGTCGTTTTTGTCGTGTGTGTGACCAGAACGTGATCAAATGGTTTCTTTTTACTTTTATATGAAGGATGTCGAATTCAACCTGATGGTGCATCATGCATCAATCTTTGAAATTATAAGTTAACCAATAGTTATATATTCATCCATGGCCCATGCATGATGCCACACCTCAATTTGGACCTTTGAAAAAAAAATCAAAATGTAATAGTGGATACAACCAAATTTAACCAAACATAAGAGAAAGAGAGTATGAACATCAACAATTTATTCAATAAAGGAGTCCATTAATCCACTAATATAACTTCATTCTGTTCATAATTAGTATTATATATGAATATAAATAAACTACCTAAAATCAAAGAATCCTTACATGTAAAATCCTCCAAAACAAAATTCTTCAAATTCCAACTAAATCCACTTACTCTTAAACTGAATCATCTAAATCCTCACTTAGATTCCCTAAAAATGTGAGTGTATTTTAATGAGTCCAAATTTGCCTTTCCCTTAAGCAAATACATCATATACTAAACTTTTAAAGACTTTGTTAACATATATAATAAACCAGAATTAAACATAATATAATAATTTAAAGAGCCTAAGATATAATAAAGAAAATCTACTTTAAACAGAAATTCAGTCAAAACTTATTGGTCATCAAGATATTCAACCCGCGTGGGAACGCGACGCTAACCCGCTTTAATCGACCACGGTGAGAGTACTGATGACCGGCTGGGGATCACTATTAACCGCAGATCTTGCGTAAACTTGCTCTCCTTCTAACATGGCATGGAGAGGCTGAACCGAGAGGCTAAGGACTTCAGGAGTCCTAGCACGTACGTCCCTTCTTCTCTCTCGACGTACACATCAACAGTACCCGCATGTGAGCTGCTCCCTATATACCCACGTCCACACCCTTTTTTTTTAACTTACGTCTGTCTCATTCTATCACTCACCCTGGTTCCTTTATCATCTCTCTCTCTCTCACACACCACACACACATGTACACTCTTCATTCGCTCACACGGCGTCATGTCATGGTCATCTCTGCTAAGAACCAATTGGCCATGTGACGGGGAGTCGACGCTGCCGGGGGTCCCTCTCTCCTTGGCAGCTTCCTCCGTGTCTTCGCCAATCTCATTCTTCTTCTTGTTCGCAGTAGGTCGTCGCTTCTTTTGGTCGATGCCCGACAGCGCAACGAGAAATAGACAAGAAAGGTTTACTGGATGTGGCTTTCGCTGATCATCACGATCATAATTGAGCTCCAGCATGCATATGTGGGTTGTCACTACGCTAGCCCATATGGACGCATACACTTCAGTTCCTTGTTTAAAAAGATAAGTCTGATTCTTTCATCGAAAGCGTGCATATTATAATGTCTGTAATGAAACGATAATGGGTACTAGGTACCATACGTACGTTTCACCTTCCAAGTATCTAGCGAGCGTAGAAGAAACAAACAAGAGACTCGAATTGATGTAAAAATGGATGCAAGCAATGGTTTATCAAATTAAAGAAGAAGGAATTATATACACGCTTAATTATTCTCACTTTCTGATTTTTCCTTCCTCCCATTTTTCTCTCGAAATAAAAAAAAAAGTGAAAAGAAAAAGGAAAAAAGTTCCTCCGTTATCTATTTGATGATCACTACATCTGCGCTTTTGATGCGGTCTTTTCTTGGCATCCCACATTGAAATTGAAATTTATCACATCCATCGCTCAGCATCAATTGTTCAACGCAGGTCGCTTCACTCGTCGCCGGCAGCCGCAGCTCCCGCGCCTCCATATTCCAGTCCTTGAGCAGCACCGAACAAGCCACGGCCTGCGCCAAGTGCCTCAGTCTCGTCTTGACGTGCTGCGGGTTGTCACCTGTTCTCCGCGCGTGCACACGCCCAACGTGCGTACATGACAAGAAGGTTTTAGCTAATTAACCAGCCATATCGTAGAGAGTATCCAGCATCAGTGTCTTCAGGTAACAACAGAAAAGAAGACAAAAGGTTTTATGGGCTTAGCGTGTGGCCATCGGGATCCATGCGAACACAGCCCATTTTCAGATTTGGGTTGCGAAATCCATGGTAGGTCCCCCTACCACAAGCGTAAATTAAGATGCATGTGGTGGGTGCGATTGGGGCGACAAGAGAGCAAGTGCCCTGCAGCAACTTCTGCATTCCCATTGATAACCGGAGGGAAAGAGCTAGGGGGGACTGGGTGTATGAATTGGGCTGACTGTTGTAAAAATAACGTGAAATAAGGTACAATCATGACAATCACCAGATATATACATGTGCATGTGGAAATGGAATTTTTTTAAAAAATTTATGTTCTATTTATCATGTTGTCTCATGTCCTCATAGATGCATGCATATTGCTAATCCAAATCCCATCGAATGCTACGTGAGCAATGACGACGTGAGATGAATCGGCAATTTACACAGCGCGGACGTGCCAGTCACCGAAGTGACAACAAAGTGTTCTGCCTCTGAGAGTCGGAGGACTTTAAGTCTATTGTGCGCACCGTTTGACTTCGTCAAACGAAAGTGAGTATCGGGTCCTAGACTAAGATCTCGTCGTTGCCTGAGCGCAACGACGTTAATTACATCTCTTTTAGAAAGAGAAAACCCTTGATTAATCGCCAGAATAGAAGGTCTTATGGCCTAAGTCGGGACATCCGATAAAAGACGCAAAAATAAAACTATAAGATTGCAGTCAAATTTGCAAGAGATTTCTTGATGTGAATGTGTGCCATTCATCTTTTAATGTCAATTTGCATGCTCATTTATTTATTCTTTTGTTTATTACACAATTTTTCTATTTGGTAATGCAAGAAATTTGATATGCTTTGGTTGTCATTAATTTTTCATGATTTGAAGTCATTTGGTCATTTGAATGCTCAAACATCATCATGCAAAACCCATTCGATTCAGCAGACAAAGCGATTCGGCAGCCAAAACGATACAGCAAGGGCGAATCGGCAAGGGCCAATCTGCTAGGGTGAAACGGCAGGGGTACTGTAGCAGTGATACGGCAAGGGCCCTGCCGGATCGGTCCTGCCGTATCAGTCCAATTTTCAGGCATAAGTGATACGGCAGCCCCATTTATGCATAATTCTCGAAATTCGCGGGGAATCTGAGCGTGCAATCAGGAGGATGGGATATTTAACCCATATAGACAGCACTCATGAACTCAAACGGGGTCTGGGTATCAATTACCCGACACTTGATGTTCAAAGCCGTGCGGAAAAGCGATACGACAAGCCTTTGGGGACTTAATCCTCAAAATCCGTGAAGGGGCTGAGCCTCAAATCTTGGGGACAGAACCCTTAGGATATAAAGAACCAATCTATGAACTCGGATCAGGCCCAATCAGTGGCGATCCGGCACCTCATGTTCAAAGCCGCGCGGAAAAGCGATACGGCAAGCCTTTGGGGACTTAATCCTCGAAATCCGTGAAGGGGCTGAGCCTCAAATCTTGGGGACAGAACCCTTAGGATATAAGAACCAATCTATGAACTCGGATCAGGCCCAATCAGTGGCGATCCGGCACCTCATGTTCAAAGTCGCGCGGAAAGCGATACGGCAAGCCTTTGTGGACTTAATCCTCGAAATCCGTGAAGGGGTTGAGCCTCGAATTTGGGGGACAACATCCTTCAGGTATGAAGAATAGACCCATGGATTCGGATCGAGCCCAGATGTCGGCAATCCGGTACTTCCTTTTCAAAGCCGTGCGAGAAACGATACGGCAGGACTTCCGGGCTTGGTTCTCGAAATCCGCGAAGGGGCTGAGGCTCAAATTTGGGAGACAGCATCCCTCGGATATGAAGAACAAACCCATGAACCCGGATCGAGCCCAGATGCTGGCAGTCCGATACTTCCTTTCAAAGCCGTGCGAGAAAACGATACGGCAGGACTTCCAGGGCTTGGTTCTCGAAATCCGCGAAGGGGCTAAGCCTCAAATTTGGGGGACAGCATCCCTCGGATATGAAGAACAAACCCATGAACTCGGATCGAGCCCAGATGCTGGCAGTCCGATACTTCCTTTTTAAAGCCGTGCGAGAAAACGATACGACAGGACTTCCAGGGCTTGGTTCTCGAAATCCGCGAAGGGGCTAAGCCTCAAATTTGGGGGACAACATCCTTCAGGTATGAAGAACAGACCCACGAACTCGGATCGAGCCCAGATATCGGCAGTCCGGGACTTCCTTTTCAAAGCCGTGCGAGAAAACGATACGGCAGGACTTCCGGGTTTGGTTCTCGAAATCCGTGAAGGGGTTGAGCCTCAAATTTGGGGTACAACATCCTTCAGGTATGAAGAACAGACCCATGGATTCGGATCGAGCCCAGATGCTTGCCACATGACCTTCACTGTTCGATGGCTCGGTAAAAGGCGATACGGCAGCTTGTGAGACAGTGAAACACGACAGCGACAAGGGTTATTTGAATAGTGTTTTGACTATTCTTGGGCCCAGCAAGGGTGGCACACATATGGCCTACGTGACCCCCTTACATTAGGCTCCCATCCTCCATAGTGAGAGTGCAAAAAAACAGTGGAAAACACATCAAAAGGGAGGGGTTGTTCATGAGGACTGAGCATAGCTGTGAGCAGTCCCCTATTGGCTGCTCTTAGGGAGCAAAGGGGGTGCCCACTGCTTCCCTCAATGTTCCAAGCAATACAAGATAGTAAGACCTTAAACTAGAAGAAGACAAATGGGAAACACAAAGGAAACCACATCACACTCTATGCTCGTAGGGACTTTGATCTCATGTAAATAAGGCACGAAAGGGGATAGAAAGGCCCTCTAAAACCACTTCTACACACCCATGCCTTAGCCAAAACCGACGATATGCAAAGAAGGATGGAAAATAAAGAGTTCTATTCACTGTTTGGGAGAAAAAATATTACAAAGATGAAGAAGGAAAAGAAAACAAAAAAAAAAACACAGAAAATGGGGGGCTGCCACGGCAGACCCCCTCACTCCCCCTTCAACCTTCTGCTCACCCTTCTTTTTCTTCCTTTTTCTTGACCTTTTCTCTTCTTCTTAGGTGGCGTAGGTGGAAACCCCAGTAGCAGGAGGAAACAGAGAGAGAGAGAGATCAGCCTTCCTCCCCTCTTCTATTCAACTATCTTCCCTCTTCTACCAGTCAGTAGCTAGCAGCCCTCCCAAGCTTCTCATGCGTGGTCAACAAACAAGAATGGGAGGAAGGAGGAAGAAGCCCAGCTGCCCTCCTCTCCTGCTTGCAACCAGCACGATGGGAAGAAGAGAGAGAGAGAGTGAGAAGCCCCAAGCAGGGAGCTCCCAGCCTCCACCTCTTTTTTTACTTCTCCCCCACAGCCGAAGAAGACCCTTGCTGCTCCCCTTTCTCTTCTTCTGCTCAACCAGCCTTCTCAGGAAGAACCGAGGACCTCTTCCACTTCTCCTTCTCTTTTTTTTTTGCCAACCGGATCCCCCCTTTTCAGCTCTTCCCACTGCCTCTCTCTCTTGCCTTAACTGGTTAGCCAAGGGTCTCCTGCCAACCGAAGTGGCTCAGCCCAAAGGAGCAACACTTCTGGCCACTTCACCTCCTGCCATTGCAGCAGGCCCTGTTGGAAAGGGAGGTGTTACAATGTCTTAAAGTGACCCCCCAAAAAGTAGATGGGCCATTTGAACGATAGGCTTAGTTTGAGCCTGTTTGAGAGGCCTCTTGCTGGGTCCTTTTGATGGCTTTTTAATGGGTTTTGATGGGTCACTTTGGGAGAACCGGGCTGGCGTTACCTGTATTTTTGGTGTCCACAGTGCACGCACAACTATAGTAAACAGGTATATGGTAATTAATAGTCCAAATAACAAGAACCGAAATATAATACATGAGATGAATTTGCAATAATGGACATGCTGTAATTAGAAATAAATGAACGCAATATGAATGTAGTAAAAGTGCTTCTAAGGAGACTTCCTTTAGAGAAGATATCTGCCCCACAAGAACAGTGCGTCGAGTAAGACGATTTCCTCCCAGGATACGACTACCACCACGAAATTAGAAATCGCACGTATTCTAATATCGTAAACATGTTATATGTAACCTAATCCTCTTGTACGGAGAAGGGAAAAATAGAGAATGAAGAACATGCACCGATCATCGGTGGAACGTGCAGCGGCGATGAACAGAGGCGCAGCGGCAGGGCAGGAGCAGTCGACGGCGAGCGGTTCCTCTTCCCGAGAGTCAAAAAGACACTTTAATTCTGTTACCGAGTAACCGTGATTAGGAGAACTAATCATCATATGAAGCACCTAACGCCCGCACAGACCAAAACAATGGGCCCGTTATGAGAATTGGCTCAAAATCGCTCCAATCTCTCCAAGAAAGAGCCAAAACGCAAAAAGAAGAAGTAAAAAGGTGTCAAGTCAAGCCTTGGTCTAATATAACCCCACTATTTATCTATAAGACATAGTCTCATAGACTTTAGGGGTTATAAAATCCCTTAACCTCTTAGAAGTATTCTATGTAGGACTAAAGATCTCACTTATAAGGACAAATTGGCACAACTTTAATTTGATGCTCTTTTTATTTTATCAACTTTGAATTTTTTCTTTCTTTTATATTGTCCCTAACACCCTTTTTATCCAACACTGACGGCCCACTTCGCAGGGAGGCCAGGCCAAGATTCTTACAAATATATTTTTGTTGCACATTACACGTTAAGGTTTGAAACAAGTACTGCTGCAAATCTTGACGTGTTCGATCCTGTACAGCTCAACCAAGAGTAGCAAAACACTGGGTTGATGTGGGCTTATGTCTGTATATTTGTCCCCACTTTATTCACTATCTTGTCAATTGAGATGAACAAATCACACCCTCTCATATGTTTTAGACGACCCATGCATCCGATATTTTGTGCCTATCCCACCCACATGCCGCCATAAAAGTCAAAAAATAAAACACACGCGCACATGTATGACGGGTAATATTTACTATATATTTTTTAAATTTAGTAAATTTGTAAACTTAGTTTCTATTAGTCTATATGGGACAAGAGTTTGAGAATAAGAAAGGACCTCCGAGACCCACCAAGTCTGATGGGTCTAAAAGTCCCGTTGGTCCACATTGACTACTTCGGGTGACTAGGTGAATTAAAGGCAACTTACTAGATACAGAGAGAAAAGAAAGGCAACAAAAGAAAGAAAAAGGATCTCGTTGACCAGAAAGGAGGCGGCTGGCCCGTCCCACCTTCGCCACTTATTAAGGAACCCTTTGAACCATCTTTCACCGAGTTCCTGTAGACGACCTAACTTGTCATCCACCCCCAGTGGCAGTCGCCTTCTTCTTCCATCAGGTCGGCGACCCTACCAAGACCATGTCCTATTACTATTTTTGTTGGGGAGATTGACCCATTAATTGTGTGGATTGACTTCGCGTCAATAAGGACGTGGCCTACGTATTCAGCTGCTTACGTTGTTATCTATCCCATAACACTTCTCTTTAACCATATACCGTGTATGATGTATCTGCTGCATAAGTTCCGATGCTACCCAATTCAAGCTGATGGCCTTCTATCTCGCTTAAGACACTCGTTTACCAATCCTGTCACGCCACTGTCTGAGGCGTGTTCCAAGATCATTGCAATCAATGCAGATTGGTTCTTAAGTGATGAAGAGCATACAAAAGGTGTCTTAAAAGAGTATAAATAGCGTTAAAACTGTGCCAATCCTCCCCGGCCCCTTCGATACAGTACTTATGATCTCTCTGATTCTAACACCATCATTCGTTTGTTCATTACGAACTGGAGTTGTCCTTCATAACTTCTAAAGAAAAAGATTTACTATATATACTACCTTTCCTTCTTCTCTCTAACGACAACCATTTTGATAATCTGCAGGGTTTCATTTGTGATTCCTCCCTAGTGAGCATTATGGGTGTATATATGTTTATGTTTTTTCTAGCAAAATAAGATTGTGGCTAATCGAGAGTATAAGTTTCGCTAGGATCAAGATATGCCTTCCTCATCACTGTCAAGGAGTGTTCTATAAGATCCATTAAAGAAGGTCCATGCATGAAATTAAGAGTGCACTAAAATAGTATAAACAACATTATGTGGATGATATCCTTGTCATGCGGCAATGATCCTTCCTCCATTGACCAACTCATTTTATCCCTTGGTATGGAGTTTGCAGTAACTGATCTTGGGGTTGCAAAATTCTTTCTTGGGATTGATCTACAACCTCATTCGCATGGTATACTTCTCTCTCAGTCCCACTGAAAGGATCTAGACTATGACTAGCCCTAGAGGGGGGTGAATAGGGCTTTAAAACTTTGTCTTGAATGGACAACGGAAACTAACGCAGAAATGATAACGAATGCAAAACAAAGAGAACTGAGAGGGAAGAAGGAAGCAAGCACACGAAGACACGCAGATTTATCCTGGTTAGGTAAGACCCCCGTTGGTCTACCTACGTCCAGTCCTCACCAACACGGTGAGATTTCCCTCACTAAGAGATGAACACAACCGCTGGTTGAAACGGTGCCCAGCTCACCAACAAACCGCTAGTTAGCCCGGTGCCTAGCTCACCAATACACAGCTAGTTGATGCGGTGCCTAGCTCACCCAACACAATAAGGAACTGAAAGAGGTAATGATAAACAAGCAAACTCAATGCCAAGCTCGGGAGGATGATCTTCAGATGTTGATGAAGCTCAGATGAAGCAAAAGATCTCCTCAAAAGATGCCTTCTATAAGGATGCTGCAGATGGAAGCTTTAGAAGGCTGAAAAAGCTTGGAGAAGAAGCTTGAGATGAAACTCTTGAAGGAGGCACACTTCTCCATGAAATTCCCTACCTAGGGTTTCCCCCAGGTGTCCTTTTTATACCCCTTCCACAAAGGTAGCCGTTTGAGAGAAGGTGGAAAGTGGTCTTGGTCAAAAAGGTGTTCAAAAAGTACTTTTTAGAAGTTCTGCAACCCGGGGTTGACTCCCACTTTAGCTGGGGTCGACTCCAGAAGAGTCAGGGTCGACTCCAGAACAAACTGGGGGTCGACTCTTTTTGTAGAAAACTGCTTCTGTTGAACTGAGGTCGACTCCCTTGAAGAGCTGGGGTCGACTCTGAAAAATTGAGCACAGTCGGGGTCGACTCCAGTTGAAGGCCGGAGTCGACTCTGGTTAAGCTGCAGGACAGGCTTTTCTGAACTGGGGTTGACTCCCTTGAAAAGCTGGGGTCGACTCTGCACTGTAGCACTTGCAGAACATTTATATGGAGGTTGACTCCTTTAGAAATCCGGAGTCGACTCTGAAAAACTGCAACCTCTTGGGGTTGACTCCTTCACATTTGTGAGGTCGACTTCAGTAAACATGACTCAAGGTGAGCCTCTTTTAAGGCCTTTTTTCCCTTACAAAATGCCCTATTTTCTACATACAATCTTTCAAACTTGTTAGCAACCATAACAAGTGTTTTGTGATCATCAAAAGACAAATGGTTCCAACAATCTCCCCCTTTTTGATGATGACAAAACACCTACACAAAAATAATCATTATGTCTAACTTATCAATGATACCAAAACATAATAAGGCACACAAGTCAAAGGCACAACTTCACACAAAATCCTTAACACATTAAGGCATATAAATTGAAACATCAATTCATTCAATTTGCTCAATAGTCATGGTTTTCCATTCATAATTCAGAAGATTACACTTTTCATCTCCCAATCAACAAAAAGAAATAGCTCCCCCTTACTACAAGCACCCTTAAAAGCATTCACATCAAAAGAGAGTAAAGTTCTAAATGCAACCTCGTAACTAACATCAAAACACACAAGTTCTCCCCCTTTTTGTCATCGTCAAAAAGAGAGGATGGAATGAGTTAATATGTGTTGTTTATGAAGATGAACACATTCCTAATTCACGACGCAATGAAGTAAATCGGTCTTCACACAATGGTTTAGTAAATATATCTGCTAATTGGTGTGTGGTGTCAACAAATTCAATTCAATATCACCCCTAGAGACATGATCTCTAATAAATGATGGCGAACTTCAATGTGCTTAGTGCGAGAATGTTGAACAGGATTTTTTGATAGATTTATGGCACTTGTATTATCGCAAAGCAACGGAATTTTAGACAAACAAATCCCATAGTCTTCTACTTGGTGTTTAATCCAAAGTGCTTGTGTGCACCCACTCCCGACTGCGATATACTCAGCTTCAGCCGTCGAAAGAGCAACCGAATTTTGTTTCTTGGAGGACCACGAAATGAGGCAACCTCCCAAGAAATGACATGTTCCGCTTGTGCTCTTTCGATCAACTTTACACCCAGCATAGTCTGCATCGGTGTAACCAACCAAGTCGAAGGAACATCCTTCGGGATACCATAAACCAAAATCAACCGAACTCCCCCTACATCAACTCAGAAAAATCCTTGCACAATTTTTCCTTAGTGGAACCAAACACAATATCATCCACATAAATCTGAACAAGTAAAATATCTGAGCCCACACACTTTATAAATAGAGTTGAGTCAACAAGACCATGCTTAAATCATGTTGAACAAGAAATTGACTCAATCTCTCATACCATGCACGCGGTGCTTGCTTAAGACCATATAGAGCTTTTTGAAGACAAAAGACATGGTTTGGGAAATTTGGATCCTCAAACCCAGGAGGTTGCTCTACATAGACTTTCTCTTTAATGAAACCATTAAAGAAACACACTTTTAACATCCATTTGAAACAATTTAAAATTTTTGGAACAAGAGAATGCTAATAGAATCATAATGGCTTCAAGTCTAGCAACCGGTGCAAAGGTCTCATCATAATCTATCCCTTCTTCTTGAGAGTATCCTTGTGCAACTAAATGTGCTTTGTTCCGAGTTACCACACCGGATTCATCAAGTTTGTTTCGAAAAACCCACTTGGTTCCTATCACGGGATGGTCATTCGGACGAGGAGACAAAGTCCACACTTTGTTCCTCTCAAACTGGTTTAGTTCCTCACGCATAGCAATAGACCAATGTTCATCAAGAAGGGCTTCATCAACATTCTTTGGTTCTACTTGAGAAATGAAAGCAATATAATCACATTGATATTTAGTTTTTCGAGTTCGCATACCGGATGACGGATCACCTATCACATTACCGATTGGATGACTTGACATGATCTTCCACGCTCGGATCTTCAAGTGGAGGATCTTCCTTATCTTTTTCATCACCAACAAGTTGTGTAGGATCATCCATTGCTTCTGTACTAGGCTCGGCGATATCTAAGTCGTGAATGATTAATTCTTGATCCTTCATGATTTCCGCATCATCATCATCATCTCTTTTTCTATCATTATTGTTAGTCTCATCAAAGATTACATGGATAGATTCTTCTACTACTAATGTTTTCTTGTTAAATACACGGAAAGTTTTAGAATGAGATGAATAGCCAACAAATATACCTTCATCGCTTCGAGGATCAAACTTACCTATGTCCTCTTTGCCATTTACCAAGATGAAGCACTTTCACCCAAATGGCTTGAAGTAGGAGGTGTTCGGTTTTCTGCCTTTGTATAGTTCATATGGAGTTTTATGCAACAAAGGTCTAATCAAACAACGGTTAGTGATATAGCATGCGGTATTAATAGCTTCAGCCCAAAAATATCTAGGTAAAACAGATTTATAAAGCATAGTGTTGAACCACTCTCTATTTGTTCTTGTATTTTGGTGATAATAAAATTTATGATGTAACTTAAATTGAATATTTTGTTTCATCTGTGTCGCATCAATCCCATAGCAAAATGCTAAGTCTTTCATTGATGCAATATATGGCGCACTAAAATGATAAAATCGATGTTTAATCAATATACATCGATTTCTGTTTAAAGTGCCAAAGTATCAAGCGCCGCAACGATTTGCTAAGAAGTCGATGCCATAACGATTTGATAAGTGGCCATAACGATTTCTTCTTTGAGCGTATTGATTTGATAAGAAGTCGTTCCCATAACGATTCCTTAAGTGACCGAAATGATTTTCCAAGAAGTCGATGCCATAACGATTTCATAAGTGTTCGCAACGATTTCTTCTTTAAAGCGCATTGATTTGGTAAGAAATCGATCTCATAACGATTCTATAAGTGAGCGCAACGACTTGCTAAGTGAGCACAACGATTTGTTAAGAAATCGTTCCCATAACGATTTCATAAGTCATGCTCATAACGATTTCTTCATGGATTCTGTTGAAACACAGATTGCCTTTATATTTCAAATATGCTTGGCGCTTAAATAAAAAGTCAAATATCTTCTGACAAAAAGCTGCATGCATATTTCAGAATCTTGTCAAAAAGATATGACCTACTATTTTCAGTATGTTAGCAGAAGCACAGTACCATGCATCGTTTATCATAAACACTCTTTTATGCTAACACTCTCTTCTATGCTCACAGACATCGAAGACCATCAGAGTTTGTTTAAGACAAATGAAGAGAAAGATCAGCAACGACTAGAAGAGCTCCAACGGATCTCTTCAACGGATCTATTCTAAAGCTGCTCAATATAAAAGATGGAGCATTGCTGAAGAACATAAGAGCCTTTTCTTGAATATCTTTGAAGGAGTGTACATCTGTGAGAAGCACCTTCACGCCACATACACTCAAGGAAAGAGAGAAAGAGCCTGAGCCAAGAAGAAGCATTCAAAGCATTTCAAGCTCTCAAGCTTCCAAGCTTTCAAGCATTCGAGCCTTCTTTTCTCTCTTCTGTTTCTCTCCGAGCTTATTGTATATCTGGGGAGAGTTTGGGACTGTGAGCTTTACATGAGTGTTCATCTTGTAAGGTCTCTCAGTCTGATCTTTCTAAGAAAGATCTGTGTCCAGCTGTAGGACTGTATACAGTTGTTAACCCAGCTAGGGGTTGGTGTCTAGCAGAACCTAACTGGGGTTTGTACCAGTTGTCAACCCAGCTAGGGGTTTGTGTCTAGCAGAACCGCACTGGGGTTTGTTCCAGGAGGTTGGCTTCTTTACCTGTAAGAGAAGTGGGCTGCCTTCTTGCCCGGGAAAGAGAAGAAGACCTGGTGGGGGATCCAGGGTGTTGTAAGGTCCATAAGGGGGACTGTACCCTTGGTTAGTGAAATCCCAAGAGTTTGCTTGGGGACTGGACGTAGGACTTCCATGTGGGAAGGGCCGAACCAGGATAAATCTCCTGTGTCCTTGTGTGATTGTTTATTTGCTTCCGCACTGCACTCTCTATCACACTGAACTAACCAAGCTTTCAAGTGTTATTTTCTGTGTTTAAGATTCTATTTCAGATTTCAGAAAAACCTATTCACCCCCCCCTCTAGGTTGGCTTGCTGCCGTACCAAAAGGGCCAACACATAGTTCGGGCCATATCAATCAAAGTCCGATTTTTCCTTTCAGCCACACTATTTTGCTGAGGAGTTCTCAGAGCAGAAAAATTATAACTGAACCCATTATCATCACAAAGTGAATTGAATAGCAGATTTTCAAATTCCTTACCATGATCACTATGGATTGCATTAATAACATAACCCTTATCATTTTGAACCTTTTTACAGAACTTTATGAATTCAGATAATGCATCACTTTTATGAACTAAGTAAACCGAGAGAAATCATCAACTATTACAAAACCATAGCGTTTACCTCCTTAACTAGCAGTTCTTGTCGGGCCAAACAAATCCAAATGCAATAGTTGCAAAGGCCGAGAGGTAGAAACAATGTTCTTGGATTTAAATAAAGTTCGAGTTTGCTTACCCTTGGCACAAGCATCGCAAACTCCATTTGAATCAAAATTCATTTTGGGCAAACCGACCACAAGCTCACGTCTAGACAACTTGGAAATGATTCCAAAGCTAGCATGGCCCAATCTTCGGTGCCACAGCCATGGGTTGAAGTTGTTTGCCACAAAGCAAATCTCCTTCTCATCTAAATCATCCAAATTTATGATATAAACATTTCCATTTCGATTACCAACAAACTTGATTTCATTTGAAGCATTATCGGTTAACATGCAATGAGATGCATCAAAAGTAACTTTAAATCATTTATCACACAATTGGCTAATGCTAAGCAAGTTATGTTTTAATCCATCTACAAATAACACATGTTCAATGCTAGTAGAGGGAGTTTTACCAATGTTACCAATGCCTATTACCCTTCCTTTGCTATTATCTCCGAACGTCACGCTTCCTCCGCTTTTCTTTTCAAGACTAGAAAATTGAGATTTATCTCCCATCATGTGCCGAGAGCAATCACTATCCAAGTACCATTCTTTATTCATCGAACCATTGGGGCCCTGCAAAAACAGAGAGATTTACACTTGATTTCTTGGTACCCAAATTTGCTTGGGTCCATCCATGTTAGTCCATCTTTTGGTTGTTTCTTTTGGCACCCACATTGTTTTGATCTTGTGGATGTTCTTTCGGAACCAACAACTCTGAATTTTATACCCCTTCTTACCACAATAGTTGCATATAGCAAAATGAGTACTAGATAACTTAGCCCTAACAAAAGAAGTTGTGGTCTTATGCTTTGATTTTTGAGGGATAAAACCAATTCCTTCTTTTCTAAACACGCCTTTTGCGCTACCAAGAATAGCATCTAGGTTTTTACGACCACGCACGAATGTAGACAAGGCATTCTTTAATCTATCTACTTCTTTTTGAAGGTTAGAATAATTATCTTTTAGGCTAGGAATTTGTTCTTCTAATGTTTCAACATTTTTCTTAAGCAATGTATTCTCATTTACTATATCAACATTTTCACATTCATGTAAACGAGATGCACTTAATTCATGAGTCATTAAATCAATACTTTTCTTTAAGCATCTATTCTCAAGTTTGCATTCAATAATTTTTTCATATAACTCATTAAACGCTTCATGAAGTTCTTCTAATGTAAAAGTTTCAGAATTTACCTTCTCATGGTCGGATTTGGCCATGAGACAAAGGTTGGCGATTTCCTCTTCACTTTCTTCTCCCGTGGAGGTGTCTTCATCACTCCAAGCAGCAAGAGCCTTCTTTTTTGATGTCTTGCCGTTTCCCTTGGTGTATGCCTTCTTCTTCTTGAGTTCGGGACATTCAGGCCGGATATGTCCCGGCTTTCTGCACTCAAAGCATGTGACTTCCTCGCTCGTGGAAGTTTCCCCTTTAGCTTGATTCTTCTTCTGAAATCTTCTGTTTCTTGGTTGGAAGTTAGATCGACGTTTGTTCAAAAACTTCTTGAATTGCCTCGTCATTAAGGCAATCTCTTCATCATCGATCTCTTCATTGCTATCCTCACTGACACACTCATTTAACATGTTAGTAGCTTTGAGGGCAAGACTCTTTTTCTTCTTAGAGTCATCTATGTCCCTCGATATATTGATCTCATAGGTCATTATTAAGGATCCTATGAGTGCATCCAAAGAAATTTCTGAGAGGTCTTTTGCCTCTTCAATTGCCGTCACCTTGGGATTCCAAGACATAGGCAAAGATCTTAAAATTTTCCTATTGAGTTCAGGGATAGAGTATTCTTTACCAAGGGCTTTGAGCCCATTCGTGATGTCCGTGAACCACTTGAACATCTCTGTTATGGTCTCTTTCTCTTCCATCTTGAACAGCTCATACTTGTGAACAAGAAGATTTATCCTTGTTTCTTTGACTTGAGAAGTTCCTTCATATGTCACTTGAAGCTTGTCCCAGATTTCTTTAGCACTGCTGCACATAGAAACACAGTTAAATTCATTAGCATCTAAGGCACAGAATAAGGCACTAATTGCCTTGGCATTCATAGACAATTTTTTTAAAGATTTCAGGAGTCCAATCTTTTTCAGGTTCCACTGGAACATAAGTGTAGGGTCTCTGGTCTTTGCGGATCCTTATTGGGTCTTGTAAAGGTTCGGGTGTGGTTGACGACAAGGTCCGTGGTCGTTGACTTGGGGTTGACGACCAGGGTCTAGCCGTTGACTGTGAGTTAGCGTCCAGCAATGTGGACGTTTGTTGTTGAACTCGACGACAAGCGGTTTGGACGTCAACCTATAGGCGGTTCAGTAGGCGGCTAGAGATGTGGACGCCAATTGGTCGCGCCTGTAGAAATAGGGCAGCCCGAGAGCAGAAACCTTTCTTCTCTTTTCCTTCCTTTTCCTCCACTTCTGCCTTTGTCCATTTCCACTACTTCTGATGGTTGATGGGAGTTCGTGGGAAGGCTCTGGTATGCGTGGCGGTGCTTGATCGGGCGAGAAACGCGAAGATTTGGTGTAATTCGCGCGGAGACTTCGAGGGGTTCCGGTGCGATTAGTGGCTGTTTGGGAGTTTTTAAGGCGTTCTGAGGTAGGGACTTAACTCCTTTAACCCTCCTTAGGAAATCAGCATGCTCATTTGTGTGGATTAGTATGCTAATTGCAGTTTAGGGTTGGGTTATTTCATGTTGGGATTTTGGGTGTTTTGGGCGATCCAAGTGTTGGATCGTTTATTTCCGAAGTTCTGATAGTGTTAGAAGATGTGAGGAAGTGTTTCCCTCCATCAGTGGATGTTCTGTTGGGTGATTTTACCCAATTGGACTTACCCGGTGCTGTTCTAAGTCTTGGGGACTGGAGAACTTAACGTCCACATCTGTTGACGTTGAGATCTTCAAGGTTGATATAAACGACAAGGTCGATTGCCGTTGAGTTAGGGTTAGCGGCATGGTGAGTGCCATCTACATCATATTAACGACAATCGATGCTGCCGTTAATATCCTGTGTCCCAGCAGGCTTAAGTCCTGTTCTGTGTTTAAGGTGTTGACATGTGATGTCCGCCCGGTTAACACATTCTGCCAGGCTTAGAGTGTGACTTCGCCTGTGCATATGAGTAGTTAGTTATGACACGAGGTGTTCACTTATTGTACGGGGTTTCAGGCGTTGAGTGTGTTCCGTCTGTTGTACGCGCGTTGCGTTACCGCGTGCCCGTTTCTGTTGTGTTTCCTAGGCGTGGGTGCGACTCCGTCTAGATGACTAGCGTGTGGTTGTCCTCCGCTAGTGAGCCAGGACGCTGAGTGCGACTCTGTCCTGTGCGTACTCCTTGTGGTGGTTTTGAGCCGGTCTCCGTGGAGCCCCTTCTCTACTGCTAGGGTCAGGCGTAGGGGAAAAACCGGTCGTGGACCAGACGCGAGAGAGAGCGTCTGTAGTGTGCACACGTGGCTGGGGTTGAGAGCCTCTGTGGTGACGGGACGCCGAGCCACAGACCCTAGCTGAGTCCTACTTACTGTGTGTGTGTGTGTGTGAGTGTGTGTGTTACTGAGCCGTGAGGTTTACAGTTTTGTGTTGTGGTGCGACGTGTATTTACTTTCTGTTTTTACTTTCCGCACTTTAGTACTGTAGCCGGTGGGGGTTACTTTTCCCTACTGGGTCTCTTTTCTTGAGACTCACTCCCCTCCCTTTCAGGTGGGTCGTCGTCGACTCCCGTTCCAGGCGAGTCTAGCCACTCCGGTGTTGGTGCTCCCTAGCTGCAGTGAGTAGTACTTTTTGTTGTACTTCTGTACTCTGTACTTAGCTCGGACTCTGAGTTGTACATGTTATGTTCATGAATAGTGGAATTTTACAGCTTTGCATGGTGTGTATCTTCTTACATATAGTCTCCTCGGACGTTCACTTCCTACCCTTCCGAGCTTGTCTCGTGGGTTAGCGGGTCAGAATTCGGGTTACTGGTTGCTTACTGGTAATGTGGATTCTGGGTCGTTACAATAAGGACCCTTTTCCACAATATTCCATAGCTCATAATCCATAGCTTTCAGAAAGATAGTCATCCTAGCTTTCCAATAACTATAGTTATTGCCATTGAACATAGGTGGCCTATTCGTACAGTTGCCTTCAGTGAAAGCACTCTGCTCTCCAAATCCAGCCATAGTCAATCCACACTAGAGGTTGTGAAACCCTTTAAACTAGTGACCTTGCTCTGATACCAAATGAAAGGATCTAGACTATGACTAGCCCTAGAGGGGGGTGAATAGGGCTTTAAAACTTTGTCTTGAATGGACAACGGAAACTAATGCAGAAATGATAACGAATGCAAAACAAAGAGAACTGAGAAGGAAGAAGGAAGAAAGCACACGAAGACACACAGATTTATCTTGGTTCGGTAAGACCCCCGTTGGTCTACCTACGTCCAGTCCTCAACAACACGGTGAGATTTCCCTCACTAAGAGATGAACACAACCGCTGGTTGAAACGGTGCCCAGCTCACCAACAAACCGCTAGTTAGCCCGGTGCCTAGCTCACCAATACACAGCTAGTTGATGTGGTACCTAGCTCACCCGACACAATAAGGAACTGAAAGAGATAATGATAAACAAGCAAACTCAATGCCAAGCTCGAGAGGATGATCTTCAGATGTTGATGAAGCTCATATGAAGCAAAAGATCTCCTCAAAAAGATGCCTTCTACAAGGATGTTGCAGATGGAAGCTTTAGAAGGCTGAAAAAGCTTGGAGAAGAAGCTTGAGATGAAACTCTTGAAGGAGGCACACTTCTCCACGAAATTCCCTATCTAGGGTTTCCCCCAGGTGTCCTTTTTATACCCCTTCCACAAAGGTAGCCGTTTGAGAGAAGGTGGAAAGTGGTCTTGGTCAAAAAGATGTTCAAAAAGCACTTTTCAGAAGTTCTGCAACCTGGGGTCGACTCCCACTTTAGCTGGGGTCGACTCCAGAAGAGTCAGGGTCGACTCCAGAACAAACTGGGGGTCGACTCCCTTTGGAGAAAATTGCTTCTATTGAACTGAGGTCGACTCCCTTGAAGAGCTGGGGTCGACTCTGAAAAACTGAGCACAGTCGAGGTCGACTCCAGTTGAAGGCCGGAGTCGACTCTGGTTAAGCTGCAGGACAGGCTTTTCTGAACTGGGGTCGACTCCCTTGAAAATCTGGGGTCGACTCTGCACTGTAGCACTTGCAGAACATTTGTATGGAGGTTGACTCCTTTAGAAATCCGGAGTCGACTCTGAAAAATTGCAACCTCTTGGGGTCGACTCCTTCACATTTGTGAGGTCAACTCCAGTAAACATGACTCAAGGTGAGCCTCTTTTAAGGCCTTTTTACCCTTACAAAATGTCCTGTTTTCTGCATACAATCTTACAAACTTGTTAGCAACCATAACAAGTGTTTTGTGATCATCAAAAGACAAAGGGTTCCAACACCCACTATATTAGTTCTATCTTGAAGCGTGCCAACATGGATACCTGCAAGCCCATCTCCACACCAATGGCCATCTCCTCTAATGGTGTGGTGTCAGGCTCTTTATTGCATGATTCTTCAAAATATCAGAGTATTGTTGGTGCTTTGCAATATGTCACTATCACTTGACCTGATATTGCATACTCTGTTAAAATCAGGTTTGTCAGTTCATACATGCTCCGACTGAAGACCATTGGACTACTGTTAAGCGGATACTTAATTCGCTACTTGCGCATGACCATCTCCCAAGGCCTTCTCTTTCATCGTCTTTCTCTTATTGCCCTTCAGGTCTTTGCATATGCTGATTGGACCGGGTGTGTAATGACCTATGAATCCAATACCCAGAATCCTCCAAGTACTTGACCTTTTGACTGCCACCCACGGATCCGAAAACTCAGAAGGGTTAGAAATATGTCTAATGAGATATACAATAAGTTACAATAGCTAAACAATTTAAAGGAATACAACAACGAAAAAGAAAATGTACACAATATCTCAGATAATAATTCAAGTGCAAAAGAAAGTAAATACTAACCACTGCTAACGCTGCTGACCATAAGCGGCACGACGCTGACCGTCCGGACACGAGCACCGGCTCCCTTAAACTCAAACCTGGAAGGAAGTGAGGGGGGATGAGCTTCGCAAACAAAGCCCAGCAGGGAACCCAACCCCCCACCGGTTCAAACAGCGAAAACAAAAATAGTACAACTAACTAGGTAGGAGAACAACAAGGCTAAAAAAGTAAACTAACTGTGCAAGCAGAAATGTGGCGATAAATTAACTGAATAAAACTACCAACTAAGCAGGTAAAGTAACAAAGTGGCAACTGTGCAAGTACTTAAATAAATAAACGAAAAGTACACAAGTCCACAAGTACTGCCAACATGGCACAACAACGCACAGTCCCAACTCGGTAAAAGCACTCGGTGGACGCTACCAGGCTATACACTCAGATGGAAAACCCTCATCTGGACAAGAACACTAGTCACAGACCAACTTCTATTAGTCGGTAGTCAGGTGCTCCCACTGGCATCTTACCGCTCGACCACAAGTTCAGGTCTCCCCTCCCGTTGGAGTGAGACGTGTGGACGAAACACAACCACAAGTTGTAGTCTGACCGGACTACAGTCCCACGCTTGCCCTCTCGACATGGCTCCGGAACCGTGTAAGGCGAGGCAATGATAACGGACTAGCTGGCCCGCATCGCGACACTCCAAACTCCGCGGGACTCGGACCAAGTGAGCTCTACAAATGACTCAACGTCGTTGTCCAACACCGTTTTCCCCTTCGTCCGGAGAAACGCTCGACAGACGCACTCGTGGCTCGGAGACCGCCCTCAATGGGCCCATGAGGACGGGGGTCCCGGGAAACGGTAACAACCCCAAAAATGCACCATGCGCTGGGATAAGCCCTCAAGTGTCACAACACCGGGTGAAGACTAGTAAGGCGTAGTGCTAGGGAGTCAGCACAAGCGTCACGAGTACGGTACGAAAACTGTAATATCCTCAAATTTTAAACATCATGATTTACTTAGTAAATTATATTTATGCATATCAATTAGTCTTAAATTGAGATATTTAGATCTAAGGGTGTATTTAGGACACACTATCATACACCAGTATCACTTTCGGTCGTGCGCACCCTGACAGAGCGACACTGGATTTTGATAACAGAATTTAATTCTGAGACCACCATAATTCTCAGAAAAATGTGTTGGCTCCGAAAATATAAATATTCAAAATTGTTGACCTGCGGATTTCGAGATTAAGCCGACGTAACTATTTTCCGAGTGATTTTTCACTGGATGAAAAATAAATTCTAAAAATTAAACTAAAATCATCATAATTTGTAAAACCATTACATTAGCCTATGGCTGAAATTTTAACACAAATGGACATCGTTTGAATATATTTACATGAGGAATATTAGGCGAGCTGAATTATGGGCTATTTACGGTGGTGATTTTTCTGGGAATTAAGTTTGCTTACGTGTGAGGAGCTGGGACAACCACCTCACTTAAGTGGGAGTTTAACACGTAAACCCTTAGGTGTTAAGCCATGGGATGTGCATGCTTATCGTGTCAACAGTTTTTACTGTTACACCTGGGCGTGAAGGTGTCAACATGCATGGGGAGCATGCTGGGTTATAAAAGCAACCCCTCACCCTTTGTACGCACCTTTCCACCTCTTTGTTCTTGCTTACCCTTGCACACCACAGCCCTTGCTTCTGATTCCTTCTGCTGATGCTACTGTTGTTGTTTCTTCTTCTTTTGGATTGCCACTTTTCAACAACGTCGGCTGAAGCTACTATTCTGACAATGTTCTTGTTCTTCTTCACATTGCTACTGATTCTACGTGAAGGAGAAGAAGAACTTTCATTTCCCTTTCCAGTCAAGTAGGTTCCTTCCTACGTTTCCTCTCCAATCTTCTTCTTTCAGGTTAAGAAGTCCAAGTTTAGGCATTGGATCATGTTCACACTTGCCATTGATACTGGAAACATCATTAGAATTGCGTTTCTATTTCCTGTGATCAAGCTTTAGTTAATATTCGTGTTACTCCAAGTATGTTGGTGGAAATCTTCCTATTTGTTGTAAGAGAATGGGCTTAGGAAGAGTATGTCTTCAGTTATCATCTTGTTATAGGTGTATATGCCTTAGTATGTTCTTGTTTTCCCACTTGATTTCCTCATATAAGTGATGTTTAGAACTGTGTACAAGACTCACTTTGATGTGTTAAGCATATTTGGTTTCATAGGAAATGTCTAAATGAGTCTTTAGAGTTGTGTAGATCTATTTCTGGAAGCTGGACTTACGGCTGTCGACAGTTGGAAACCATCTGTCGATAGGCCTCAAGCTTGTAGAACCCAAAACTTCTGAAAAATCAGTAGCTGTCGACAGATAGCTCTCATCTGTCGACAGATGACCCTTGCCTGTCGACATGCACTGTCCAAATCCTAGAAACATGGTTCTGGAAACTAGTACCTGTCGACAGCCACCTTCTGGCTGTCGACACATATAGTCCTGTTGTGTTTTCAGCATCCATTTTGTGATCCATCCTTTGAAAACTCACTACTCTATTGACCCTACAAGTTGTTTATCTCATTTTCTTGGAGTATAAACTACTTTATGACCAAGATGATTTGATTACTATGGCAGATTTATCCTGGACAATGTGTCTATGGCGAGACAGTTGGTACGTGATATTGGCCGTAAGACAAGAGGAAATAATGTGGTTCTTAAACTGGATATCAAAAAGGCATATGACAGCATGGAGTGGAATTTTCTCTTTGTGGTTCTCAAAAAATTCGGGTTTTCCTCAAGATTTATCTCTTACATTGGTATGATGATTTCCAACTGCTGATTTTCTATCTTATTCAATGGCTCTCCAGCTGGCTATTTCAGATCTACTAGAGGCCTTCGTCAGGGTGATCCAATTGCCCCTGCTTTGTTCATTATTATGGAGGAGGCTTTAAGCAGAGGAATAAAGCACATGGTGCAGACTGGCTACATCCTCCCATACGCTGGCCCTAGGGGCTGCCCGCCCACCTCTCACCTTCTTTATGCTGATGACACATTGGTCTTTGTGAATGGTAATATTCGTAATGTCCGGAGATTGATGGAATTTATGAAAAGGTATGCTACTTCCTCCGGTCAACATGTCAATCCTAATAAGAGCTGTTTCATGTTGCCTGCTAAAGCAAATGCACACACCGTCCACAAGATCAAAGAGCTTACAGGTTTCTACATGAAAACTGGGTCAATTACTTATCTTGGGGTACCGCTGAAACCTGGTAGATTGAATGCTGAGGATTATAGCTCCTTGATTGACAAAGTTAATGGTAAGCTTCACTCATGGAAGTCCAAGTTGTTATCTCAAGCTGGGAAAATAACATTAACCAACTCTGTTATTTCCTCTCTACCAATATATCTCCCTGCCGCATCTTATATCCCAAAATCTATTATTAACTATATTGAGAGAGCCTCAGCTGCATTTTTCTGGGATGGAGCTGATGGGGCTCATCGACGCCACTGGGTAGCTTGGTCATCCATTCAAAGACCGATTATGGAAGGTGGTTTGGGTGTTCGGAGTCTGTGGCATTTGCAAGTTTCTTTGGCTGTGAAACAACTTTGGAACATTAAACACAACTCTACTCTTTGGGCATCCTATGCTAGAAGAAGATACTCTCTGGGGAGTGTGTCTAATATTCCAGGGATTCCAAAAAATGTTTATGGAAGCATATAAAATCTTATGTGAGAATACTAAGTGGGTCCATGGCAATGGGAGGAGGATTGATATTTTACATGATGTTTGGATTGGTGATTCTCCCCTTAGTAACATTATTCAAATGGATCATCCTAATGCATCCTTGAATGATGTGATTATGAATGTTGATCACCCCGTCAGGCCTATTATCCCTCAACCTATATTCGATGGGCTCTCCCTCTCAAGTGATGAGGATACTTGTATCTGGACGGCTTCCATCAATGGTTCTTTCTCTACCAAATCGGTGTGTGAACTGATCAAACCGAAAGGAATTCAGAGGCCTGCTCTTGCTAAGATTTGGCACAATTCTTTTTACCGGAGAGCATCTAGATCTTTTCTCTTGGAAAATTATGAACCGGGCTGTTCATGTTGACAGCCGGATTTCTGAAATTGGTATTCCTATGGCGTCCTGTTGCTCCTGCTGTGCTCATCCCAGTACGGAAGACCTGGACCATCTTTTCATAAACAGTGATATTGCATCTCATCTCTGGCGCTGGTTAACTCCGCTTATTTCCTCAAAGATCATCCTCCATAATCATATCACAACCCGCCTTTGGAGCTTCATGCAAAAATCTAACACTAAAACTCCCATCGGGTTTGTGACCCTATACTTGCTAATGCTTATGCTTTGGTATATTTGGAAGGAAAGATGCCTTATAAGGTTTGAATCTATTTCCAGCTCTACTGGTTCTATCATCAACAATATCAAAGCTACTATTGCTCATTCATTAACCACCTTCAGTTTCAAGACGGATGTTCCTCCTAAGGTTTTGCAGGTTCTACATGAGTTTGGTTATGCTCCACAGTCTCTTCCAAGGTGCTGAAGCTGGTTAGATGGATACCACCATTAAGTAATTTCAGCCTCAATGTGGACGGTACTTGCAAAGGAAACCCCGGCGTATGTGGAGGCGGAGGTTGTATACGTGATTCCCATGGCAATGTCCATGTGGCTTTCTCACATTTTTGTGGGGATGGCACAAGCATGATCGCTGAAGTTCGGGCCCTTTATGATGGCCTTAAGCTGGCCGCCTCTATAGGCTTCCAGCTATCTACTGTCTACTCTGACTCTCAATCCTTGGTAAAATCTATTGAGGAAAAGAAGATGATCTCCTGGCAGTCCTACAGATGGTGGAGGGAGGTTCTGTCTCTACTATCACATCAGAATACTCCTTTCTCTCATGTATATCGGGAAACCAACCAGCTTGCTGATGCCCTTGCAAATATAGCTGTTAAGTCTATGCGCAATGACTTATTCTGGGGGGGGGGGGGTGTAATGTTCCTCACCCTTGTAAGGGGCCAATGGTCATTGACAAATCTGGCCTAATGCATGTTAGATTGGTGTAATGGGGTTGGCCCCATGAACGCTTGTATCTTCTTTTCCTATATTAAATCAGGCCCAGGTTCTCATGGGTGGAGTGAGAACATTTTCCCCCTCTGGGGGAAGGTGCACTCTCCCTGTTGAGGCCTGAGGACCTCTTATTAAAAATATATATATATATCCTTTGAATTTCTATCCCCATTGTGCTTATGAAATATAACTTATGATCTGAAGACAGTGCTCTCTTCAAAGAGGGAATTAGGATCACTTGTGGTAGCACCAGTCACTTGTGATCAGTTGTGGGCGACAGTTTGTAGGTAAATCCAAGTCAGTGGTCTGATGATGGTGGGTAATAAACCCCGTTCTTACGCAATGAACAAGATCCAAGATGCTATAATCGTCTAGGCATTGAGGATGTATTTACGTTATTTATTAACCTCTTGAGAGCAGTATGATGCCTGTCGAATTCGTCTCGAAATCAAGTTATGGTACGAATTTTGAAATATATATATGACTCTTGTTCTAAAATTCGTTTGAGCCGTTATGAAATCAAATTTGGTTATATGTTCCAGTTAAGTATGAAGTTCATGAGCAAATATATTCTGATCCACATGCGCTTACTTTCACCTACTGAGTCCTCTGACTCATGCCTTTGTTTCCTCCACCCCCTTTCAGATTGAAGGTGTGTGTAATCTCAACTACAGATGATTCACAATTCCGCTGCGACGTAGAGCAAATGAAGATGAATAGCATAGTCTTAGTGACTTTTTAGAGATTTTGTTGTACTATTAAAAGTCTAAAGAGAGGAAGCTTGGTTTATGTAAATAATGGATATTAATACTTTGTTACTTTGTTGATATATAATACTTTCAAAGTTGCCCTGTGAAATGGTTTGTTGGTCTTGTGCATTACACGGATTTATCTTCCCATAACGAAATTTGTCAGCATAACCCCTCTTCCGATCAAAAGTTATGTGATATGTATATGTGTGTGCGGTTGGGAGAGGGTGTTACAGCAACGCGAAAGCAGACCCGCTAAAGTACCCGACTGACGGACAACCTCGAAAAGCCAATATTACCACCCCGGATAGTCGGTCGGCCCTTGGAACTCACCCCACGGGTGCCGAAAACCCCATGCAATTGTCTAGGTCAAACGGCCAAACGGCCCCATCGGCCTGGTCGGAGTAGACCACCCGATGCGACTGTCTGTGTAACGTCGCGTGCTTTTCGGATCCTTATGGATCATGTGTGTATTTGTTGTGGTGGCCATTGTGAGGCCAGTGTGGTTTGCATGTGTGGTGCGCGCAGGTTTGGTGCAAGTTTGGTCCTGAAACAAGATAGGACCTGCTGTAGTTGATTAGGAGTTGACGGCCAGGTGTGGTCGTTGACTGGTTTGGCATCCATCGAAGGTGACGTCAACGTGAGAACTTAACTGCAGGCTTTGTGGACGTCTACTGTGACGGTTCCCTAAACGGAAGTAGGGTTGACGCCAACCTGTGCGACTTGCAGAATATAGGTCTACCCGAGGACAGTTTCCTCAGCTCATTCTCCCTCTCCCTTGCCTTATTTTCATGCCCCTTGCTTCCTCACTACTTCCAACAGTTGTAAAAGGTTAGTTGGAGGATCGTGGAACGTGAGGTGGTGACGAATCGGCTAAGGAAACGTAGGAGCGAGGTGTAATTGCCGTAGGAGCTCGCGGAGGGTTTGTTGCGAAGCAGGAGAATTTAAGAGGTTTAAGTGCATATTGAGGTAGGGAATGATCCCTTTAGTCCCTATAGGTTGTGATAATGCATTTGGAATGCATGAATTCGCATGCTAATTGTGTTTTTGGGGAATGGTTCTGCATGCGGGGTTAATGGGTAGTTTGACCAATTTAGCAAAGGAAACATGTTGTTTCGAGTTAATTAGGATTCATGCATGTTAAAGGAAGTGATTCCTCATGTTTTTCTGTTAAATTTAGACCTGGAAATACCTGAGGTATCAGCCCAGGGTTCTGTGAAGTTGATGGCTGAAGATCTTGGCGTCAACATCGATTGACGCCAGGTTCTTCAGCTGGGAGCTTAACGGCTATATACCTTGCCGTTTACATCCCATTGACGGCAGTCGATGTTGCCGTCATCATGTTTTTATGAAAATGTTGTTATATTAGATATTTAATGATATCGAGCGGTGCAATGATAATTGTGGTGCACCTAGCGTACGTGGTTTCTGAGACTAGCGTACTGGGTACGCAGTTGGTTGGTTCTTTACGTGTCTACGTGGTGTTTACGTGTAGTGGACTACTAGTGCACGCAGTTTATGTGGGTCTTCATGTGGTTTGTGTGACGTGCACGTGGTTTGTGTACGTGGCGAGTAGTACGACGCCTACCGTGGTTACCTCTCCAGTTGGGTGCCCTAGGTTCTCTGTGAGCCAGGCTGTTAGCTCGGGGCTTTGTCCCGGTACTTGTGTTGTACCGTTGAGGTCTGTGTCGTCTGACCTGGACACCCTCACTCCTTTGCTTGAGTTGTACGTCCGGCTAAGGGAAAGATGACAGTAGGACAGTGACTGCTGTACTTGTCTTTGAGTCACTTGTAGCGCGCTCGTAGTTGGGGGTACAGACACCAGTAGTCGACACTGGTCCCCGACTAGTCCTTTTCCAGTGCCTCACTCTAGAGGGCCCAGGCCAGGGTCTCCAGAGGTGTTAGGCATGGGCCTGCGACCGTGTGGTCCGCAGGTGGTGGTGTTTAGTTGGTCTCCACAGTTGCTTGACCTTTTCACGTGGAGCAGCAGCTGGACCTTTCGTCCGTGGCTGCGAGACTGACAGGTAGACCTGTGTTAGCTTGTCCGAGTCAGTCACTGGTGTCGCGAACCAGTTCACGTGGCTCGTGTGTGGCGGTCTCTACTTTAGCTCGTACACTTGTACTGGTTTGCCGTTTAATTATTACAGTTGTTTTTCGTAGTCGGCAGACGGTGAGTATTTTTACAGCTTTCATATCCTGCTTAGCTGTTCTATAAATTGTTGGTAATGTTTACTGCTTTCGTACCTATGTTTTTTTGGTTTGCTCGGTGTTGGGGGAGTTCCCTACTAAGCCAGTGACTAGCGAGGCTCACCCCTACCCCCACAGGTGAGAGCGAGGAGGACGTTTCTCGACCATCGTCCAGTTCGGGGCCGCGTCGTAGCGGTGCAGGGTCAGTACCTCCAGCAGTGTAGTAGCAGCAGTGTAGTGTAGCTAGTTTGTTTACTTTCTTCAATTGTACCTCGGGGTATGCCCCAGGCTCTTGTACTTTCTTTCAGTTTTGTGAAAATATGGCTATGTAAACTTTTGAAATATATATATGAAATGGTGTGTTCCATTGTGTTTACATGGACTGTGGTGTGGTATACCTTGCGAGGCTTCGGCCCGTTCACGGGAGACGGACTCGGATCAAGTACGTTACCGGTTTAACGGACTTGGACGAGGCATTCCGTCACAGTCTGGGTCAACAGTTAAACGACACCATCGGCCAGTCAAAGCCGACCCGGGTGGGCCCGAAAAATGAGGAACCTAGTACAGTGGTCGTCAACCCCGCACTGGCCCACTGGCGCAGTCGGGACGACCCCAACGCCGAAAATGACGCAAAAAACGGACTCTGGAAGACCCAAAATGGTTCAAAAGGGGGGTAAGAACTCTGCCCGGTGCATTGCGCCGCAGCTAGGGCTGCCCAGGTCCCTGGCGCACTATGCCGGCGGGGCAGCGGCTGGCGCAGTGCGCCAGCAAGCCGCGGGCTGGCGTAGTCCCATCCACCCAACGGCCCCCTATTCCACAACCGGGGGAGGAGGAGGGGAGCCTCGCCGGCGCGGCCCGCCGGTGGCAGGGGAGGGCACTGGCCACCGCCGGTCCCTCTCCGGCCACCAACGGCCACCGGGAGAGAGAGAGAGAGAGAGAGAGAGAGAGAGAGAGAGAGAGAGAGAGAGAGAGAGAGAGAGAGAGAGAAGGGAGTAGGACAAAGAGGGAGGGGGCTGCGGTGACACACAGGGGGAGGAAGGGGGTCCGGCCGACACCGGCGAGGGAGGGCACCCTACCTCGGTGGTAGGATCCGCCGGCGGCGACCCCAAGCGGCGGCGGCGAAGGGCGGTGGAGCAAGCACAGCGGCGGCGGCGAGCTGGGGCAGGGGAGGAAGAAGGCGACGACGTGGCGAGCTCGGGCCTTCCTCCCGACGACACAGTGGCGAAGGAGTAGGGGCGGCAGCAGCGCGACGAGGAGGGAGAGAAGAGAGGGAGGCGAGTTGCACAGGAAGAAGAAGAAGAGGAAGAGGAGGGGCGGGGGTTTGCCTGGGGAAGAGACAAAGGAGGGGGGGAAGGGTAAAAAAAATGGCGGGTCTCACTGGGTGTCTCAATGATCGTCGCTCAACCGGTGGTTAAGCTGTCTTTCTGAGCAAAAATTCTATTTCATGGTGCTCTAAGAAGCAACCCACTGTTGCCAGATCTAGCACTGAGGTTGAGTGTAAATCCATTGCTGCAACTACAGAAATCATTTGGAATTTTGGATTGAGTTTTTTCTACATGAATTGGGTGTTCGGATGCGCCCTACCCCTACTATTCTCTCTCGTCATAATATTGGTGCTATATATTGGGTTGCTAATCCGATATTTCATGCCCTCACGAAGTATATAGAAGTTGACTATCACCTTGTGCGGGAACGTGTTGCCAAAGGCCTTGTACGGGTTTGCTATTTATCCGATAATTTTACCAAGTCTCTTGACTAGGTAATGGTTTCGGCTATTGTTCTCAATGTTGTTGGGCCACTGCTGAGCTTGCGGGGGTGTATTGAACAACCTCTGTACCAAAATCCGAAGATCACAGAACAACCCGAGAGTGGTGGCCATGCGGAGCGTGGGACGCACAACTCCACGAACATTGCAATTCGCAACGTCACAACCTCTACTCATCCAAGATAAGCGAGTATCTCGCACATGCATGGGCATAGATCGATTACGTTCTGGATTGGGTTGTTAATTGAACCGTTCCTTCAAACGAGGAACGTGGTGTAGTTTGTTTGTAACGTGTATGGGGTATCCTGATCCTTGTACAAACACATATATATTAATACAGTCTCCCATTCTTCTCGGAGGGTGATTCCGATTTCCGAGCACCAAATCTCTCTCTCTCTCTCTCTCTCTCTCTCTCTCTCTCTCTCTCTCTCTTCAATTTATTAGTATTACCCATTGCCTTAAAGTTTAATAATTTTCAAGAAAACTTGATATGTAATATATAATTAAAATTAACACATGTTAGAAGAAATAATTAAGATTCATTTCTGTTACATTAATGAGCTCAAACTGATGATGTACGTAATTGGCTCCATTTTCTCTCGTGCATTATTTGAATTCTCTTCTAAAAGCAACATTCTGTGCAACGCCCTTCCCGTACGGCTAATAGAAAATTGTCGTAATCAAGTCATTGAGATTTGAACTTAAAAGTCATCATTATTCACTTACAAAATATATGCACCACACCGCGCGCGCCTTCACGGCTGTAAGATTGAGAAATTAAAGCAAACATATTATATGTATGTAATCAAGTGGTTCTGATCCAATTTTGAAATATGACTTATTGGGTCAAGATTGATTCACCTTATGGGCTTATAATCATTCTTTGCCGATCGAGACCAGGTCGCACTGTTTAAAGACTATGGTGCTAAAGAAATCTGAATGGTAAGTGTTACTACAGGAGGACTAATATTTATCAACGAATATATGTCTACGACTGAATATTAAAGGACAAAAGAGATATAAGGTAGCGGCTATAATAGATCGCTGCCATAAAAATATTTTATCCGCGGTTGGCTCAACTCGCTGACAAAAATTCAGCATACGTCAGCGGCTGACATGTAACCACGGACAAATGTGGAGTTAAGGCCGCGGCTATATTTGACCGCGGACATATATTATTCAGCGGCTTTCGTAATCGCTGACATATAGATGTTATGTCTGTGATTGTAGAAAATCGCTGACATAGATTAAATGTTTGCGGCCATGTGAAGCCGCTGACAGTATTAGTCAGCAGCAAAAGCCACTGACAAATATAAAAATTTCATTTTATTCAATTGTTAAATAAAAAACTTCAAATCAAAAATATCTAGAGCATATAAATTTTTTTAATAATAAGTTATTTTAGTTAGTGATTGATATATACATATGTTATTTATATTTGAAATATATATGTATATTTGTACTAGATATAATATATACTTGTAATGTTCTCAAATATATATATTATACACATATTTATTATCATATGTGTTTATATATATTTCTATGTGTTTATTAAACTTAAATCTAACAATTAGAATTGAGAACAGAGTAAATTTATATCATTGAAAGAATATATATACCCATGAAGCAAACTCATCAACTGATCTGATCATATTATAATATGTGTGTTAAGAGTGTGTGTGTGTGTGAGAGAGAGAGAGAGAGATTCTGAAATGGTTTGTGGAAATGGATTTGTTCTTTAGATTTTTTATCATGTTCTCATGTATATGGATGCATATTGCAAATTCAAGTGTTCCCAAGTGCTACTCGAACGGTGGTGACGAGAGATGAATCGACAGTTGGATAGCGTAGGCATGCTAGGATCTCATGAGTGAGAACATGTTCTGCCTCTGAGAGTCAATGGAATTTAAGTCTGTTGCGCAATGTTTGACTTTGTCAAACAAAAATGAGTATGGGGCTCGGTTTTTCAAGTAATTAAGTCGACGTGGGTCCTCAAGTAGGTTGATCGACCTGTGTCTTCATCCATACTGTGTTAAAATGATGAGTCTACATGGTCAGATTTTAAATATGAACACTACAAGAAAGATTATATACGTAGACGGCTGTAAATCGTGGCCGTCTACAAATAGTAATGTTTCTAGACGGCTATTTTCAGCCGTCTACATATGTTTGATATGTAGACTGTTAGAAATAGCCGTCTACATATCCAACAAATATAGACGGCTTCATAAAGTCATCTATGTATGTTACGTAGACAGCTTCAAATAGCCGTCTACATATGTTTCATATGTAGACGGCTACTACAAGTGGTCTACATATCAAACATTTTTAGACGGCTATTAAACCGTCTATCTATGTTATATAGACGCTTCAATTAACCGTCTACAAGTGCTCTACATATCAAACATTTTTAGACGGCTTCAATTAACCGTCTAACTATGTTATATAGACGGCTTCAATTATAAGTTTGTCGTATATATATATATACATATCACTCTCACTCTCTCTCTCTCATTTATAAGACTTAGGGTACGTAGTTAAAATATTATTAAAGAGTAAATAAGGAAGAACAATTTGAAGATGATATCAAAACTATATATATGTATAATATATATATATATGTATATATCTATTTCAATATATATGTCTATATACCTATTATATAACATATTATATATATATATATATATATATTGTATATATCTATTTTGTATATCTCTCTCTCTCTCTCTCGCCTCTCTCTCAGATTTAAACGTCTTAGAGTACGAAGTTAAAAATATTATCGAAGAAGTATATAGGAAGAACAATTTGAAGAAGATGATATCGAATATAATTACATAGATATATAGAATATATACACACACACACACACACCCCATATATATATATATATTATATCTTTGTTATATATATTCTATATCTATTTTTGTTTATTAGTTAGTCAATGTATCTATCTACATCTATATATTTATTTATAATATATATATATATATTTGTTTATTTATAATCTATGTATCTATCTATATCAATATATTTATATATAATAACTATATATAGATTATATTGTATATGTCTATATATATATGTGGTGGCTATTTCCTGCCACCTAAGCCCAAATGCGTCAAGGCCCATCAGTGCCTTCTCTTTGTGACACGACCTCCCCGTACGGTCCACACGTCTCCATGCGGATCGGGGCAAGGGGGCCCACGCGCCAGTCATTCCAAGCGAAGCGTTGCCGAGCTCACCAGCGGGCGGCTTCCGAACAGGAGCGTCAATCCTGATGCGCGGTACAACCCTGGATATCACCGAACAACACGTCGGGCTCCCATGTGGGTCACCTGCTCGGAAGGTGTGTCTAGAGGGTGCCGAGCAGGTTCTCTGGCTTGCGCCGCGGTTATAACCGCCCCAGGCCACGCGCTCCATTATCAAGAGGCACTAACTGCCTGGCATCCCAATGGGCACCTGAGCGCATAACTCCTCCCGTTATGCGCGCCCATCAAGGCGCCTTTTCAGGCACGATCTACCAACGTTACGCACGTTGGCCTTGGCACCAACGCCTATGAAAGCACAGGTACAGTACCATGCAAGGTACGTTCTCTCTCACGCGAACACGCTTCCACATTCCAAAACCCTCTGCCTTGCAAGCTCTCCACTGACTTAGGCATCGGAGGGTTCCCCGTCTTCACGGGGCCCCCTGATCCATTTCTGGTCTTGTAGGCTCTCGTCCACACCGGCGATCGTCTTCCCTATCTTCCCAGTGGAGGCCTGTTTGGCTCAGGCCCAAACAGATTACACCCCCCATTGGCGCCGTCTGTGGGAAGCGACGCAGCCATGGCTCGCGGACGATCCTCACACCAGAATGTAGGGAGCCGGGCGACGAGGTCCCGTCAGTCGCGAGGGGACTCTCGCCGGCGATCCCCCCCTGTTGACGTCTCTATCGCCCCGCCGCGCTAATCACGACATCCCTGCACCAGCGGCCGCCGCACCTGCAACTGCCCTTGAAGTAGCAGAACTCCGGGGGCAGATGCAGCAGTTGACGGCGTCTGCCTCGCTGCAGGTTCAGCTGGCAGGAGCGGCGGCCCCTGGTGGTTTCCTGCAGCGCGAGCGGCAGGCGGAATCGTCGCATCGACGCTCTCTCGCCCCCCCCCGCGCCTCAAGAGCAGCAGGCTGATTCGCCGCGCCGTTCCCACCGAGCTCCGTCAGAAGAGCGGGCACCAGTGCCGCGGGCGTTCGTCCCGTCGCTCTGTCGCCTCCCCCCGTCCGCCACGATTGGTCGTGGGGGGCAACTCCCACGCGTCCGGACGAGGGGGCCCCGCCAACTCCGAGCAAGAGCTCGCCAGGCACTTAAGGCATGTGGTTGACCTCGAGAGCGCCGCATGGACGCGATGGTTCAGCACGCTGAGGGGAAAGCTCCGGTGGAGGATGACTTGGACTTCCGCTCCCCTTTCAGCAGGGAGATCCTGGAAGCTCAGGTCTCCTCCAAGCTCCCTCTGCCCACCATCCCACCCTACGACGGCACTACCGACCCGGCCGATCACATCCATGGCTTCGAGTCGCACATGGTGTTCCATGGGGCATCAGATGCAGCCAAGTGCAGGGCCTTCCCTGCAACTCTCAAGGAAACCGCCAGGGCCTGGTTTGAAACCCTCCCGGCGGGCTCCATCACCTCCTTCCGCCACTAAAGAAGTCCTTTCGGGACAACTTCCTTGGCGGAAGGTCGCAGCCGCGAACGGCGGCTTCTTCTTGGCCGTGCGCCAGAAGAAAGGCGAGGCACTCTGGGACTTCGTGAAGAGGTTCCGAACAGAGGCGCTTCGCATCTCGCTCCTGGACGTCCTCTCGGAAACCAGTGCCCTTATCCAGGGCACCCCCGCGACGACTTTTTGCAGAGGACCCTCGGCGTCCAGCAGCCCGCTACCCTCGCCAAACTGCTCTCCATCGCACAGCGCCACGCGGCTTGCGAGGAAGCCTGGCGCGCGAGCAGGGCCGAGCAGGGGGAGCTCTCGGATAAGAAGCGGCCTTCCGACAATGGTTCCGACCGAGATTGGAAGAAGGGACGACGCAATGGCGATTCTCCGCCGTCCGCGCCGCCCTTCAACCGACTACACCCCCCTCCCCGTGGCACCCGAACAGATCCTGGCAGAGATTAGGAACGAAGCATTTGTTCAGTGGCCACAAAGGATGCGTTCCGACCCCGGAAGCGCGATCAGAACAAGTACTGTCGCTTTCATCGCGACCACGGCCACGACACCTCCGAGTGCCGCGCTTAAGGACGAAATCGAAGACCTTATCAAGCGCGGCTATCTTGGGCGGTTCGTGCGCCGGAATGAAGAACGCCCCAGACGCCGAGAGCGTACTCCCGAGCAACCGATCAACAATGAGCCCAATGGGTAGGAGATCAAGTGATCGCGGGAGGCTTCAGCACGGGCGGCGAAAGCACTCGAAGCCGACGCGACTACGCAAGGTGAGTGCATGTCGTAGATAGGCCCTCTGCACCTCGGTCGGCTCCATATCCCGCCAGTCCTGCACGCGCACAGCCCGAGGAGGCTATAACCTTCTCAGACGAAGATCTTGTAGGGGTTACGACCCCACACTCTGATGCGTTGGTCATTTCGGCCACCATCAACCACTGTAATGTGCGCCGGATTCTGGTGGATAATGGAAGTGCCCCCGATGTCTTGGCTTACGACTGTTTTGTCCTCATGAGCCTGGGAACCGACCAACTCACCCCTGTAAACTCGCCTTTGTTCGGCTTTTCGGGAGTTTCGGTCCAGCCCATGGGAAGGTTCGCCTCCCATCACCTTAGGGACGGCTCCGAGGTTGTGACCAGGTCGTTGACTTCTTGGTCATCAACAACATGCCTGGATACAATGCTATCCTCGGTAGGGGTCTGATCGGGCGCATCAAAGTAGTACCTTCGTCACTCCATCAGAAGATGAAGTTTCCTACTCCGAGTGGAGTCGGCGAAGTGCTCGGGTGTCAGCGCGAGTCTCGCCGTTGCTATGTCCTCTCCTTAAGGGACAAGCAACCACTCGCTGATCCAGCCCCTCCAGCGACCCCGATCAACCTTCTACCAGCCAAGAACGCCTGCTGAAGATTTAATCCCCATCCAGGTAGATGAAGACCCCGAACACGTCCTATACATTGGCACCTTGCTAACGAGGCAGCAGCAGCGCTACACAGCCTTCCTGCTGGCCAATTTGGACGTGTTCGCCTGGTTTGATGATGAGCTTCCGGCACCCCCCGGAGGAGGTAATCCATCCATCGCCTCCGCCTGGATCCACGGATCCCACCAGTCCAGCAAAGGAGGCGACCTGTGAACCATGAACGGCAGACCGTGATTCAGGATCACGTAGTCAAGAGCCGAACTGTTGGGCTCCTCCGAGAAGCCCAATATCCTAGATGGATCTCCAACGTGGTCCTCGTACGCAAGGCCAGTGGTAAATGGCGTGTGTGCGTGGATTACAAAGATCTCAATAAAGCAACGCCAAGGACAACTTCCCTCTGCCGCGCATTGACCAGCTGGTGGATGCTACTTCCGGACACGAGCTTCTCAGTTTTCTGGATGCCTACTCTGGTTACCACCAAATCAGTATGCATCCCCCGGATCAAGACGCCATGACGTTCGTCACAGACCTAGGCCTATACTATTTTACCAGAATGCCTTTCGGTTTAAAGAACGCGGGGCAACTTACCAGCGGCTGGTCAACAAGATGTTCGAGCAGCAGATCGGGCGCAACATGGAAGTCTATGTGGATGACATGCTGGTCAAAACGCTTCTGAGCATTGACCACATTTCCGACCTCCAAGAAACTTTCGCAACTCTGCGAAAGTACAATATGAAGCTCAATCCTGCCAAGTGCGTGTTTGGTGTCCGGTAGGGCAAGTTCCTCGGCTTCCTCGTGTCAAACAGAGGAATAGAGGCCAACCCGGAGAAAATCCAAGCCGTGCTTGAGATGAGCAGTCCAAAGACAGTGCGCGACGTCCAACGTCTGACAGGACGTCTTGCTGCACTGAACCGGTTCATGTCCCGAGCAGCGGAAAGAAGTTTTAACTTCTTCAAGTTGCTCCGAGGCCCTAAAAGCGCCTCGAAGCAAGGGGAGCAAGTACGATGGACTGAAGAATGTGAGGCTGCCTTCACCGAGCTGAAGGCATATTTGGCAGCCCCTCCAGTTCTCTCAAAGCCTGTGCTCGGAGAACCTCTGTTCGTGTACCTTTCGGTCACCGAACACTCCATCAGTGCAGTCTTGATCAGAGAAGTGGGAGCGGCACAGCATCCAGTTTACTACATCAGCAGGGTCCTCCAAGAAGCCGAAAGGAGGTACCCCAGAGCAGAAAAACTCGCCCTTGCTCTCGTCACGGCTGCTCGGAAGCTTAGGCCATATTTTCAGGCCCATTCCGTTACAGTTCTAACCGATCAGCCGCTGAAATCCATCCTTCAGCGGCCCGAGGCTTCCGGCAGGTTGGTTAAGTGGGCGATAGAGCTTGGTGAGTTCGACATCAGCTTTCGACCGAGGACGGCGGTCAAAGCGCAGGCGCTAGCAGACTTCGTGGCGGAATGTACCCTTCCGGCCGAGCAGGATCCACCGTTGGCAGACGAACCCCCATGGGAGCTCTACGTCGACGGATCCTCTTGTGTCACAGGGAGTGGAACGGGTTTGGTCCTCACCTCCCCGGAGGGGTTAGAGTTCCAATATGCCCTCCGTTTCCGCTTTCCGGCCTCCAACAACGTGGCCGAGTACGAAGCTTTGCTGTCCGGTATTCGCATGGCTAGGCACCTTGGAGCCATTCGGCTTAGAGTCTTTAGTGACTCTCAACTGGTTGCCAGCCAGGTGAGCGGACAGTTCGGAGCGCGGGAACCCCGCATGGCTCAATACCTCCAACAGGTTAAGAGCCAGACAGAGGGCCTTGTATACTTTGAAGTTATACATGTTCCACGGGAGCAGAATGCGCGAGCTGATGCACTGGCCAAATTGGCATCTTCAGGTGACATCGCCCCTTCCTGCTCCGTTTTTATTGAAGAGCTCGCCTTACCGAGCATGGAGGTTGATGTAGCCGCCATAGAAATGGGCCCACCAACCCAAAGTTGGGTGGACCCTCTCTTGGCGTACTTTCTCCGGGGTGAGCTTCCGCCCGAATAGGGCGAAGCTCGGAAAGTCAGAATGCGCTCTCAGCATTTCACCCTCGTAGAAGGCAAATTGTACCGACGGTCCCTTGCAAGACCTCTTCTGCGTTGCCTCAACCCTGAGGAGGCCCTTGCAGCCACAGAAGAAGTTCACGAGGGGCTGTGCGGAAGCCACCTGGGGGGCAGAACTCTAGCGCGCAGCATCATCCGAGCAGGGTTCTGGTGGCCTTCTCTTCAGAAGGATTGCATGTCCTTTGTCAGGAAGTGTCCAGAATGACAAAAGTTCGGAGAACTCATCAAACAGCCTGCCGAACAGCTCCACAGCCTGTTCGAGCCGCGCCCTTTCGCCAGATGGGGCATTGATATCTTGGGTCCCTTCCCAGAGGCCCAAAGGCGGAAGAAATTTCTGTTCGTGGCCATCGATTACTTCACCAAGTGGATCGAGGTCGAACCTGTCACCACAATCACTGAACAAGCCGCATTGAAGTTCGTATGGAAGAACCTTCTCTGCAGGTTTGGCGTCCCAAGGGTGATCACCTCTGACAACGGGAAGCAGTTCGACAGCACCTTCTTCAAGTAGAACTGCTCTGAGCTCGGGATTTACAACCACTTCACCTTCGTGGCTCATCCTCAGGCAAATAGTTTGGTCGAAAACGCCAACCGAACACTGTTGCACGGGATTCGCACGAGAGTAGAGGATGCAGGTGGATCGTGGATCGACGAGCTCCCAAACGTCCTTTGGTGTCACCGAACGACTGCTCGGGTAGCCACAGGGGAAACACCTTTCCACTTAGCCTACGGCTCAGAAGCAGTTGTACCTCTGGAAGTAGCTCTTCCAACCATCCGAACAACCCACTTCGACGAAGCCGCCAATAATCGTGCTCTTCGAGAAAACTTGGATATGCTGGGCGAACGACAAAGCGACGCCAGCATTCGCCTCGTTTCTTATCAGCAACGACTCGCACAGTACTATAATGCGCGAGTTCGGCAAAGGCGGTTCAACGTGGGAGATTTGGTTTTGCGCCGCTGTTCGGCTTCGGATCCCCGAAGAGCAGTCGGCAAACTTGCCATCAAATGGGAAGGACCTTATCAGGTCACCCATGTCCTCGGAAAAGGCTCATATAAGCTAACTACCCCTAGTGGCGAAGCCATACCAAGGACTTGGCATGTCTCTAATCTTAAGGCTTATTATTTATAAAAGCCTTCTCTCAGCATCCTACCTCTCTCCTCCCTGTTCATGTTATTTCATAAGCATTTGGCATATACACTTGATCGGAATCTTCTTTACGGTTCCCAACAATCTGCGTCTTACATGCAACGCTTGTGAAGCTAACGGACTCCGATCCGAGCAGGAACAACCAACAAAAAGGGGAAGATAGAGAAAGTGAAGCTACAAGACAATCTCATGAGCAGAAGATTTCATTCACAAAAAGTTTTTTTTACATACGGGCCTTTCTTGGCCGCGGTTACAAAAAAAAGTATAGGAAGGACATGGAACAGGAGAAAGCTAAGGAGCCTGTTCGGAGGGGCCGACACCTTCATCTGAAGAAGGCATTCACCCAGATTGGAATTGCGCGAAGCGCACAGCATCCAAGCAGGCATCATTGGTCCGATGCTTGCACTCCCGAACAGCGGCCTCGAAAGCTTCTCGGGTGCGCTCAACCCAGGATAAGCTCTCTCCGAACTCTCTCCCAGCGTTGAGACCTACTCTGTAGCAGCGGGCCCCATACTGCTCCAATTCCTCCTTATAATCAGACCTGATTTTTAGTCCGCCACGGCACAGACCCCGGCATCTGAGACCACCTTGGCCAGAGCTTCCTTCTCGGCCCGGGCCACGGCGACATTCAGCTCCGAGGCTTGAAGGGCAGTCTTGAGGTTCTTCACCTCCTCCTCCAAATCCGCCTCGCGAGCCTTATGCCTCGCCGTGAGGTCCTTGCAGAAAGCCGACTATGCTTCGTATAGGTATTTCTGCTTCCGGGACCGAGCAGCCATAGCCTTCAGAACGCCTAGCGTTGTGGATATCCCCTCCACAAGAGCCTCCAGATCGACGTCGCTTGCCACGTCATCATCTGGGTTCTCGGGATGGTACTCTTCCGTTTGCACCTCCGGATTCCTCTCGGCGAGAAGGTCCTGGCACCTTGCTAGGCGATCAAGGTAAGAGGCAGTCGGGCTAGGAGGCAGCTTCCTTGGCGACACTTCGACGCGACGAAGCGTCGCCTCCAGCGCTGCCACCGAGGGCACCTCGGGGAGCCTTCGGCGCAGCACCTCCCTCAGAGGCCTATCATCGTCCCCGGAGCTCTCGTCCCTAGCCGTAGCAGCGGCAGACGAGATCGGGGCGTCAGCAATCACAAGGTCTTCCGGCCGACCCGACCCGGAGGTCATAGCAATAACGCCCGTCGAAGCCGAAGCTCGACCCGCCCCAACGGCCTCCTGCCTTATCACCGGCCGCACCTCCCCACCGTCCGCGGAAGCGGAGGATGCAAGGGCTGCTGCACGGCCCTCCTCGGCATCCCCAGCAGCTTGAGCGCTCTTCTCCCCAAGGACGGCTGCACTCTCGCCGACTACAAGATCCTCGGTAATCACCTCGGCTGCATCCTCGCCGACTACACGGCCTTCGGTGATCACCGAGGTGGAGGGCATGGGGGGCAGGATGTCTCCACTTCCTTGCGGAATATCCCCCCTCGGAAGAACTGCCTCGCCAGAACTGCAAACAGCCGCTGGCGCAGGAGTGAAGTCCGAAGCGACCGCCCCATCCTCGGCACCGAGCTGCGCGCTCTCGTCTAGCACGCCATCCTGCTCGGCGCTCCCTTCACCGGGCAGGACCTCTTGGGTCTCGCGCACCGGCGACTTCGCCCGCCCTCCGGAGCGGTCCGATTCATCGCTGATCATAATAAGGCCCAGCTCGGCAGACATTCTCACGACCGCCTCCGAACGGTCCACAGCTGGAGTTGCGGACGCCCTCTCCTCGGACGTCCCCGTACGCTGGCGAGAGCTTCTAGCCAGCAGAGGTTCAAGATCCTCTTCTTCTTCCTCCACTACCGCGGCGCTCTCGGCAACACGCGACATCGGCTTCGTCGCCTTCTTCTTCTTGCGAGCCCGGGGCTCGTAGGACACCTCCTCTTCGGAGGTGCGGCCCCCGGCCTGCGACTCCACCACGACCGCCTTGTGCTTCTCCTTCCTCTTCGTTTGAGGGAGAGAAGTCGCCCCCGCGGTCGTCGACGTCTCAAGTGCCTCTTTCACGGCACCTCCTCTCGCTACGGCCTTCGCTTTCTGCGTGGGCGCCTTCGTGGAGCCTCCCTTGTCTAGCCTTATTGAGCAAAGGCTAACAGGGATCATCTCGGCGTAGTTCGCCATCTCCTTCTGGTCCCGACCAGTAGCTATTTCTTCATCGTCTAGAAGAAACAGAAGAAGGGTTAGAACCCATGTATGTGGAAAAGAAACGAGCAGAGCAGCAGAAGACTTACCCCAGGTGCGGCTAAGCTTGCATTTCACAAGCTTGTACTCAGTCAGGTACCCCTCGGCATGGTTCACCCCGACCGTATTCAGCGACTGGGAGGCCACGGCTGCCTCCCTAATCAAGAAAGGGGGCATGTCCGCCCTCCTCAGGGGCTCCACCACCCTCACGGGGAAGTCCCACTCGGGGATGTTCGCTCCCTTTCTCCGCCCCACGGAGAAAAGGCGCCCTGTCCACCCTTTGTTGTTGGACAGTCGGGGCGAAAAGTTGATCCGCATCCGGTTCGTACGGTGTTTCACATACACGATTCCCATCCCGGACTGCGGAGAGCACGCCAAACTGAAGTGATTTCGGAAGATCTCCGCAGTCGCTTCGATCTTCCTCTTCCTGCATATGATGCAGAAGATGAATATGGTCCTCCACGAGTTGGGCGTTAGTTGAATAGGCGCCACCTTCCAGCTCCGGAGCAGCTCCTTTGCAATCTCCGGCATCGGTAGCCGGAGACCAGCTTCTAGCAGGTCCAATGAAAGCACAAAGCACCCCGGCCTCAGGGTTAGGTGCGACTCGTCCTCGCGCATCAGGACGATCTCGTACTCCTCACCTATCCGGAAGCGCTCTCGGAGACCCTCGAAGCTCCGGTACTTCGCCGCTTTCGCTGCCACCGGCGGCATCCCGCTGGCTTCGACAACCTCCTTTCCCTTCTGGGCCATCACCGGAAGGCGGAGAGCACAACACACGAAGAAGAGAAGGAAGAACAGGAGCGGAGGAAAGCTCGAAGGAGAAGATGGCGAGCGGCTTGGAGAGCAGTGGACTCTGGAAAACCTTTCGAAGACGAAGACCCCGCTCTCACCCCATCCCCTTCCTTATAACGAAGGCGAGGTGCGAAATTCGAAGCGGGGCTGGAAACGACGTTTCCCTCCACTCCAAGTCTCCTCAGATCTCCGTGGACGATACCGCATTTATAGCGGAGATGACACCCGAGCAGGCGCCGCCCTCAAGCGCCCCGGCTTCTGACCCACTTGAGGGCGTGGGGGGCAAGTGTGGTGGCTATTTCCTGCCACCTAAGCGCAAATGCGTCAAGGCCCATCAGTGCCTTCTCTTTGTGACACGACCTCCCCGTACGGTCCCACGTCTCCATGCAGATCGGGGGCAAGGGGGCCCACGCGCCAGTCATTCCAAGCGAAGCGTTGCCAAGGTCACCAGCGAGCGGCTTCCGAATAGGAGCGTCAATCCTGATGTGCGGTACAACCCTGGATATCACCGAACAGCACGTTCGGGCTCCCATGTGGGTCACCTGCTCGGAAGGTGTGTCCAGAGGGTGCCGAGCAGGTTCTCTGGCTTGCGCCGCGGTTATAACTGCCCCAGGCCACGCGCTCCATTATCAAGAGGCACTAACTGCCTGGGATCCCAACGGGCACCTGAGCGCATAACTCCTCCCGTTATGCGCGCCCATCAAGGCGCCTTTTCAGGCACGATCTACCAACGTTACGCACGTTGGCCTTGGCACCAACGCCTATAAAAGCACAGGTACAGTACCATGCAAGGTACGTTCTCTCTCACGCGAACACGCTTCCACATTCCAAAACCCCCTGCCTTGCAAGCTCTCCACTGACTTAGGCATCGGAGGGTTTCCCCGGTCTTCACCGGCCCCCTGATCCATTTCTGGTCTTGTAGGCTCTCGTCCACACCGGCGATCGTCTTCCCCATCTTCCCAATGGAGACCCGTTTGGCTCAGGCCCAAACAGGATTACACCACCACAATATATATGTTTATATATATAATCTATGTATATCTATATCTATACATCTATTTATCAACGTATATATATATATATAATATCTATATCTATTTCTATTTATATATATATATATATTCCATATATTTATATATCCTTGTTCTATATATTCTATATATCTATGTATATCTATATCTATATATGTATATCTATATCTATGTATAATATTCTATGTATCTATGTATATCTATATCTGCACATCCATGTTGTATATTATATATCTTGTTCTATATATTCTAGATATAGATATACATAGATTATATATATAAACAAAAAAGACAAATATATATATATATATATATATATATATATATATTCTTGTATATATATATGTTTTTGTATAATATATAGATCTATATCTATATATGCGATATTAATATTTAAAATACTAATAACAAAAAATAATAGTTAACTAATATTAGATCTTAATATTATAAATCCTAATAATATAAATATATATATATATTTATATATGTCCTTTTTTATATAGATATACATAGATTCATTGATTATATATAAAAAAAGGACACATATATATATATGTATAATAATATAGATCTATTTCAATATATACATATGAATATATATCTATATATGTCTATATATATTATCTATTCCAATATATGTATCTATGTTGTATATATATGATAATATCTATATCTATATCTATGTATAATATCTATGTTTCTATGTATTTATTTTGTATCTATGTCTTTTTTTGTTTATATATATTCTATGTATCTATGTTGTATATATTCTTTGTATCTATGTATCTATTTCATTTTATTTTATTATTTATACATTGATACTAATAGTTTAATAGTAAAAAAATTAATGACTATAGAGCCAAAAAATATTTTACATATATATTCATATATAATTCCATATATAATTAAATATATGTATATTCATATATATTCATATATTTTATAGAAGATAAATAGATATAATTAATTCTTACTAAATGTATACAATATAATTAAGTATATATAATTATATATATACACCCCCACCCACCGGTTTTTGCCAAAACAAATTGGCACATCTCTTCTTCCCGCTAAAAGTTATTTGGCCGCCATTCTCTTCTCCAAACCCAGCAACAAATTTTATTCCCGCCATCGTCTCCCCCGATTTTTGCCAAAAAAACTTATTCCCGCGCTCTCTCACTCTCCCATCTACCTTCTTCTATAAATAAATGTCCCTTTCGACGCCTTCCCCTGCTGCCCGAGCCCTTCCTCCTACTCTCACCTGGCCAACACCACCCTTCCCCCGAGCAGCCCGCCAGCAGCGAGAAGCCCCTCTCGTCGTAGAGGACGAGGCCGCTGAATCTCAGCAGCTCGCACCTCTCCCCCATCAGTATCCACCGCTGCCACAGAGGCGACGAGGGCCCGGCCGCTGCGGCGGCGGTCTCCACCAAGGAGTCCAACCCACCTTCGGCTCTCACGGGAGGTCCAAACCCTCCCATCTCCCGCTATCCCACTCCACCAGCTTCTTCGAGCTGCTCCATCTCACTGTACCCAGCAGGGCCTGCTTCAACGACGCGCACCACGCCGGCGGCCTCCCCTCACGGCCGCACGCCCCTCACGGTTGACGCACTTCTGCCTGAGGACGGCGGAGGCGCACAAGGCGGCGGCGAAGAGAAACACGAGCAGCAGCTTCTGGGGCAGGTGCTCCTGGTGGCGATCGGTGGCGAGGGTCTCTGTAACGTCGCGTGCCTTTTGGATCCATGCGGATCTTGTGAATTGTGGTTGTGGCGGCCGTTGTGAGGCCAGTGTGAGTCGGTTGTGTGGAATGCTTGGTATGGATGTGTGGTTTGAGCAGGTGAAGAGCAGGGTGGTCCTGAAATAAAACGGGACCTTCTGCTGTTCAGTTGAAGTTGGCGGCCAGGGGTGGTCGTTGACTGTTGGCGTCCAACTTAGTGGACGTCTACTGCATGAACTTGGCGGCAGTAGATGTGGACGCAGAGGGTGGCGGTTGCTATTGGCGGCATGGGGGTTGACGCCAACCTGAGAATGGTGCAGGTTATAGACTCACCCGAGGGCAGCTCTCCCAGCTCACTCTCTTTCCCTCTTGCCCCAACTTCGCGCCCCGGTGTTTCTGAAGCTTCTAACAGGTACCAAGGAGTAGTTGGACGAGCGTAGAACGCGTGGCGTCGCTTAATTGTGCGAGGAACGTCGCGGCGTGGTGCAATTCGCGTGGGAGCTCGCGGAGGGCTCGTGTGAACCGGGGGATTGCAGGAGATTCTAGCGCGTTCTGAGGTAGGGGACGAACCCGTTTAACTCCGTAGGAACATTAAAACACATCATAACTACTTGAACCAGCATGATAATGCATGTTTGGATAGAGTTGCACCATATGGGGATAATGGGTGGTTTGAGTAGTTTAATGTATGAAGCATGTTCCAGTGGGTTATATTGGGTTCCTGCATGTTAAAAGAATAGTTTTATATGATTTTCTGTAGTTAAAATGGCTGGAAAGCCCACAGAGCCGGATTAGGGTTTCTGTAGGGTTTATGGCCGAAGAACTTGGCGTTAAGATCGCTTGTCGCCAAGATCCTCAGCCAGGAGGTTAACGGCCAGAACCCCTGCCGTTGACTCCCTGTAAGCGGCAGTCGATGTGGCCGCCTACCTCTATAAGAGCAGGAATGACTAGGTACAGTATTTATCGTTATTGCATGTGTGTTGATACATGAGGTGCACTGAGTGCACATGGTTCTCGTGTTTAGCATACAAAGTATACAGTTAGCTATCTACTTTAGTGACTGCGTGTTGTTTACGCGAGTCAGTTAGGTTCACGTGGAGTGGACCATGGTTACTTGTGGTTTACGTGAGGTTTCACGTGGTTTGTGTGTGACGTGCACGTGGTTCTGTGTACGTGGCGAGTAGTACGACGCCTACTGTGGTTACCTCTCTAGTTGGGTGCCCCAGGTTCTTTGTGAGCCAGGCTGTTAGCTCGAGGCTTTGTCCCGGTACTTGTGCTGTACCGTCGAGGTCTGTGTTGTCTGACCTGGACACCCTCACTCTTGTGTTAGAGTTGTACGTCCGGCTGAGGGAAAGACGACAGTGGGACAGTGACACTTGAGTTTGTTTTTAGTCACTTGTAGCGCGCTCGTAGTTGGGGTACGGACACCCGTAGACGTACTGGACCCCAGCTAGTCCTTTTCCAGTGCCTCACTCTAGCGAGCCCTGGCCAGGGTCTCTGGAGGTGCCAGGCATGGGCCTGTGACCATGTGGTCTGCAGGTGGTGGTGTTTAGTTGGTCTCCACAGTTGCTTGACCTTTTTACGTGGAGCGGCAGCTAGACCTTTCGTCCGTGGCTGCGAGACTGAGAGGTAGACCTGTGTTAGTTGTCCGAGTCAGTTCCTGGTGTCGCGAACCAGTTTACATGGCTCGTGTTGGCTGTCTCTACTTTAGCTTGTACACCTGTACTGGTTTGCCGTTTAATTATTACTGTTGTTTCTCGTAGTCGGCAGACGGTGAGTACTTTTACAGCTTTACTTACCTGCTTAACTATTATATAAATTGTTAGTGCTGTTTACTATTCGTACTCGTGGTGTTTGTTTCGCTCGGTTTTGGGGGAGTTCCCTACTGAGCCAATGACTAGAGAGGCTCACCCCTACCCCCACAGGTGAGAGCGAGGAGGACGTTTCTCGTCCGACGTCCAGTTCCGGGCCCCGCCGTAGCGGTGCAGGGTCACTACCTCCAGCGGAGTAGTCCAGCTGTGTAGTTCTCAGCAGTGTAGCTTTGTAGTTGTTTACTTCTTTTGTTGTACCTAGGGGTATGCCCCAGGTCTTTGTACATCTTTACAGTTTTTAATGGAATATGGCTATGTAAATTGTGAAAATTCTATATGAAATGTGGTGTGTTCCTTTATGTTTACACGGACTGTGGTTTGATATCCCTTGCGAGGCTTCGGCCCGTTCGCGGGAGGCAGACTCGGATCAAGTACGTTATCGGTTTAACAGGCTTGGCCGAGGCGATCTGTCACAGTTGGTATCAGAACAAGGTCCGTGTTAATATAAGGTAATTAAAAGGATACATAGCCTTATTTCGGTCATTATACACTGCTGGTAGGGACCTTGGTTTTTGATCATTTGTGGTTTTGATTTTTGTCTGGTGTTTTGTGTATGTAGAAATTTCTAAAATGGCTGATAGGAGAGATTGGGGTGGTGGAGGAGATGATCCGGAGGAAAGCACCCAGCGTATGATAGAAAGAATTTGGGAGAGCCTCACGGATATTCGGGCGAGAATGGATCAGCAGGCGCCAGTACCACCAGTTGCAGTGCCACCTGGGGATGGAGAGGATGTACCTGTTGCTCCAGTTCCGCCAAGAGTGGAGGTGCCTTTTGTAGCACCTGTGCCACCACCAGTGTTGATAGCAGAAGAACCCGTGATGCAGGTAGAGAAGTTTCTGAGATTGCAGCCACCTACTTATTCAGGAGGGCCGAATCCAGATACAGCCGAGCACTGGGTTCATGAAATAGAAAGAGTCTTTGCGACTATGAGGTGTCCGGCAGCAGATAGAGTGGTGTTAGTTGCTTACCAGTTGAGAGGTTTTGCCTTGGAATGGTGGCGATTGAAAATGCAAACCACTTTTGCAGGCAGGACGGAAGAAGCTATCACTTGGCCGGAGTTTCTTGATGTATTTAACGATACATTCTTTCCGATCCAAGTGCAGCAAGTAAAAAGAGAGCAATTCCGAACTCTTCAGCAAGGTAACTCTTCAGTCTTAGAGTACCAGATGAGATTTATGGCACTTAGCCGTTATGCGCCATATGTGGTTTCAGATAATACATGATGGTTGAGTATTTTATCAGAGGATTGAGAGTGGAATTGCAGGATGCGATAGTACCTCTTATGTGCAAGACAGTGGAAGAGGTAGCACAGAGGGCAGCTACTTTGGAAGGTCTATCCGTACTCGTCAGGCAGGTGAATCAGGTTCAGGTAGTTTCCGGCTACCGCAGCAGACAGTAGGTGCAAGCAAGGGTAAGGCACCAGCGGGACCTTCTACATCAGGCTTTGGTAAATGGGTCAGAAATTAAAGCAAGCACTTAAAGGAAAAGGAGAGGATGGGGAGGTCGTCCGCAGTTCAGCAAGGCCGTGGTAGGCCTGAGGTGGAGGAGTCACAGCAGAGCACTGCCAGGCAACCTATTGTTCCCCCAGGGTATAGATGTTATAATTGCAATCAGCCGGGACATTTGATCCGCAACTGTCCGTATGCGAGAGAGTATGGGTATGGCAGAGGTGTGCAGCAGCAGCAGCACCTCAGCAGTTCCAGAAGCCACAGGCAGGTCGTGGCAGAGGAGCACCGCAGCAGCGAGGGAGAGGCCGGGTTATGGCTATCACCCGAGCCCAGGCAGAGGCGTCAAATATGATAGAAGATACTTTACCTTTTTATGAATATTCAGCAAGAGTCTTATTTGATTCGGGTGCCTCTCATCCTTTTATTTCCGAAGAATTTCTGGATTGCATAGCTCATCCTTTAGAAGAGAAGTCTTGTGAGTTAGTGGTGGAAGTTCCTTCAGGTGAGTTTTACTCACTTCGAGCTATGTAGATGAAGCTCCTATTATGATTGAAGGGAACCAGATGCCGGGTCGGTTGTATGCCCTGCAGTTGTCAGATTATGATATCATTCTGGGTATGGATTGGCTTGAGATGTATGGAGCAATGTTAGATTGCAGAAAGAAATGATCAGATTTGTCATCCTAATGGTGCAGTGTTTGAATTTCAAGGTATGCCTTTTTATACCTCCAAGTTTCTAATTTCTGCAATTAAAGCTAGAAATTGATTAATGATGGGTGTGTGGCCTATTTAGCCTCAGTAAGTTTGGTAGAGGCCAGTCAGCCAATAGAAGCAGTTCCCGTGGTTAGGAATTTGCTGATGTTTTTCCGGAAGACTTGCCTGGTTTAGCTCCACGCAGAGAGGTGGACTTTTCTATTGAGTTGCTGCCAGGTACCATGCCGATTTCCAAAGCCCCATATCGGATGGCACCAGCAGAACTTAAAGAATTAAAGAAGCAATTAGAAGAGTTGTTGCAGAAGGTTTTATTAGACCGAGTCATTCCCCGTGGGGAGCGCCGGTTTTATTTGTGAAAAAGAAAGATGGAAGTTTTCGGATGTGCATTGATTATAGAAAATTGAATGATGTGACCATCAAGAATAAGTACCCGTTGCCGAGGATAGATGATTTATTTGATCAGTTGTAATCAGCAAAGTGTTTTCTAAGATAGATTTGAGGTCCGGGTACCATCAGTTAAGAATTAAGAGGAGGATATAGAAAAGACAGCGTTAGAACCAGATATGGTCACTATGAGTTTGTGGTAATGCCTTTTGGTTGACTAATGCTCCTGCAGGTTTTATGGATCTGATGAATAGAATTTTTCATCCATATTTAGATCAATTCATTGTGGTCTTTATTGATGATATTCTAATTTATTCAGCATCTGAAGAGGAGCATGCAGCTCATTTGAGGTTTACCTACAGTTGTTAAGGGATAACCAGCTGTTTGCTAAATTTAGTAAGTGTGAATTCTGGTTAAAGGAAATTCAATTTTTGGGTCATGTTATCTCAGCTAAAGGAGTAGCAGTAGACCCGAGTAAAGTGGAAGCTGTGTCTAGGTGGGAAGTGCCTAAGACAATAACCGAGATTAGAAGTTTTCTGGGGTTGGCAAGTTATTATAGGCGCTTTATTCAGGATTTTTCTAAGATTGCAGCACCTATGACTAGACTGACCAGGAAAGAGGGCCTTTTGTGTGGTCCGGTGAATGTCAGAGAAGTTCATGGAATTGAAGAAAAGACTTACATCAGCACCTATATTGATATTACCGTCAGGGAGTGGTGGATTTGTGTTGTATACTGATGCTTCAAGAAGAGGTCTTGGTGCAGTGCTTATGCAGCATGGTAAAGTAATAGCCTATGCATCCAGGCAATTGAAGCCAACAGAAAAAATTACCCCACTCATGATTTGGAGTTGGCTGCAGTTGTGTTTGCCTTGAAAATGTGGAGGCATTATCTGTATGGCGAGAGATTTGAGATTTTTACAGATCATAAAAGCTTGAAATATATTTTCTCGCAGAAAGATTTGAATCTTCGCCAGCGCAAATGGGTTGAATATTTGAAGATTATGATTTCAGTTTGGCTTACCATCCGGGTAAGGCCAATGTTGTAGCAGATGCCTTGAGTAGAAAGGCATATATGAATCTGATGATGATTAAAGAATGGAAGTTGTATGAAGAAATAGCAGAGAACTCCTTGTATGTTGCCCAGCAGTCAGCGACGGGCAATTCTAGCTGCTAGTGCTGTAGAGCCGTCTTTGTATTGGCAGATCATTGAGGCTCAGAGAGCATATTCAAGTCTACCTGAAATTGTGAAGATGGAGGGAGTTTCTATAGATGATAATTGTGTGGTCAGGCTTCGAGGCAGGTTGTTTGTTCCTGCAGAGAGAGAGGTGAAGTAGCGAGTTCTAGAAGAGGCCTATAAATCAAGGTACACTATCCATCCAGGTAGTACTAAAACGTACCATGATTTGAGAAAGCATTTTTGGTGGCCTCATATGAAGAAAGAAATAGCAGAATTTGTGGCAAGATGTGCTATCTGTCAACAGATTAAAGCAGAGCATCAGAAGCCTGGAGGTCTATTGCAACCGTTGCCTATTCCACAGTGGAAGTGGGATGATATTGCGATGGACTTTGTGGCAGGTTTACCAAGGTCGAGTTCCGGGCATAATGGAATATGGGTGTTTGTTGACAGATTGACTAAGGTGTGCAAACTAGTGGCAGTGAGTATGTCTTGGACAGTGGACAGGTTGGCAAATATTTATGTTGAAAGAATTGTTCCACTGCATGGTATTCCGAAGACTATTGTATCAGATAGAGATCCAAGATTCACTTCTGGTTTTTGGAGAAGTCTGCAGAAAGTGATTGGTTCTGAGTTGAGGTATAGCTCCGCTTATCATCCCCAGACAGATGGACAAACAGAAAGGACTATCCAAACAATTGAAGATATGTTGCGGGCTTGTTGTTTAGTTTGGGGAGGTAGTTGGGAGCATCATTTGGGAATAGTTGAGTTTGCCTACAATAATAGTTATCATACCAGTCTTGGGATGGCACCGTATGAAGCTTTATATGGAAGGCCATGTAGAACCCCATTGAACTGGCATGAAGTGGGAGAGAGGCAATTAGTAGGCCCTGAATTGATTCAGCAAACCACGGAAGTGGTAAAGCTTATTAAAGAAAAATTGCAGGCAGCTCAAAGTAGGCAGAAAAGTTATGCAGATGTGCGGAGGAGACCACTTCAGTTTGAGGTGGGAGATTTTGTTTTTCTGAGAGTTTCCCCGAGTAAAGGTATTATGAGATTTGGTAAATCTGGAAAGTTGAGTCCAAGGTATGTGGGACCTTTCCAAGTGATTGAAAGAATTGGGGAAGCGGCTTATAGACTGGATTTGCCAGCTGTTTTGCAGATGTGCATGATATTTTCCATGTCTCCATGTTAAGAAAGTGTATTGAAGATCCAGCTCAAATAATCAGATATCAAGGTGGTGACCTGAGGCCGGACATGACTATGCCAGAGTATCCGGTGCAGATCACAGATCGAAAGATGAAGAAGCTGAGGAATAAAGAAATTGAGCTAGTTAAAGTGAGATGGGAAAATAGATTAGGTGGTGAGGATACCTGGGAGTTGGCCGCGGAAATGGCTAAAGGGTATCCCTATCTGTTTGAATAAGCTTGTGTATTATCTTTTAGATGATGGTACTTGTAAAGGTGTGTATGTATGAGTTGTTTAACTTCGAATTGTGTTATGAATTTCGAGGTCAAAATTTTCTTTTTAGATGATAGTAATGTAACGTCGCGTGCCTTTCGGATCCATGCGGATCTTGTGAATTGTGGTTGTGGCGGCCGTTGTGAGGCCAGTGTGAGTCAGTTGTGTGGAATGCTTGGTATGGATGTGTGGTTTGAGCAGGTGAAGAGCAGGGTGGTCCTGAAATGAAACGGGACCTGCTGCTGTTCAGTTGAAGTTGGCGGCCAGGGGTGGTCGTTGACTGTTAGCGTCCAGCTTAGTGGACGTCTACTGCATGAACTTGGCGGCAGTAGATATGGACGCAGAGGGTGGCGGTTGCTGTTGGCGGCATGGGGGTTGACGCCAACCTGAGAATGGTGCAGGTTATAGGCTCACCCGAGGGCAGCTCTCTCAGCTCACTCTCTTTCCCTCTTGCCCCAACTTCGCGCCCCGGTGTTTCTGAAGCTTCTAACAGGTACCAAGGAGTAGTTGGACGAGCGTAGAACGCGTGGCGTCGCTTAATTGCGCGAGGAAACGTCGCGGCGTGGTGCAATTCGCGTGGGAGCTCGCAGAGGGCTCGGCGTGAACCGGGGGATTGCAGAAGATTCTAGCGCGTTCTGAGGTAGGGGACGAACTCGTTTAACTCCGTAGGAACATTAAAACACATCATAACTACTTGAACCAGCATGATAATGCATGTTTGGATAGAGTTGCACCATATGGGGATAATGGGTGGTTTGAGTAGTTTAATGTATGAAGCATGTTCCAGTGGGTTATATGGGTTCCTGCATGTTAAAAGAATAGTTTTTATATGATTTTCTGTAGTTAAATGGCTGGAAAGCCCGCAGAGCGGATTAGGGTTTCTGCAGGTTTATGGCCGAAGAACTTGGCGTCAAGATCGCTTGTCGCCAAGATCCTCAGCCAGGAGGTTAACGGCCAGAACCCTTGCCGTTGACTCCCTGTAAGCGGCAGTCGATGTGGCCGCCTACCTCTATATGAGCAGGAATGACTAAGTACAGTATTTATCGTTATTGCATATGTGTTGATACATGAGGTGCAATGAGTGCACATGGTTCTCGTGTTTAGCATACAAGTATACAATTAGCTATCTACTTTAGTGACTGCGTGTTGTTTACGTGAGTCAGTTGGGTTCACGTGGAGTGGACCATGGTTACTTGTGGTTTACGTGAGGTTTCACGTGGTTTGTGTGTGACGTGCACGTGGTTCTGTGTACGTGGCGAGTAGTACGACGCCTACCGTGGTTACCTCTCCAGTTGGGTGCCCCAGGTTCTTTGTGAGCCAGGCTGTTAGCTCGGAGCTTTGTCCCGGTACTTGTGCTGTATCGTCTAGGTCTGCGTCGTCTGACCTAGACACCCTCACTCTTGTGTTAGAGTTGTACGTCCGGCTAAGGGAAAGACGACAGTGGGACAGTGACACTTGAGTTTGTTTTTAGTCACTTGTAGCGCGCTCGTAGTTCGGGGTACGGACACCAGTAGACGTACTGGACCCCAGCTTGTCCTTTTCCAGTGCCTCACTCTAGCGAGCCCTGGCCAGGGTCTCTGGAGGTGCCAGGCATGGGCCTGTGACCGTGTGGTCTGCAGGTGGTGGTGTTTAGTTGGTCTCCACAGTTGCTTGACCTTTTTACGTGGAGCGGCAGCTAGACCTTTCGTCCGTGGCTGCGAGACTGAGAGGTAGACCTGTGTTAGTTGTCCGAGTCAGTTCTTGGAGTCGCGAACCAGTTTACGTGGCTCGTGTTGGCTGTCTCTACTTTAGCTTGTACACCTGTACTGGTTTGCCGTTAATTATTACTGTTGTTTCTCGTAGTCGGCAGACGATGAGTACTTTTACAGCTTTACTTACCTGCTTAACTGTTATATAAATTGTTAGTGCTGTTTACTATTCGTACTCGTGGTGTTTGTTTCGCTCGGTTTGGGGGAGTTCCCTACTGAGCCAATGACTAGAGAGGCTCACCCTACCCCCACAGGTGAGAGCGAGGAGGACGTTTCTCGTCCGACGTCCAGTTCCGGGCCGCCCCGTAGCGGTGCAGGGTCAGTACCTCCAGCGGAGTAGTTCCAGCTGTGTAGTTCTCCAGCAGTGTAGCTTTGTAGTTGTTTACTTCTTTTGTTGTACCTCGGGGTATGCCCCAGGCCTTTGTACATCTTTATCTTTAATGGAATATGGCTATGTAAATTGTGAAAATTCTATATGAAATGTGGTGTGTTCCTTTATGTTTACACGGACTGTGGTTTGGTATCCCTTGCGAGGCTTCGGCCCGTTCGCGGGAGGCGGACTCAGATCAAGTACGTTATTGGTTTAAGGGCTTGGCCGAGGCGATCCGTCACAGTCTCCATGACTGCTGACGCTGAGGGGGAGGAGGGCAAAGGCGGGATCTTTAGTGGAGCTGGGGCATGGGGGGAGGTGGTGGTTCGTGGGGAGCTTCTGTGGGTGGGGGAACTTGGGGGGCATTGTCGGTGTAGGAAGCTGGGATGGGTGGGCAAGTGCGAAGGAGGGGGTAGATTAAATGAGGAATCTTGCAGTGGTTCTGGGCTGGGTGCTGCATGGTCATCTTCCCGTGAAGTCCACCACTGTTGCAGCGGTGCAGAGGTATTACTGCTGCTGCGACTTCGTCCACCTGCTCCATGGAGGATGAGCTGCTCTCAGCGCGACTCCGCCCACCTACTGCTCGTCGACCACATGGAGATGCTGGGGGAGGAGGACGTGATGTTCATGGCCTTGGGGGAGCTGCGCTATGCAGAACACACCGGCGCCGCCCTCAACTTCGGCGACGGCCTCTCCAACCACTGTGAGGTGATAAAGCACCTGCTACCGAGCAGGTGAGATCTGCCACGAGTAGGAGAGCAGTCCGAGCAGACTGCTCTCCCATGCAGCCTGCATCTCCCGAGCAGACTGCCATCCCGAACAAGTTGCTCTCCCGAGCAGACCAAACATCCGAACAGAACCAGCCCAAGCTTCCAAGCCACTGAGCACGTTCTCCAACCTGAGCACGCACACCAACATTCATAAATGAGTTTGGACTGTGTCCGCATGTCTTCCCATTTATTACATCTCTTGTACATAAATGTTGTTGGTTGTCTAATTACTATTGTAACCCTTCACATTCCTTTGTATTATATATAAATAGAGAGAGAGGTCTCAGAAGATCAATAAGAGAGACCTTCTACTCATTATTTTGTTTCTCCTATTTGCGCTCTCTTCACATGGTATCAGAGCTTTCTACTTCACAGCTCTTGATCCATACTTTCTTTTATTATGGCTGCTAACTCCTCTGCTACTCTCCTTCTTCCCACCTACGACTACTTCCTAAGTGCTCTTCCTCTCGAATCTCTTCTTTGAACCCCAATCCCCCTGCCATTTCAAGCACCATGTCCCTGCTTACCATCAAACTTACCTAGGAAAACTATGTTCGTTGGCGTCGCCAGTTCTCTACAGCCCTTCGTGCCACTGGCTATCTGGGGATCATTGATGGGTCTGATATCTGCCCGCCTGCCACTATACCAGGCGCAGACGGCAACCCCTCCCCAAATCCGGCGCACACTTCTTGGCAACAACGAGATGCACTTGCCTTTTCCTGGATGCTGGCCTCCATGACAGATTCAGTGGCTGCCCTTGTTCCAGAATGTGAGACTACTCATGCTGCTTGGAACGCTCTTGCCCGCGCTCTGGCCTCTCATTTCGGAGCTCGTGTTCTTCAGTTGCGCACTAAGCTACAGTCTCTCCGTCGCAGTTCTTCCACTATCACAGAATACATGCAGACCATCAAGGGCATTGCTGATAGCCTCGCCATCATTGGTGAACCTATTCGAGAACACGACCTGATTATGCAGATTCTTGCTGGTCTTGGTCGAGCTTACAACACTTTCATCCCTTCTGTCACTACTCGTATTCGTGACGTATCTCTTGAAGACCTGCATGCCATGCTGCTGGCACATGAGAGCTTTATGCAACACTGTGAGCCATTCCCTGAAGAGGCGGCCTTCCCTTCTGCTCACTCTGCTATTCGCACACGTACAACCTCCTCAGAGGTTTCCCTACGTCGTGGCGCCCCTCGTGGAGGCCCCTGCTTTGGTCGTGGACGTGGCAAATGCCGCGGTCGTGGACGCGGCCCCTTCTGTTAAATATGCTTTGCTGCTGGTCAGCACTACGCCCACGAGTGCCCGGAACGCTTTAATCAACATTTTACTAGTGGCCCTCATTCTCTATCTGCCCAACAACAGCTTGTTGCACCTATCCTTCCTCTGACGCCGGGGACATCTCTTGCTGCCATGGCAGCAACTACTGGCTCGTCTGCCTCCACATCAGCATGGTATCCTGATTCGGGTGCTACACATCATGTCACTCCCGACTATGGCCAACTCCTCACGGCGTCACCATACCATGGATCCGACACGGTGCGGGTAGGGAACGGTACAGGTTTGCGGATTCTTAACCATGGTTACACAACGCTTCCCTCTTCCTCTCGCCCGCTTATCTTAAATAATGTCTTGCATGTTCCTCAACTAACGTGCAACCTTCTTTCTGTTCATCAACTAGCCAAGGATAATAACATTCTTTTTGAATTTCATCCCTTTTCCTGCCTTATCAAGGACCGCCAGTTGGGGACAGTTTTGACGCGCGGACATCTTGATGCTCAGGGCCTATATTGCATACCCCTACCGCCACGCTCGTCCTCTGCGCCACCACCGCCCACGACTGCTGCTCTTGCCTTCACCAACACGCTTGCCTCCTCTGCTTGGCATGCCAGATTGGGCCATCCTGCTATCCGCACTGTTCACCATGTTTTATCCACCTACGGGCTTCCATGTCTCTCCTCTCCCTCCTCCCTCTGTTCTGCCTGTATGCAATCCAAATCTCATCGGCTCCCATTTTCCAAATCTACCACACATTCAGTAGGTCCTTTGGACCTTATTCATGCTGATGTATGGGGACCTGCGCCAGTTGTCTCTCACTCTAGCTACAAGTATTATGTTCTTTTATTGACGATTATAGCCGATTCACGTGGCTCTTTCCCTTACGTCTCAAATCTAATGTATGCGCTACTTTTATACGCTTTCAACGTCATGTCGAACGACTACTTGACCGGCCTATAAAAGTGTTTCATTCCGACTGGGGTGGCGAGTTTCAGGCTCTCGGCCACACCTGGACTCATCCGAGATCCTACATCAGGTTTCTTGTCCCCACACTCCTCAACAAAATGGTGCGGCCGAACGGAAACATCGGCATATCATTGAGTCTGCTCTCGCCATGCTCCTTCATGCCTCTGTCCCATCTCGGTTTTAGGACGAGGCTGTCCACACCGCTGTGTACCTCATACATCGTCTCCCTACTCCCATCCTTCATATGGACACACCCTACCATGCCCTTTTCCACGCACACCCAGATTATACCTTCCTCTGGGTATTTGGGTGCGCGTGCTATCCTTGGCTACGTCCATATGCCTCCACCAAACTAAGTCCTCGCTCTGAGCGTTGTGTGTTCCTTGGTTACAGTTCCAATCACCTTGGCTATCGCTGTCTCAATCCTCTCACCGGCGAATTTGTGTGTCTCGTGACGTCATTTTCGATGAAGGTGTTTCCCTTTTGCAGGTCGCTCTGGCATTCACGCCCCTACTGATGGTATTCTGGGCCAATTCCTAGAGGAAGTGTTCCCATTCCCGTGGTACACCCCCTGATGTTCGGACTTCTCCCTGTCCCACAGAACCGCGGCAAACGACATCTCAATGTTCTCTGCGCTCCACTCCAGTCGATCAGCCACTGTGCTCTCCTGACAAGCATTCCTCTCCCTCGGCATCTCCGGAGTATCCACAGGTTGCTGATGGTCCTTGTGAATCATCCGCGTTGCCACCAGATCCTCCTCTCCACACAAGGTCTATACGTGATATCTATGCAACGGGGCCTCTTCTTGATATTGGGCGCACTACTTCATCGTCACCTGCGGCCTCTTCCATACAACAAACCTCAGCTACACAGGCCTCCACATTCAGTGCTTCGCTTGCCACCTATCTTGCCACTGCAGCTGCTGAGCCCACATGTTACTCCCAGGCTGTGAAAGCTCCTGCCTGGCGAGCAGCCATGACTGCGGAATTTGATGCCCTCCTCCGCAATGGCACGTGGACACTCGTTCCTCGAAAGGCCAGCATGAATGTTCTCGGCTGCAAATGGGTGTTCAAGGTAAAACAACAAGCTGATGGAACCCTTGAACGCTACAATGCACGTCTTGTCGCAAAAGGTTTCCGCCAACTCCCTGGAGTCGACTGCTTTGATACGTTCAGTCCAATCATTAAAATCAACACGGTTCGCCTTCTCTCGGCCATTGCCATCAGCTCCGCCTGGCCTCTTCGGCAGCTTGACGTCTCCAATGCTTTCCTTCATGGTGACTTAGAAGAGTCTGTGTTCATGGAACAGCCACCGGGCTTTACTCATCCTCAACTGCCAGATCATGTGTGCCACTTACAACGATCCCTCTACGGTCTGCGACAAGCACCTCGGGCCTGGTTTAAACGCCTAAGCACCTGGCTTCTCCACCACCAATTTACGGCCTCGAAGACAGACACATCTCTCTTCTTTCGCTGTCACGGCCCCTCCAAGATTTTTATCTTGGTTTATGTGGATGATATCTTGGTGACCGGCAATGATCCCGGGGGCGTCTCAGCTCTTATCCGTGCCCTGGCTCAGGAATTTGCCATACGGGACCTTGGACCTACTCATTTCTTTCTGGGCCTTCAGCTGCTTCCCCACTCCTCTGGTTGCTTGTTAACACAGACCAAGTGCATCACTGATATTCTGCAACGCACCCGGATGACCAGTGCGCGGTCTATCTCCACACCCATGGCCTGCACCAAGTCTGCGGATCTAACATTATCTTCACCTTTTGAAGATGCTCAGCAATACCGCAGTGTGGTTGGTGCTCTCCAGTATGCTACTATCACTCGCCCGGACATCTCCTTTGATGTCAATCAAGCTTGTCAACACATGCATGCCCCCACTACCAATGATTGGGCCCATGTTAAGCGTATCTTACGCTATCTCCAAGGCACCTCCACATATGGGCTCTTTCTACACCGCCATTCTCCTCTTCAGCTGCATGCTTTCAGTGATGCTGATTGGGCTGGGTCTCCCCAAGATCGGCGGTCCACTGGTGGCTATGCCGTCTTTCTCGGCCGCAATCTCATCTCATGGAGCTTCAAGAAACAGCCACTGTCTCACGCGCCAGTACTGAGGCAGAATACAAAGCCGTGGCCAATACCACTGCTGAGCTCTTATGGTTGGTGTCTCTTTTACAGGAACTCGGATTTTCTACTCCACCACCTGTCGTCTGGTGTGACAACATTGGGGCCACTTATCTAGCTGCCAATCCGGTGTTTCATGCACGCACTAAGCATGTGGAAATTGATTTTCACTTTGTTCGAGAATGGGTCGCGGCTAAGGAGCTGGTTGTCACTTATGTTTCTACCAAGGACCAAAGAGCTGATATTTCACCAAGCCTTTACCACGGCTACGTTTCTCTGAGTTACGATCCAAGCTCAATGTAATCCAGGCTCCCTTGAGCTTGCGGGGGCGTGATAAAGCACCTGCTACTGAGCAGATCGCACCTGCTATCGAGCAGGTGAGACCTGCTACCGAGCAGGGAGCAGTCCGAGCAGACTGCTCTCCGAGTAGATCGCACCTGTACCGAGCAGGTGAGACCTGCTATCGAGCAGGAGAGCGCAGTCCGAGCAGACTGCTCTCCCATGCAGCCGTATCTCCCGAGCAGACTGCCATCCCGAACAAGTTGCTCTCCCGAGCAGACCAAACATCCGAACAGAACCAGCCCAAGCTTCTAAGCCACTGAGCACATTCTCCAACCTGAGCACGCACACCAATTCATAAATGAGTTTGGACTGTGTCTGCATGTCTTCCCATTTATTACATCTCTTGTACATAAATGTTGTTGGTGTCTGATTACTATTGTAACCCTTCACATTTTTGTATTATATATAAACAGAGAGAGAGGTCTCAGAAAATCGATAAGAGAGACCTTCTACTCATTATTTTGTTTCTCCTGTTTGTGCTCTCTATAAGGAATCGATCGGGGTGCAGCGGAAACGCGATTCCCTCCATTAGATATCGTTGCCGGTGGTCGGATCGAACAAAAACCGTGAACCCGCGCACAGGAAGATCCGATCTTTACCTTTGCGGGGTTGCGAAACTCCCGAATCCGGGGAGGAAGTGGCGCTGGAGGCGCTGGTGCTTCAAGCCGTTCAAGTGTCCGGCCTCTAGACGTATCCACGCGAGCTCCGGACGCAGACGGGATCTCCTCGGTCTCCACGCGTCTCCCGGATCTCAACTCCACCATGTGCCAGAGAGAGAAGAGAGAAGAGGTGGGGCGCCCTGGAGAGAGAGAGGAGTGGGGCGGCCAGGGAGAGAGCCTGGAGCTTGGCCCAGGGTTTGACTCTCTGCTAATACTTATAGACACTGCGGTTTTTCACAAAAACCCAGTTATTGTCTATAACAACATCCTGCCCAGTCTGCTCGAAACTCTATTGCGTGTGACCCTCTAGGCCCAAGTGCTAGTCCAGTTTTCTGCCCATTAAGCCCAATAACTCTTTATTGACTTATTGCAATTAATTAATATCTCATATTAATTAATTACACAATCAATTATCGTCTCACGATAATTGATCGGGCTTCCAATCAAGTTGGGTGCCAAGCAACACCACTTGATCCTGGAAAGCATTGGGGTTCAGCAACCCAATCAAGGAACCTTTTTCCATCATCAGTTACCACGTGACTATAATCCTTCGCTCGTACAATGCTCCCGAGTGCACTTAGGGTATGGTCAACTGTCAAACCCTAATATGTGCACTCACCTGGTTTAGATGCCGCATAACAATATCAGAAAACTCCTTTTCTGATAAGTAGTCATGCCCTGGCCAGGGACTATCAGGCATCTTTCCTTAGAGCATTCACTCTCTTATTACCGAGAGCGAGCGATCCCATGTTGACCACACAATCACCTTCGAAGGTATTCCGCTAGATCCGAACACTTAACTGATTAAGACCTCATGGTTAGAGATCTATAAGTCAAGGTCAAAACCTAGAAGTCCACCAACAAGGTGTCCTTGGTGTCTCAGGTCTAAGGACCAATCACGCCACTGTGACAATGAATCTAGCTGGTTGACAGTTAGGTAACATTACCATCCAGCGATTCATAACGGATCAGTTCAGTGAACTCATTCCCCAATGAGCACCTACAGATTCACCTTAGTGTCTCCACACAAGTGACTATGAGATCAGTCACCCTCATCATATGAGCAGGTGCAACCTGTACTAGTCTAACCGGATATCCGATGTCCTTCTCGAATATCCTCCGACTAGGAACAATTAAGAATATACGTTTAAAGGATATTAATCTCATTGTTATGATCTCATCATAATTAATATCCATTGCGTATATTCATGGACTTCATAATGAAACGGTAAACGAATTACACATAATGAATATAAAAGCCTTATTATTATTATCAAAGAACAAGATTGTACAAGTTATGATTGGCTTGAGGACACCCATAACTAACAATCTCCCACTTGGACTAAAGCCAATCACCTTTATGTCTTAAACCCATAGACTCTAGGTGGCGCTCAAACACGATTTGAGTCAAAGGCTTCGTCAGTGGATCTGCAATGTTGTCAACTGAAGGAACTCTTTCCACCAGTACATCTCCTCTAGTGATAATCTCCCTGATCAGGTGAAATCGCCTCAGAATGTGCTTTGACTTCTGATGAGACCGCGGCTCTTTCGCTTGTGCAATGGCCCCATTGTTGTCACACAGCAATGGGATCGGATCAGAGTCACCGGCACCACACCAAGGTCGGTGATGAACTTCTTCATCCACACTGCCTCCTTGGCGGCTTCAGCTGCAGCAATGTACTCAGCTCTGTCGTCGAGTCTGCAGTGGTTTCTTGCTTGGAACTCTTCCAGCTCACTGCACCTCCGTTTAAGGTGAACACAAACCCAGATGTAGACTTGCTATCATCTGGATCTGACTGGAAACTCGAGTCAGTGTATGCCCGAAGTTTTAAGTCCCCTCCTCCATAAACCAGAAATATATCCTTAGTCCTTCTCAAGTACTTAAGGATACATTTCACTGCCATCCAGTGTGTTTCACCTGGATTTGCCTGATATCTGCTCGTAACACTTAGAGCAAATGCCACATCAGGCCTTGTACATAGCATGGCATACATGATAGACCCTATAGCCGAAGCATAGGGGACTCTATCCATGACTGCCCTCTCTTCAGGAGTCTTAGGAGACTGCTCCTTAGAGAGATTAATCCCATGTCTCATAGGTATGAGACCTCTCTTGGAATTTTCCATGCCAAACCTTTTGACAATGGTATCTATGTACATTGATTGGGTTCAAGCCAAGCATCCTCTTGGATCTATCTCTATAGATACGTATTCCCAATACGTAGGATGCTTCTCCCAAATCCTTCATGGAGAAGTTCTTTGACAACCAAACCTTTACTGATGATAACATCCCTACATCATTCCCAATGAGTAAGATGTCATCAACGTAAAGTATGAGAAAAGTGATAGCACTCCCACTGATTTTCTTATACACACATGGTTCATCTTCATTCTTAATGAAGTCATAAGATTTGATAGCCTCATCAAACCTTATGTTCCAACTACGAGAAGCTTGCTTCAATCCATAGATGGACCTTTGAAGCTTGCATACTTTATCTGGACACTCTTTGGATGTAAAACCCTCAGGCTGTATCATATACACTTCTTCCTCAATGTTTCCATTAAGGAAAGCGGTTTTTACATCCATCTGCCAGATCTCGTAATCAAAGTATGCAGCAATGGCAAGAAGAATTCTGATCGACTTTATCATAGCAACTGGTGAGAAAGTTTCGTCATAGTCAATTCCTTGCCTTTGACGATACCCCTTTGCCACCAACCTTGCCTTATAAGTGTCGATCTGTCCATCTGCACCGATCTTTCTCTTAAAGATCCACTTGCACCCAATAGGTACAATACCTTCAGGCAAGTCTACCAAGTTCCAAACTTGGTTGGTGTACATGGACTGCATCTCAGAATTCATCGCATCTCGCCATTTCCCTGACTGAGGACAATCAACAGCCTCTTGGTAGGTCTTTGGATCATCATCCTCATTATAAGACATGCCTTCACTGATATGTCCAACATATCTTTCAGGCTGTCTAGGTACTCTACCAGACCTACGCTGAATGTGTGTATATTTCTGAACAGGTTCCGGAACTGATGTTTCAACTGGTGGACTTTGCACAGTCTGTGGATCTAGAACCTCTTCTAGATCTACCTTACTCCCACTGTCCTCTTGGGTAAGGTACTCCTCTTCCAAGAAGACAGCTCTCCTGGCAACAAACACTCTTTGTTCACCAGGATGGTAAAAGTAGTACCCAAATGTTTCTTTTGGGTATCCAACAAACCTGCACTTATCAGTTCTGGAGTCCAGTTTATCTGGGTCGTGTTTCTTTACATGGGCAGGACAGCCCCAGATTTTAACATGTTTAAAATCAGGCTTTCTACCCTTCCATATCTCATATGGAGTGGAAGACACAGATTTACTGGGAACCCTGTTCAGCAGATATGCCGCTGACTCTAGCGCATATCCCCATAAGGAAACTGGTAACTGTGAACGGCTCATCATGGATCGCACCATGTCCAACAAGGTACGATTTCTCCTTTCCGATACACCATTCATCTGTGGTGTATAGGGAGGAGTCCATTGAGAAAGGATACCATTGTCCTTTAAGAATTGTGTGAACTCTGTACTTAAGTATTCACCTCCTCGGTCTGACCGTAGGATTTTAATACTCTTTCCAGTTTGTTTCTCAACTTCATTCTTAAATTCTTGGAATTTCCCAAAGGCTTCAGATTTGTACTTCATTAAGTAAACAAATCCGAACCTTGAGTAGTCATCCGTGAATGTAATGAAGTATGAGTAGCCACCCTTGGCTTGGGTAGACATTGGACCACATACATCCGAATGTATTAGTTCCAATATGTCCTTGGCCCTATCTCCATGTCCACTAAATGGAGATTTGGTCAACTTACCCATTAAACAGGATTCACAAGTTGCATATGATTCATAATCAAATGGATCTAAGTATCCATTCTTATGCAACTTTTGAAGCCTATTCTCGCCAATGTGACCAAGCCTACAATGCCATAAGTAGGCAGTGTTCACACTATTCTTACTTCTCTTAGGAGAAACATCAACATGGAGATTTTCATAAGAGACATCAAGCAGATACAAACCATTCACCAAACTTGCTAAAGCAACTAGTTTATTTCTCAAATAAACTGAACAACTATTGTTCTCAATGGTAAACATGTATCCAATTCTGTCTAAACAAGAAACAGAAATAATGTTCTTAATGATACTAGGCACATAGTAGCAATCATCTAATAAAAGCAAATCTCCAGAAGGTAACTTGAGCTTCACTGTCCCCACAGTGTGTGCACCAACACTTGTGCCGTTTCCAAGCCTCAAGTTCACCTCGCCCTTGCTCAGCTTCCTTCTACTTGTCAGCACCTGCACATCATTGCAGATATGAGAAGCACATCCAGTGTCTAAAACCCAAGATGTAGAATCTCTAATAGACAAGTGAAGATCTATCATATAGATACCTGAAGCTTCGCCAAGCTTCTGCTTCTCCTGAGCCTTCATTGCAAGATAGTCCTTGCAATTTCTTTTCCAGTGCCCCTTTTTCTTGCAGTGGAAGCACTCGCCCTTTTCTTCTCCTTTGCTTATGTCCTTCTTTTGTTTCTGCCTAGACTGCTTCTTTGCATTGCCTTTCTTAAAGGCTTGCCCTGCTCTCCTCTTCTTGTTGGACTTTCCAACCATGAGAACAGTGGGCTTTTCCTTCTTAAGGTTGCCCTCAGCAGTCTTCAGCATGTTGAGCATCTCAGCTAAACTCACCTCAATCTTGTTCATTGTGAAGTTCACAATGAACTGGGAATATGAATCTGGAAGTGACTGGAGAATGAGGTCCGTGCTTAGTTCCTTGTCAAGAGGAAAACCAAGCCCTTCGAGCCTCTCAATCCACTCTATCATCTTCAGCACATGAGTTGTACTGAAGACCCCTCTGCCATGCGAGCTCTGAACAGGGCCTTGGATATCTCATATCTCTCCACCCTGCTCTGCTCTTCAAAGAGCTCCTGCAAGTGCTGCATGATGGATCTAGCATCCATGTTCTCATGCTGCCTTTGCAACTCATTGCTCATTGAGGCAAGCATGTAGCATTGGGCCAGAGTGGAATCCTCCTTCCACTTCGCAAACTCAAGCGTTTCCCCTTCAGGTGCATCAAGGGTGGTTCAGCTGGGATCTCACCCTCCAGGACATAGGCAATGCGCTCAGACCTGAGGACAATCTTCAGGTTTCTGAGCCAATCCGAGTAGTTCGGGCCTGTCAATCTGTTGGCATCCAGTATGCCACGGAGTGGGTTACCTGACGACATTTTTGCCTATAAAGGAAATGTAAACACAATTAGCAGATGTTCATAATAATAATTAAATCTAGATTAGGACTTTAATCAAGATTAGCTCCCACTATTTTCCGACAGACTGTATAACCCTCAGATATACAGAATGGGAGACTCCGACGGTCTCCTAGTGGGGATCGGAATCTTACAGACTCATAGCATGATCTTGTGGATAGCACAACAAACCATACTATGATCTGAAAGCGGTCAACTCTTGACACTTGCAACTCTTGCAATATCCGATCTTATTTTGGCCCCTGAATTTTAATGACCTTGTGGATAGCACAACAAGTCATTAAATCCAGTCTAAGCAGTACCATCATTACGTAACGAGCATAGATTTGGATGTAGCCCTTGTGGATAGCACAACAAAGCTACACCGGTCCTCTATCCCGTTTAAGGCATCACTATGCCATAGTTTTAGTCTGTCATCAGATTTGGCAAGCCTTGTGGATAGCACAACAAACTTGCCCGATCTAATGGCAATCCTAAAACTATAATGATGGAGGGCCACGTAATTCATTCTAATGATTACGCTACGGCTTAAAATTTAAACGAGGAGGGATTTTGACATATTTTATCTTGGTCTCTATATCTGCGTGCTATTGATATATAGAATTTGGAATATCATATATTTAATTATATATATCATAGCACATTCCACATATATCATATATATGAAGAAAAACGATGGATGATCATGGACTTTAACCTAGAGTGGCATTACCAGAGCCAGTTGGTAATCCACAAACACGGTGAATAAATGGCAGCCCCGCATCGAATGCATTTGCTTGATGTAACTCTATCTCCATGAAGGTCCTGCATGGTACTCTCCTCCATCTCCGCCAATCCGCTTCTTATAATTACAAGTAATATTAAATTGGGCTCGCAGGCCCATAAATGTACATCAGATAATAATAAGAAACCTTGAACAAGTCAAGGGGAGTACATAACAGGAGGGAGATAGAATGTACAACCCGGATTTAATAGAGGGAGAGAGGGAGGCACGCAGTCCTCATAAATTACATCACATGCCATTAACCATAAACATCATCACATGACATCTAAGTCCATGATCATCCATCCACACATCAACACATCACATGCATCAATAAGCAATCATCACATAATTACTTCTGAAATAACTTTTATTTCAAAAATATAATAACTATATTTTGAAAACCATTTAACTAAACAATTTAGCTAACATGGATAACATCTAATCAACATTAGATAAACGTCATTCACCGTAACTGCATGAATCCGCCAAAATTACAGTTAATTAATTTCACAAGAATCACATTCTTAATTAATTAACATGCTTTAATTAGATGGTAGGAAATAACTAAAACAATTTTAGATTTTCCTTAAACTAATTAAGCAATGGGTCATACATATGAAAAATAATTTACAGAGAGTTAAAACATTTTTAAAACTCTTAAAAAAATTTTCATAATTTTTGGGATTTTAAAACCATTTAAATGATTTTAAACAAAATTAAAAACATTAAAAATGGGAAAAAAAGGGGGGAAGGGGCGGACCGGGTCCGGCTGCCGGGACCCGCGGGGGTCGCCCGCGACTTACCCGCGGGCGGACCGCGCGCGCCCGCGGGGGACCCGCGCGGGGTCACCCCCGCCGCCCGACAGGGCCCCGCGGCTGGGAAACCCTAGCCGCCGCCCCCCACCGGCGCAGCGCCGGTGGGGCGCGCCCTGCCGCCCTCCGCCCGCCTTCGGCGGCCGCGGACGGCGCCGGCGTGCCGAAGCCGCCGCCCTCCGCCCCTACCAACCCAGAAAAACCCCGAAAACCCCAAAATAAAAACGCCCCCTTATTTGGACTGTCCAAGATGCATGGCGGCGGCTATTGCAAGGGGTCGTGTGGCCTCTACAGAGGGCCAAACAACGCCACAAGAGGTTCTTCGGGAAGCCCTTGGTACCAGGAACGATTTCCATGTACCAAACACAAAGTGCACATCTCATGTGCGACCCAAGAGCGAAGTAAAATTGGCGATTCATGCATAACGCGAACGACGAAAACGCATGAAATGACGATCATACGACGCCGATACCGACCGAGCCAGCAACCTGGCTCTGATACCACTGTAAGGAATCGATCGGGGCGCAGCGGAAACGCGATTCCCTCCATTAGATATCGTTGCCGGTGGTCGGATCGAACAAAACCGTGAACCCGCGCACAGGAAGATCCGATCTTTACCTTTGCGGGGTTGCGAAACTCCCGAATCCGGGAGGAAGTGGCGCTGGAGGCGCTGGTGCTTCAAGCCGTTCAAGTGTCCGGCCTCTAGACGTATCCACGCGAGCTCCGCGCAGACGGGATCTCCTCCTCGGTCTCGCGCGTCTCCCGGATCTCAACTCCACCATGTGCCAGAGAGAGAAGAGAGAAGAGGTGGGGGCGCCCTGGAGAGAGAGAGGAGTGGGGCGGCCAGGGAGAGAGCCTGGAGCTTGGCCCAGGGTTTGACTCTCTGCTAATACTTATAGACACTGCGGTTTTTCACAAAAACCCAGTTATTGTCTATAACAACCATCCTGCCCAATCTGCTCGAAACTCTATTGCGTGTGACCCTCTAGGCCCAAGTGCTAGTCCAGTTTTCTGCCCATTAAGCCAATAACTCTTTATTGACTTATTGCAATTAATTAATATCTCATATTAATTAATTACACAATCAATTATCGTCTCACGATAATTGATCGGGCTTCCAATCAAGTTGGGTGCCAAGCAACACCACTTGATCCTGGAAAGCATTGGGGTTCAGCAACCCATCAAGGAACCTTTTTCCGTCATCAGTTACCACGTGACTATAATCCTTCGCTCGCACAATGCTCCCGAGTGCACTTAGGGTATGGTCAACTGTCAAACCCTAATATGTGCACTCACCTGGTTTAGATGCCGCATAACAATATCAGAAAACTCCTTTCTGATAAGTAGTCATGCCCTGGCCAGGGACTATCAGGCATCTTTCCTTAGAGCATTCACTCTCTTATTACCGAGAGCGAGCGATCCCATGTTGACCACACAATCACCTTCGAAGGTATTCCGCTAGATCCGAACACTTAACTGATTAAGACCTCATGGTTAGAGATCTATAAGTCAAGGTCAAAACCTAGAAGTCCACCAACAAGGTGTCCTTGGTGTCTCAGGTCTAAGGACCAATCACGCCACTGTGACAATGAATCTAGCTGGTTGACAGTTAGGTAACATTACCATCCAGCGATTCATAACGGATCAGTTCAGTGAACTCATTCCCCAATGAGCACCTACAGATTCACCTTAGTGTCTCCACACAAGTGACTATGAGACAGTCACCCTCATCATATGAGCAGGTGCAACCTGTACTAGTCTAACCGGATATCCGATGTCCTTCTCGAATCCTCCGACTAGGAACAATTAAGAATATACGTTTAAAGGATATTAATCTCATGTTATGATCTCATCATAATTAATATCCATTGCGTATATTCATGGACTTCATAATGAAACGGTAAACGAATTACACATAATGAATATAAAAGCCTTATTATTATTATCAAAGAACAAGATTGTACAAGTTATGATTGGCTTGAGGACACCCATAACTAACACTCTCT